>JACVBY030000252.1:0-193544 GCA_017589505.3 Metroxylon sagu | reverse complement strand
TTGATCCACACGCAAGCCCATCGATTGTGGCAACATTACTTTTTTATCCCAAAACATTCTCAGCATAGTGTTTTATAGTGTCTTGTTAGTATGTATAATAGTGTCATTTCTACCTCTTTTACACTTTGCTCCTAACGCAGTTAAAACTTATGCCTGTAATATTTCACCCTTCAAATACAATCAAGTATAATTATCATAAAAACTTTTACACCCTTAGAATTTACATCATAAAATATTACTTACATAACATTCACCCCCTTTTTTTTTCACCTCGTATCAAACACAACCTTAGCAGTGAGATTTGGTGGATCTTATTTTACATCAACCAAGTGGTGGTTCACACGAGTTTGGACACATTGGGACTATAAGACCAATAGGTTCCCACGCATGTGTACCAACAGTGACACTACTTTCCTTTTACCCGAACCTTTGTAATCTCTCAGCCTATTTCTGTAGCACACCTTAATGTTGGTCCATACGAGTCAAAAGGCTTTGTGGCAACAAGACTAGTTGATCCACACGCAAGCCCATCGACTGTGGCAACATTACTTTTTTATCCCAAAACATTCTCAGCATAGTGTTTTATAGTGTCTTGTTAGTATGTATAATAGTGTCATTTCTACCTCTTTTACACTTTGCTCCTAATGCAGTTAAAACTTATGCCTGTAATATTTCACCCTCCAAATACAATCAAGTATAGTTATCATAAAAACTTTTACACCCTTAGAATTTACATCATAAAATATTACTCCCATAACATTCACCCCCTTTTTTTTTCACCTCGTATCAAACACAACCTTAGCAGTGAGATTTGGTGGATCTTATTTTACATCAACCAAGTGGTGGTTCACACGAGTTTGGACACATTGGGACTATAAGACCAATAGGTTCCCACGCATGTGCACCAACAGTGACACCGCTTTCCTTCTACCCGAACCATTGCAATCTCTCAGGTTATTTCTGTAGCACACCTTAATGTTGGTCCATACGAGTCAAAAGGCTTTGTGGAAACAAGACCAGTTGATCCACACGCAAGCCCATCGACTGTGGCAACATTACTTTTTTATCCCAAAACATTCTTAGCATAGTGTTTTATAGTGTCTTGTTAGTATGTATAATAGTGTCATTTCTACCTCTTTTATACTTTGGTCCTAAGCCATTAAAACTTATGCTTGTAATATTTCACCCTTCAAATACAATCAAGTATAATTATCATAAAAACTTTTACACCCTTAGAATTTACATCATAAAATATTACTTACATAACATTCACCCCCTTTTTTTTTCACCTCGTATCAAACACAACCTTAGCAGTGAGATTTGGTGGATCTTATTTTACATCAACCAAGTGGTGGTTCACACGAGTTTGGACACATTGGGACTATAAGACCAATAGGTTCCCACGCATGTGCTCCAACAGTGACACCACTTTCCTTTTACCCGAACCTTTGCAATCTCTCAGCCTATTTTTGTAGCACACCTTAATGTTGGTCCATACGAGTCAAAAGGCTTTGTGGCAACAAGACTAGTTGATCCACATGCAAGCCCATCGACTGTGGCAACATTACTTTTTTATCCCAAAACATTCTCAGCATAGTGTTTTATAGTGTCTTGTTAGTATGTATAATAGTGTCATTTCTACCTCTTTTACACTTTGCTCCTAACGCAGTTAAAACTTATGCCAGTAATATTTCACCCTCCAAATACAATCAAGTATAATTATCATAAAAACTTTTACACCCTTAGAATTTACATCATAAAATATTACTCCCATAACATTCATCCCCTTTTTTTTTACCTCGTATCAAACACAACCTTAGCAGTGAGATTTGGTGGATCTTATTTTACATCAACCAAGTGGTGGTTCACACGAGTTTGGACACATTGGGACTATAAGACCAATAGGTTCCCATGCATGTGCACCAACAGTGACACCGCTTCCCTTTTACCTGAACCTTTGAAATCTCTCAGCCTATTTCTGTAGCACACCTTAATGTTGGTCCATACGAGTCAAAAGGCTTTGTGGCAACAAGACTAGTTGATCCACACGCAAGCCCATCGACTGTGGCAACATTACTTTTTTATCCCAAAACATTCTCAGCATAGTGTTTTATAGTGTCTTGTTAGTATGTATAATAGTGTCATTTCTACCTCTTTTACACTTTGCTCCTAACGCAGTTAAAACTTATGCCTGTAATATTTCACCCTTCAAATACAATCAAGTATAATTATCATAAAAACTTTTACACCCTTAGAATTTACATCATAAAATATTACTTACATAACATTCATCCCCTTTTTTTTCACCTCGTATCAAACACAACCTTAGCAGTGAGATTTGGTGGATCTTATTTTACATCAACCAAGTGGTGGTTCACACGAGTTTGGACACATTGGGACTATAAGACCAATAGGTTCCCACGCATGTGCACCAACAGTGACACCGCTTCCCTTTTACCTGAACCTTTGAAATCTCTCAGCCTATTTCTGTAGCACACCTTAATGTTGGTCCATACGAGTCAAAAGGCTTTGTGGCAACAAGACCAGTTGATCCACACGCAAGCCCATCGACTGTGGCAACATTACTTTTTTATCCCAAAACATTCTTAGCATAGTGTTTTATAGTGTCTTGTTAGTATGTTGTGTCATTTCTACCTCTTTTACACTTTGCTCCTAATGCAGTTAAAACTTATGCCTGTAATATTTCACCCTCCAAATACAATCAAGTATAGTTATCATAAAAACTTTTACACCCTTAGAATTTACATCATAAAATATTACTCCCATAACATTCACCCCCTTTTTTTTTACCTCGTATCAAACACAACCTTAGCAGTGAGATTTGGTGGATCTTATTTTACATCAACCAAGTGGTGGTTCACACGAATTTGGACACATTGGGACTATAAGACCAATAGGTTCCCACGCATGTGCACCAACAGTGACACCGCTTTCCTTCTACCCGAACCATTGCAATCTCTCAGCTTATTTCTGCAGCACACCTTAATGTTGGTCCATACCAGTCAAAAGGCTTTGTGGAAACAAGACCAGTTGATCCACACGCAAGCCCATCGACTATGGCAACATTACCCTTTTATCTCAAAACATTCTCAGCATAGTGTTCTATAGTGTCTTATGATATGTATAAATAGTGTCATTTTTACCTCTTTTATTCGTTGCTCCTAAAGCAGTTAAAACTTATGCCTCTAATATTTCATCCTTCAGATACAGCCAAGTATGGTTATCATAGAAACTTTTACACCCTTAGAATTTACATCATAAAATATTACTCCCATAACATTCACCCCCTTTTGTTTTTCACCTCGTATCAAACACAACCTTAGAAGTGATATTTGGTCGATCTTATATTACATCAACCAAGGGGTGGTTCACACGAGTTTGGACACATTGGGACTATAAGACAGGTTCCCATGCATGTGCTCCAACAGTGACACCACTTTCCTTTTACCCGAACCTTTGCAATCTCTCAGCCTATTTCTGTAGCACACCTTAATGTTGGTCCATACGAGTCAAAAGGCTTTGTGGCAACAAGACTAGTTGATCCACACGCAAGCCCATCGACTGTGGCAACATTACTTTTTTATCCCAAAACATTCTCAGCATAGTGTTTTATAGTGTCTTGTTAGTATGTATAATAGTGTCGTTTCTACCTCTTTTACACTTTGCTCCTAACGCAGTTAATTCTTATGCCTGTAATATTTCACCCTCCAAATACAATCAAGAATAATTATCATAAAAACTTTTACACCCTTAGCATTTACATCATAAAATATTACTCCCATAACATTCATCCCCTTTTTTTTTCATCTCCTATCAAAGACAACCTTAGCAGTGAGATTTGGTGGATCTTATTTTACATCAACCAAGTGGTGGTTCACACGAGTTTGGACACATTGGGACTATAAAACTAATAGGTTCCTATGCTTGTGCACCAACAGTGACACCGCTTCCCTTTTACCTGAACCTTTGAAATCTCTCAGCCTATTTCTGTAGCACACCTTAATGTTGGTCCGTACGAGTCAAAAGGCTTTGTGGCGACAAGACCAGTTGATCCACACGCAAGCCCAGCGACTGTGGCAACATTACTTTTTTATCCCAAAACATTCTCAGCATAGTGTTTTATAGTGTCTTGTTAGTATGTATAATAGTGTCATTTCTACCTCTTTTACACTTTGCTCCTAACGCAGTTAAAACTTATGCCTGTAATATTTCACCCTTCCAATACAATCAAGTATAATTATCATAAAAACTTTTACACCCTTAGAATTTACATCATAAAATATTACTTACATAACATTCACCCCCTTTTTTTTTCACCTCGTATCAAACACAACCTTAGCAGTGAGATTTGGTGGATCTTATTTTACATCAACCAAGTGGTGGTTCACATGAGTTTGGACACATTGGGACTATAAGACCAATAGGTTCCCACGCATGTGCACTAACAGTGACACCGCTTCACTTTTAGCTGAACCTTTGAAATCTCTCAGCCTATTTCTGTAGCACACCTTAATGTTGGTCCATACGAGTCAAAAGGCTTTGTGGCAACAAGACCAGTTGATCCACACGCAAGCCCATCGACTGTGGCAACATTACTTTTTTATCCCAAAACATTCTTAGCATAGTGTTTTATAGTGTCTTGTTAGTATGTTGTGTCATTTCTACCTCTTTTACACTTTGCTCCTAATGCAGTTAAAACTTATGCCTGTAATAGTTCGCCCTCCCAATACAATCAAGTATAGTTATCATAAAAACTTTTACACCCTTAGAATTAACATCATAAAATATTACTGCCATAAGATTCACCCCCTTTTTTTTTCACCTCGTATCAAAGACAACCTTAGCAGTGAGATTTGGTGGATCTTATTTTACATCAACCAAGTGGTGGTTCACACGAGTTTGGACACATTGGGACTATAAGACCAATAGGTTCCCATGCATGTGCACCAACAGTGACACCGCTTTCCTTCTACCCAAACCATTGCAATCTCTCAGGTTATTTCTGCAGCACACCTTAATGTTGGTCTGTACCAGTCAAAAGGCTTTGTGGAAACAAGACCAGTTGATCCACACGCAAGCCCATCGACTGTGGTAGCATTACCCTTTTATCTGAAAACATTCTCAGCATAGTGTTCTATAGTGTCTTATCATATGTATAAATAGTGTCATTTTTACCTCTTTTATTCTTTGCTCCTAACGCAGTTAAAACTTATGCCTCTAATATTTCATCCTCCAGATACAGCTAAGTATGGTTATCATAGAAACTTTTACACCCTTAGAATTTACATCATAAAATATTACTCCCATAACATTCACCCCCTTTTTTTTTTCACCTCGTATCAAACACAACCTTAGAAGTGATATTTGGTCGATCTTATATTACATCAACCAAGGGGTGGTTCACACGAGTTTGGACACATTGGGACTATAAGATAGGTTCCCATGCATGTGCTCCAACAATGACACCACTTTCCTTTTGCCCGAACCTTTGCAATCTCTCAGCCTATTTCTGTAGCACACCTTAATGTTGGTCCATACGAGTCAAAAGGCTTTGTGACAACAAGACTAGTTGATCCACATGCAAGACCATCGACTGTGGCAACATTACTTTTTTATCCCAAAACATTCTCAGCATAGTGTTTTATAGTGTCTTGTTAGTATGTATAATAGTGTCGTTTCTACCTCTTTTACACTTTGCTCGTAACGCAGTTAAAACTTATGCCAGTAATATTTCACCCTCCAAATACAATCAAGAATAATTATCATAAAAACTTTTACACCCTTAGAATTTACATCATAAAATATTACTCCCATAACATTCATCCCCTTTTTTTTTCACCTCCTATCAAAGACAACCTTAGCAGTGAGATTTGGTGGATCTTATTTTACATCAACCAAGTGGTGGTTCACACGAGTTTGGACACATTGGGACTATAAAACCAATAGGTTCCTATGCATGTGCACCAACAGTGACACCGCTTCCCTTTTAACTGAACCTTTGAAATCTCTCAGCCTATTTCTGTAGCACACCTTAATGTTGGTCCGTACGAGTCAAAAGGCTTTGTGGCGACAAGACTAGTTGATCCACACGCAAGCCCAGGGACTGTGGCAACATTACTTTTTTATCCCAAAACATTCTCAGCATAGTGTTTTATAGTGTCTTGTTAGTATGTATAATAGTGTCATTTCTACCTCTTTTACACTTTGCTCCTAACGCAGTTAAAACTTATGCCTGTAATATTTCACCCTTCCAATACAATCAAGTATAATTATCATAAAAACTTTTACACCCTTAGAATTTACATCATAAAATATTACTTACATAACATTCACCCCCTTTTTTTTTTACCTCGTATCAAACACAACCTTAGCAGTGAGATTTGGTGGATCTTATTTTACATCAACCAAGTGGTGGTTCACACGAGTTTGGACACATTAGGACTATAAGACCAATAGGTTCCCACGCATGTGCACCAACAGTGACACCGCTTCCCTTTTACCTGAACCTTTGAAATCTCTCAGCCTATTTCTGTAGCACACCTTAATGTTGGTCCATACGAGTCAAAAGGCTTTGTGGCAACAAGACCAGTTGATCCATACGCAAGCCCATCGACTGTGGCAACATTACTTTTTTATCCCAAAACATTCTCAGCATAGTGTTTTATAGTGTCTTGTTAGTATGTACAACAGTGTCATTTCTACCTCTTTTACACTTTGCTCCTAATGCAATTAAAACTTATGCCTGTAATATTTCACCCTCCAAATACAATCAAGTATAGTTATCATAAAAACTTTTACACCCTTAGAATTTACATCATAAAATATTACTCTCATAAGACCAATAGTGACACCGCTTCCCTGTTACCTAAACCTTTGAAATCTCTCAGCCTATTTCTGTAGCACACCTTAATGTTGGTCGATACGAGTCAAAAGGCTTTGTGGCAACAAGACCAGTTGATCCAAATGCAAGCCCAAAGACTGTGGCAACTTTACCCTTTTTCCCAAAAACATTCTCAGCATAGTGTTTTATAGCATCTTGTGAGTATGTATAATAGTATCATTTTCACCTCTTTTACACTTTTACATGAGTTTCGACACATTGGGGCTATAAGACTAATAGGTTCTCACACTTGTGCACCAACAGTGACACCGCTTCCCTTTTACCCAAACCTTTGTACTCTCTTAGTCTATTTCTGCAGCACTCTTTAATATTGGTCCATACGAGTTAAAAGGCTTTGTGGCAACAAGACTAGTTGATCCACATGCAAGCCCATCGACTGTGGCAACATTATCAATTTATCCTAAAACATTCTCAGCATAGTGTTTTATAGTGTCTTTGATATGTATAAATACTGTCATTTTTACCTTTGTTATGCTTTGCTCCTAACGCAGTTAAAACTTATGCCTGTAATATTTCACCCTCCAGATATAGCCAAGTATAGTTATCATAAAAACTTTTACACCCTTAGAATTTACATCATAAATTATTACTCCCATAAGATTCACTCCCTTTTTTTTTCACCTCGTATCAAACACAACCTTAGCAGTGAGATTTGGTGGATCTTATATTACATTAACCAAGTGGTGGTTCACATGAGTTTGGACACATTGGGACTATAAGACTAATAGGTTCCCACACATATGCACTATGCACCAACAGTGACACTGCTCCCCTTTTACCCAAAATTTTCTACTCTCTTAGCCTATTTCTGCAGCACAGCTTAATGTTGGTCCATATGAGTCAAAAGGCTTTGTGGCAACAAGACCAGTTGATCCACACACAAGCCCATCGACTGTGGCAACATTACCCTTTTACCCGAAAACATTCTCAGCATAGTGTTTTATAGTGTCTTGTAATATGTATAAACAGTGTCATTTTTACCTCTTTCATACTTTGCTCCTAACGCAGTTAAAACTTATGCCTGCAATATTTCACCCTCCAGATACAGCCAAGTATAGTTATCATAAAAAGTTTTACACTCTTAGAATTTACATCATAAAATATTTTACTCCCATAACATTGACCCCCTTTTTTTTTCACCTCGTATCAAACATAACCTTAGTAGTGGATTTGGTGGACCTTATATTACATCAACCAAGTGGTGGTTGACACGAGTTTGGGCACATTGGGAATATAAGACCAATAGGTTCCTACGCATGCGCACCAACAGTGACACCGCTTTCCTTTTACCCGAACCTTTGCAATCTCTCAGACTATTTCTGTAGCACACCTTAATGTTGGTCGATAACATTGAAAAGGCTTTGTGGCAACAAGACCAGTTGATCCACATGCAAGCCCATCGATTGTGGCAACATTACCCTTTTACCCCAAAACATTCTCAGCATAGTGTTATATAATGTATATGTATAAATAGAGTCATTTTTACCTCTTTTATACTTTATTAGTAACGCAGTTAAAGCTTATGCATGTAATATTTCATCCTCTAGATATAGCGAAGTATAGTTATCATAAATCCTCTAAACCCTGAACCCTAAAATCCAAACATCTTTAAATACTAAAATCATATAAACCCTAAACCCTAAAACTTGAAACCCTAGACCCTAAACCTTAAACCCTTTAAACCCAAAACTCTGAAACCCTAAACCCTTCTAAATCTAAAACCCCTCGAAACCTCCAAAACCTCTAAACCCTAAACACTAAATCCTAAAACCATAAACTCTCCTAAACCACAAACCCTAGACCCCTAAACCCTAAGCCCTGCTAAACCCTAAGCCACCAAACCATAGACCACTCGAAACCCTAAAACCCTTTAAACCATAAACCTCAAAACACTCTAAACCCTAAACATCACTAAACCCTAAACCACTCCAGGCTACTAAAATCATAAACCATAAACCCCTAAACCCTAAACCACACTAAACCATAAACCATAAACCCCTCCTAACCCTAAACCACACTAAACCCTAAACCATAAACCATTGTAAACCCTAAACCCTAAATCCTTAAACCTCAAACCATTAAACCCTAAAATCATGAAATCAAAACCCCTAAAAACACTAAAATCCCTAAACTCTAAAACTTAAACCCAAAACACTAAACCACTCCAAATCGTTGAACCCTAAATCTTAAACCCCACTAAACCTTAAATCCCACTAAACCCTCAACTCTAAACCCTAAACCACTCTCAACAATAAATCCCTTTAGACCCTAAACCCTAAATCCCTAAAACCTAAACCCCTCTAAACCTTAAACCCAAAAACCCAAAGTTCTTTAAATCCTAAACTCTAAACCCTAAACACCTCGAAATCCTGAAATTGTATAAACCCTAAAACCCTAAATGCTAAACCCTCTAAACTCAAAACCCTAAAACCTTAAACCCTAAACCCCTTTAAACCCAAAACCCCTTGAAACCTTAAAAACCTCTAAACCTAGAGCACTAAACCCTGAAACCCTAAACCCCTCAAACCCCAGACCCTAGACCCTTGAACCATAATCGCTACTGAACCCTAATCCACTAAACCATAGATGCCTCCAAAACCTAAAACCCTCTAAACCCTAAAACCCCTAAATTTTAAAACTAAAACCCTAAACCCTAAAACCCTTAAACCCTAAGGCCCTAAAAAAACTAAAACACTAAAATCCTAAACATTAAAATTCTAAAACTCTACACCCATAAACCCTAAACCCTAAAACCTCTTAAACCCTAAAATCTTAAAATCCTAAACCCTAAACCCAAAAAACCTAAACCTAGAATATCAAACCTTGAACCCCTAAAACCCTTAACCCCAAACACGAAACCCTAAACCTTAAACCTTAAAACCGTAGTCCCTAAACCCCCAACACCTAAACCCTTATAAACCCTAAATCCCTTTAATTCCTGAACCCTAAACTAAGTCAAAACTCAAAACCCTAAACCCTAAACCCCTCTTAACTCTAAACTCCTCTAAATCCTAAATCCTTAAGCCAAAATCCTTAAACCCTAAGGCCTAAACCCTAAATCCTAAACCTCTAACCCCTCTAAACACTAAACCCTAAACCTCTCTAAACCCTAAGTCCCTCTAAACCCAAAATCCTAAAACCCTAAACACTCTAAAACCCTAGTCCCTAAACCTTTAAATCCTAAACTCCTCAAATCCCTAAAACCTTTTAAACCCTAAAATCCTAAAACCCTAAACTCTAAACCCAAAAATCTAAACCCACAATACCAAACCTTGAACCCCTAAAACACTTAACCCCAAACATAAAACCCTAAATCCTAAACCCTAAACCCTAAACCCTAAAACCTTAGTCCCTAAACCCCTATGAACCCTAAACCTCTTTAATCCCTAAACCTTAAACTAGGCCAAGCCTCAAAACCCTAAAACCTAAACTTCTCTTAACCTTAAAATCGGCACTAAACCCTAAATCCCTTTAATTCCTGAACCCTAAACCAAGTCAAAACTCAAAACCCTAAACCCTAAACCCCTCTTAACTCTAAACTCCTCTAAATCCTAAATCCTTAACCCAAAATCCTTAAACCCTAAGGCCTAAACCCTAAATCCTAAACCTCTAACCCCTCTAAACACTAAACCCTAAACCTCTCTAAACCCTAAGTCCCTCTAAACCCAAAATCCTAAAACCCTAAACACTTTAAAACCCTAGTCCCTAAACCTTTAAATCCTAAACTCCACAAATCCCTAAAACCTTTTAAACCCTAAAATCCTAAAACCCTAAACTCTAAACCCAAAAATCTAAACCCACAATACCAAACCTTGAACCCCTAAAACACTTAACCCCAAACATAAAAACCTAAATCCTAAACCCTAAACCGTAAAACCTTAGTCCCTAAACCCCTATAAACCCTAAACCTCTTTAATCCCTAAACCCTAAACTAGGTCAAGCCTCAAAACCCTAAAACCTAAACTTCTCTTAACCCTAAAACCCGCACTAAACCCTAAAACCCTAAATACCTCAAAACCTGAAATAATTGACCCTTAAACCCTAAGCCCCACTAAACCCTAAATCCTAAAACCATATAGCCCTCTAAACCCTAAAATCCTTTAAACTTCAATCCCTAAAACCCCTCTAAATCCTAAACCCTCAAAAAGCAAAATCCTAAACCACTCCAAACCACTAAAACCTTAAACCTTCAACCCTTTTAAAGCATAAATCCCACTAAATCCTCAACCCTAAACCCTAAACTACTCTGAACCATAACCCCTTTAAACCCTAAAACCCTCTAAACCCTGAACCCTAAAACCCAAACATCTCTAAATCCAAAAATTGTATAAACACTAAACCCTAAACCCAAAACCTGAAACCCTCGACCCTAAACCTTAAACCCTCTAAAACTAAAACTCTAAACCCTAAACCCTAGAACCTAAACCCTTCTAAATCCAAAACCCTTCGAAACCCCAAAACCCTCTAAACCCTAAACCCTAAACCCTAAACCCTAAATCCTAAAACCCTAAACCCTCGTAAACCCTAAACCCTAGACCCCTAAACCCTGAGCCCTGCTAAACCCTAAACCACTAAACCATAGACCCATTCAAACCCTAAAACCCTCTAAACCATAAACCTCAAAACCCTCTAAACCCTAAACCATAAAATCCTAAACATCGCTAAACCCTAAACCTAAACCACTCCAAGCCGCTAAAATTGTAAACCATAAACCCCTCCTAACCCTAAACCATACTAAACCTTAAACCCTAAACCCTAAACCACCCTAAACCCTAAATCCTTAAACCCTAAACCATTAAACTGTGAAACCATGAAATTAAAACCCCTTAAAAACCCTAAAACCCTGATACTCTAAAACTTAAACCCAAAACCCTAAACCACTCCAAATTGCTAAAACCCTAAACCTTAAACCCCTCTAAATCTTAAACCTCACTAACCCTCAACTCTAAACCCTAAACCACTCTCAGTAGTAAATCCCTCTAAACCCTGAACCCTAACTTCTTTAAATCCTAAACTTCTTTAAATCCTACTCTAAACCCTAAACACCTCTAAATCCTAAAATTGTATGAACCCTAAACCCTTTAAACCGTTTAAACCCAAAAACTTTAAACCCTAAACCCCTCTAAACTCAGAAACCCTTGAAACCTTAAAACCCTCTAAACTTAGAATACTAAACCCTAAAACCCTAATCCCCTCTAAACCCCAAACCCTAGACCCTTAACCTTAAGCGCTACTAAACCCTAAACCACAAAACCATAGACTCCTCCATACCCTAAAACCCTCTAAATCCTAAACCTTAAATCCTCTAAATCATAAAACCCCTAAAATCTAAAACCTATACCCTAAACCCTAAAACCCTTAACTCGAAACACTAAAACCCTAGTCCCTAAACAAATATAAACCCTAAACCCCTTTAATTTTGAACCCTAAACCAGGTCAAACCTTAAAACCTTAAACCCTAAAACCCTAAAATCTAAAACTTAAACCCTAAATCCTAAAAACCCTTAAACCCTAAAGCCCTAAAAACCTAAAACCCTAAAATTCTAAACCTTTAAACCCTAAACCCTAAAGCCTCTTAAACCCTAAACCTTAAACCCTCTTAAACCTTAAAATCCTAAAGCCCTAAACCCTGAACCCAAAAACCTAAACCCAGAATAACAAACCTTAAAACCCTAAAACCCTTAACCCCAAGCACGAAACACTAAATCCTAAACCCTAAACCCTAAAACCCTAGTCCCTAAACATCTATAAACCCTAAACCTCATTAATCCCTAAACCCTAAACTAGGTCAAACCTTAGAACCCTAAACCCTAAAACCTAAAACCCTCTAAACCCTAAACCCTAAAACCTTAAATATCACTAAACCCTAAACCACTACAAACCGCTAAAATCGTAAATCCTAAACCCCTCTCAACCCTAAACCATACTAAACCCTCCACCCTAAACCCTAAACCCTAAATCCTTAAACCGCAAACCATTAAACCCTAAAACTATAAAATTAAAACCTCCTAAAAGCCCTAAAACCCCTAAAATCTAAAGCTTAAACATTAATCCCTCAAAACCTTTAAACCCTAAAGCCCTAAAAACCTAAAACCCTAAAATCCTAAACCTTAAAATCCTAAAACCCTAAAGCCTCTTAAACCCTAAAATCCTAAAGCCCTAAACCCTAAATCCAAAAACCTAAACTTAGAATACCAAACCTTGGACCCCTAAAACACTTAAGCCCAAACACAAAACCCTAAATCCTAAACCCTAAGCCATAAAACCCTAAACACAAAACCCTAAATCCTAAACCCTAAGCCATAAAACCCTAGTCCCTAAACCTCTATAAACCCTAAGCCCCTTCAATTCTTGAATCCTAAATTAGGTCAAACCTAATAACCCTAAACCCTAAACCCCTCTTAACCTTGAAACCCTTTGGACCCTAAATACCTCAAAACCCCAAACTTTAAAACCCTAAACCCTAAGCTCCATTAAACCCTAAAACCCTCTAAAACCTATACCACTCTTAACACTAAACCCTAAATCCTAAACCCAAAATTCTTAAACCCTAAGACCTAAAACCTAAATCCTAAAACCCTAACCCCTCTAAACAATAACCCTAAACCCCTCTAAGCCCTAAGTCCCTCTATACCCCTCTAAACCCAAAATCCTAAAACCCTAAACACTCTAAAACCCAAGTCCCTAAACCCTTAAATCCTAAACCCCTCAAAACCATAAAACCCTTTAAACCCTGAACCCTAAAACACTAAACCTTTCTAAACTCTAAACCCTAAACCCTAAACCCCTCTAAAACCTAAACCCCTCTAACCCTAAACCCATCTAAACCCAAAACCCATCTAAACCCTAAACCCTTCAAAACCCTAAAACCCTCCTAACCCTAAACCCCAAGCCTTGAAATCTTGAAACCCTAAACCCTAAACCCCTAAATAATAAACCCCACTAAATCCCTAAACCCTAAACTCCTCTAAACTTGAAAACCCTCTAAACTTTAAACCCATTTAAACCATAAACCCTAAACCCTAAAACCTAAAACCTTAAACAAAAATCTCTAAACCTTGTAAACTCTAAACTCTAAACCCATTTAAACCCTAAACCCTCTAAAACCCTAGTCCTTAAATCCCTAAACCCTGAACCCCTCTAAATCCCAAATCCTAAACCACTCCAAACCTCTAAACCCCTAAACCCTAAATCCTTCTCAAACCTAAAACCCTCTAAACCCTTAACCCTAAACCTAAACCACTCTAAACCTAAACCCCTCTAAACCCTAAATCCTAAACCTAAAAACCTTAAACGCTAAATCCAAAATCCTAAATACCTAAACCGTCTAAAACCCTAGTCCCTAAACCCCTAAATCCTAAACCCCTCTAAATCCTAAAACTCTTTAAACCCTAAACTCTAAACCCTAAATCCTAAACCCTTGTAAACCCTAAAACCCTCTAAACCCTAAACCCATCTAAACCCAAAACCCCTTAAAACCCTAAAACCTTCTAAACCTTAAACACTAAGCCCTGAAACCCTAAATCCCTCTAAACCCCAAACCCTAGACCCCTAAACCATAGACCCCATCAAAACCTAAACCCCTAAGTCATAGACCCTTTTAAACCCTAAACCCTAAATCCTTAAACCCCAAACCATTGAACCCTAACATCATGAAATTAAACCCCAAAGCTTGAACCACCAAAACCCTTAACCCCAAAAATGAAACCCTAAACCCTAAAACCCTAGTCCCTAAACCCCTAACCCCTAAGCACCTATAAACCAAAACCCCAATAGATACCAAAACCTAAACCAGATCAAACCTCAAAACCCTAAGCCCTAAACCACACTCAACCCTAAAACCCTCTAAACCTTCAACCCTAAACCCTAAATCATTCTCAACCCTAAACCTCTCTAAACCCTTAATCCAAAATCCAAAATCCAAAATCCTTAAACCCTAACCCTAAACCCTAAATCCTAAACCCCTAAACCCTCAAAACACTAAACCCTAAACCTCTCTAAACCCTAAGTCCCTCTAAACCCCTCTAAACCCAAAATCCTAAAGCTCTAAACCCTCTAAAACCCTAGTCTCTAAATCCCTAAATCCTAAAGACCTAAATACCTATAACCCTAAAATCCTAACCTTAAAATCCTAAAACCCTAAACACTAAAACCTCTTATACCCTAACATCTTCAAACTATAAACCCTGAACCCGAAAACCCCAACCCAGAATACTAAACCTTGAACCCCTAAAATACTTAACCCCAAACACGAAACCCTAAATCCTAAGCCCTAAAACCCTAGTCCCTAAACCCCTTTAATCCCTGAACCCTAAACTAGGTCAACCCTAAAGCCCTCTAAACCCTAAGCACTAAACCCTAAAACCCTAAATACCTTAAAATCCTAAACCCTAGAACTCGAAACCCTAAATCCTTAAATCATAGAGCCCTTTAAACCTTAAAACCCTCTAAACCCTAATCCCTAAAACCCTTCTAATTCCTAAACCCTCAAAATGCAAAACCCTAAACCACTTCAAATCGCAAAAACCCTAAACTCTAAACCCTAAACTACTCTGAACCATAACCCCTCTAAATCTTGAACCCTAATCCCCTAAACCCTAAACCCCTATAAACCCTGAACCCTAAAACCCAAACATCTTTAAATCCAAAAATTGTATAAACCCTAAACCCTAAACCCTAAAACCCTTAACCTCTCTAAATTCTAAACCCAAACCCCATTAAACCCTAAATCCCTAAACCCTAAAACCCTTTTAAACCCTAAACCCCATCAAATCTTAAACCCTAAACCCCTTTAAACCCTAAGCTCTAAACCCTAAAATCCTTTAAATCCTAAACCCTCTAAACCCATCTAAAACCGTCTAAACTCTGAACACCTAAACCCTAAATCCCTTTAAACCCTAAAACCCTTAAAACCCTAAACCCTAAACCCCTCTAACCCTAAACCTCTCTAAACTCTAAAACCATATAAACCCTAAACCCCTCGAAACCCTAAAACCCTCTAAATCATAAACACTAAACCCTAAATCCCTAAATCCCTTTAAACCCCAAACCCTAGACCCTAAACCTTAAGCCCTACTAAACCCTAAATTCCAAAACCATAGACCCCTTTAAACCCTCAAAACCCTCTAAACCCTAAACCCTCAAAACCCCTCTAAACCCTAAACCCTTAAAACCTAAATCCCTAAACCACTTCAAACTGCTAAAATCCTAAACCTTAAACCCCTTTAAACCATAAACTACACTAAACCCTTAACCCTAAATCCTAAACCACTCTAAAATATGACCCCATTAAACCCTAAACCCCAAACCCCTAAAACCTAAACCACTCTAAATCCTAAACCCTAAAACCTAAACATCTCTAAACCCTAAATTCTACACCATAGACACCTCTAAATCCTAAAATCATACAAACCCTAAAACCTAAACCCAACCTGCAACCCTAAACCTTAAACCCTCTAAACCCAAAACTCTAAAACTCTAAACTCTAAACCCCTATAAATCCAAAACCCCTCAAAACCCTAAAACCCTCTATACCCTAAACACTAAACACTAAAACCCTAAACACCTCTAAACCCTAAACCCTAGACCCCTAAACCCTAAACCACTAAACCATAGACTCCTCTAAAGCCTAAAAGCCTCTAAATCCTAAAACCTAAAACCCTAAACATTGCAAAACCCTAAACCCTAAACCACTCGAAACCATTAAAATCGTAAACCTAAACCCCTCTCAACCCTAAACAATACTAAATCCTTAACCCTAAACCCTAAACCACTCTAAACCCTAAACCCTAAACCCTAAATCCTTAATCCCAAAACCATTAAACCCTAAAACCATGAAATTAAAACTCCCTAAAAACCCAAAAACCCTAAAATCTAAAACTTAAACCCTAAAGCCTAAAAACCCTTAAACCCTAAAGCCCTAAAAACCTAAAACCCTAAAATCCTAAACCTTTAAATCCTAAAACCCTAAACGCTTAAACCGTAAACCCTATAGCCTCTTAAACCCTAAAATCCTAAAGCCCTAAACCTTGAACCCAAAAACCTAAACTCAGAATAACAAACCTTGAACCCCTAAAACACTTAACCCATGAAACATTAAATCCTAAACCCTAAACCCTAAAACCCTAGTCCCTAAACCCTATAAACCCTAAACCCCTTTAATCCTTGAACCCTAAATCAGGTCAAACCTCAAAACCATAAATCCTAAAACCCTTTAAACCCTAAACCCTAAACCACTCCAAACTGTTAAAATCATAAATCGTAACCCTTTCATCCCTAAACTTATATCAAACCCTCAACCCTAAACACCATTCTAAACCGTAAACCCTAAACCCTAAATCCTTAAACCCCAAACCATTCAACCCTAAAACCATGAAATTAAAACCCCCTAAAACCCCTAAAATCTAAAGCTTAAACTTGAAACCCTAAAAACCTTTAAACCTTAAAGCCTTAAAAACCTAAAACCCTAAAATCCTAACCTTAAAATCCTAAAACCCTAAACACTAAAACCTCTTATACCCTAAAATCTTCAAATTATAAACCCTGAACCCGAAAACCTAAACCCAAAATACTAAACCTTGAACCCCTAAAATACTTAACCCGAAACACGAAACCCTAAATCCTAAGCCCTAAAATCCTAGTCCCTAAACCCCTTTACTCCTTGAACCCTAAACTAGGTCAACCTTAAAACCCTCTAAACCCTAAGCACTAAACCCTAAAACCCTAAATACCTCAAAACCCCAAACCCTAGACCCCTAAACCCTAAGCCCTACTAAACCCTAAATCCTTAAATCATAGAGCCCTCTAAACCCTAAAACCCTCTAAACCCTAATCCCTAAAACCCTTCTAAATCCTAAACCCTCAAAATGCAAAACCCTAAACCACTTCAAATCGTAAAAACCCTAAACCTTATACCCCTTTAAATCATAAACCCCACTAAACTCTAAACCCTAAACCACTCTGAACCATAACCCCTCTAAATCCTGAACCCTAACCCCTAAACCCTAAACCCCTATAAACCCTGAACCCTAAAACCCAAACATCTTTAAATCCAAAAATCGTATAAACCCTAAACCCTAAACCTAAAAATCTAAAACCCTAGACCCCAAACCTTAAACCCTCTAAACCCAAAACCCTAAAACCTAAACCCTTCTAAATCCAAAACTCCTTAAAACCTCAAAACCCTCTAAACTCTAAACACTAAACCCTAAAACCCTAAACCCCTCCTAATCATCAAATCCTAGACCCCTAAACCCTAAGCCTTGCTAAACCTTAAACTACTAAACCATAGACCCCTCCAAACCCTAAAACCCTCTAAACTATAAACCTTAAAACCCTTTAAACCCTAAACCCTAAAACCCTAAACATCGCTAAAACCTATACCCTAAACCACTTCAAGCTGCTAAAATCGTAAACCATAAACCCCTCCTAACCATAAACCACACTAAACCCTAAACCCTAACCCACTTTAAACCCTAAACCTAAACAATAAATCCTTAAACCCTAAACCATTAAACTTTAAAACCATGAAATTAAAACCCCCTAAAAATCCTAAAACCCCTAAACTCTAAAACTTAAATCCAAAACCCTAAACCACTCCAAATCGTTGAAAACCTAAACCTTAAAACCCTCTAAACCTTAAACCCCACTAAACCCTTAACTCTAAACTCTAAACCATCTCAAGCATAAATCCCTTAGAACCCTAAACCCTAAATCCCTAAACCCTAAACCCCTCTAAACCCTAAACCCAAACTTCTTTAAATCCTAAACTCTAAACCCTAAACACCTCTAAATCCTAAAATTGTATAACCCTAAACCCTCTAAACCCAAAACCCTAAAACCCTAAACCCCTCTAAACCCAAAACCCCTTAAAACCTTAAAACCCTCTAAACTTAGAACGTTGAACCCTGAAACCTTAAACCCCTCTAAACCCCAAACCTCTATAAACCCTAAGTCCCTCAACATCATTTAAATACAAAATCCTAAAACCCTAAACACTTTAAACCCCTAGTCCCTAAACCTTTAAATCCTAAATGTCTCAAAACCCTAAAACCTCTTAAACCCTAAAATCCTAAAACCCTAAACCTTGAACCCGAAGACCTAAACCCAGAATACCAAACCTTGAGCACCTAAAACACTTAACCCCAAATGTGAAACCCTAAATCCTAAACCCTAAACCCTAAATCCTTAACCCAAAATCATAAAACCCTAAACACTTTAAAACTCTAGTCCCTAAACCTTTAAATCCGAAACCCCTCAAAACCCTAGAACCCTTTAAACCCTAAAACCTCTTGAACCTTAAAATCCTAAAACCTTAAACCCTGAACCCAAAAACCTAAACCCAGAATACCAAACCTTGAACCCCTAAAACACTTAACCCCAAACATAAAACCCTAAATCCTAAACCCTAAACCCTAAAATCCTAGTCCCTAAACCCCTATAAACCCTAAACCCTCTTTAATCCCTGAACCCTAAATTATGTCAAACCTCAAAACCCTAAACCCTAATCCCCTCTCAATCCTAAAACCCTCTAAAGCCTAAGCACTAAACCTAAAACCCTAAATACCTCAAAACCCCAAACCCTAGACCCCTAAACCCTAAGCCCCACTAAACCCTAAATCGTTAAACCACAAAGCCCTCTAAACCCTTAAACCCTTTAAACCCTAATCCCTAAAATAGCTCTAAATCATAAACCCTCAAAACACAAAATCCTAAACCACTCCAAATCGCTAAAACCCTAAACCTTAAACCCCTTTAAACCATAAACCCCACCAAACCCTCAACCCTAAACCCTAAACCACTCCATAACCCCTTTAAACCCTGAACCCTAATCCCCTAAACCCTACACCCCTCTAAATCCTGAACCCTAAAATCCAAATATTTCTAAATCCTAAAATTGTCTAAACCCTAAACCCTAAAATTTGAAATCCTAGATCCTAAACCTTAAACTCTCTAAACCCAAAACCCTAAAACCCTAAACCCTAAAATCTAAACCCTTCTAAATCCAAAACCCCTCGAAACCCCAAAACCTTCTAAACTCTAAACACTAAACCCTAAACCCTAAACCCTAAACCCCCTTAAACCCCAAACTCTAGACCCTTAAACCTTAAGCTCTGCTAAACCCTAAACCACCAAACCATAGACTCCTCCAAACCCTAAAACCCTCTAAACCATGAACCTCAAAACTGTATAAACCCTAAACCCTAGAACCCTAAACGTTGCTAAACCTTAAACCCTAAACCACTCGAAGCTGCTAAAATCGTAAACTATAAACCCCTCCTAACCCTAAACGACACTAAACCCTAAACCACTCTAAACCCTAAACCCCTCTAAAACCTAAAACCCTCTAAACCCTAAACCCTAAACCTATCTAAACCCAAAACCTTTCAAAACCCTAAACACCAAGCCTTGAAACCCTAAACCCTAAACACCTAAATCATAAACCCCACTAAACCCTAAACCTCTTATCCCTAAACCTCTTTAAACTTGAAAACCCTTTAAACCCTAAACCCTTAAACCTAAATCCCTAAACCTTGTAAACCCTAAACTCTACCCCTTAAAATCCTAAACCCTCTAAAACCTTAGTCCTTAAACCCCTAAACCCTAAACCACTCTAAATCCCAAATCCTAACACACTCCAAACCTATAAAGCCATAAACCCTAAACCCTTCTCAACACTAAAACCCTCTAAACCCTTAATACTAAACCCTAAACCACTATCAACCCTAAAACCCACTAAACCCTAAACCTTAAAACCTTAAACCCTGAAACCCTAAACCCTCTTAAAGCCCTAGTCCCTAAACCCCTAAATCCTAAACCCCTCTAAACCCTTAAACTCTCTAAACCCTAAACCCTAAATCTCTCTAAACTCTAAACCCTAAATCCTAAACCTTTGTAAACCATAAAACACTCTAAATCCTAAACCCTAAACCCTAAACCCATTTAAACCCAAAACCTCTTAATCCTAAAACCCTCTAAACCCTAAACACTAATCACTGAAACCCTAAGCCCCTCTAAACCTCAAACCTTAGACCCTTAAACCATAGAACCACTAAACCTTAAACCCTTAAACCATAGACTCTTCTAAATCCTAAACCCTAAACCCTAAATTGTTAAACCCTAAACCATTAAACCCTAAAACCATGAAATTAAAACCACTTCAAAACCCTAAAACCCCAAAACACTAAAATTTAAACCCCAAACCCTAAAAAACCTTAAACTCTAAAGCCCTAAAAACCAAAAACCCTAAAATCCTAAACCTTAAAAACCATTAAATCCTAAAACCTTAAACCCTAAACCCTAAAATTTGAAAACCCTAAACCTCAAATCCAAACACTTGAATCCAGAATATCAAACCTTAACCCACTAAAACCCTTAACCCCAAATATGAAACCCTAAATCCTAAACCCTAAACCCTAAACCATAAACCCAAAATCCTAAAACCCTTGTCCCTAAACCCCTAACACCTAAACACATATAAACCCTAAACCCCATTAGACCCTGAACCTTCAACTAGGTCAAAGCTCAAAACACTAAATCCTAAACCCCTCTCAATCCTAAAACCCTCTAAACCCTCAACCCTAAACCCTAAATCACTCTCGACCCTAAACCCCTCAAAACCCTTAATCCTAAACCTAAAATCCTTAAACCCTAAGCCCTAAACTCTAAATCCTAAATCCCTAAGAAATCTAAACACTAAACCCTAAACCTCTCTAAACCCTAAGTCCCTCTAAACCACTCTAAACCCAAAATCCTAAAAGCTTAGACACTCTAAAACCCTAGTCCCTAAACCTCTCTAAACTCTAAACCCTAAACCCTAAATCATAAACCCCACTAAACCCTAAACCTCTCTAAACTTGTAAACCATCTAAACCATAAACCCTAACACCCTAAATACTAAATCCTTAAACATTGTATACCCCAAACTCCAAACCCCTTTAAATCTTAAACCCTCCAAAACCCTAGTCCTTAAACCACTAAACCCAAAACCTCTCTAAACTCTAAACCCTAAACCCCTCTAAACCCTAAACCCTAACCTAGAAATAATAAAACCCTTTAAACCCAAAGCCCTAAAAACTTAAACCTCTTTAAACCCTCAAAACCCTAAACCTCGAAAGCCCAAATCCCTCTGAACCCTAAACCATAAACCCTCCTCAAAACCCTAAACCCTAAACACTAAAATGCTTAACCCCTCTAAATTCTAAACCCAAACCCAGCTAAACACTAAATCACTAAACCCTAAAACCCTTTTAAACCCTAAACCCTATCAAACCTTAAATCCTAAATCCCTCTAAATTCTAAGCCCTAAACCCTAAAACCCTTTAAATCCTAAACCTTCCAAAACCCCTCTAAAACCCTCTAAACTCTGAACCCTAAATCCTATGCCCTTCTAAACCCTAAACCCCTTAAAACCCTTACCCTAAACCCCTCAAAACCCTTACCCTAAACCCCTCAAAACCCTTAACCCTAAACCTTAAACCACTATAAACCCTAAACTCCTCTAAACCCTAAATACTAAAGCCAAAAACCTTAAACGCTAAACCCAAAATCCTAAATACCTAAACCCTTTAAAACCCTAGTCCCTAAACCCCTAAATCCTAAACCTCTCTAAAGCCTAAAACTCTTTAAACCCTAAACCCTAAATCCCTAAACCCAAAATCTCTCTAAACACTAAAACCCTCTAAACCCTAAACCATTGTAAACCTTAAAACCCTCTAAACCCTAAACCCTAAACCCATCTAAACCCAAAACCCCTTAAAACCCTAAAACCCTTTAAACCCCAAACCCTAGACCCCTAAACCATAAATCCCTTTAAACCCTAAACCCCAAACCCTAAATCCTTAAACCTCAAACCTTTGAACCCTAACATCATGAAATTAAAACCATGAAATTAAAACCCACTAAAAACCTCTTAAACCCTAAAATCCTAAAACCCAAAGCCCTGAACCCAAAAACCTAAACCTAGAATTCTAAAGCTTGAACCCCTAAAACCCTTAACCCCAAACATGAAACCCTAAAACCCTAGTCCTTAAACCCCCAATCCCTAAACCCCTGTAAACCCTAAACCCCTTTAATCCCTCAACCCTAAACTAGGTCAAACCTTAAAACCCTAAACCTTAAACCCTAAACCCCCCTTTAAACCTTAAAAACTAAACCCTAAAACCCTAAATACCTTAAAAAGCCCAAACCCTAGACCCCTAAACCCTAAGCCCCACTAAATTCTAAATCTTTAAACCATAGAGCCCTCTAAACCCTAATCCTTAAAACCCCTCTAAATCCTAAATCCTCAAAAGGCAAAATCCTAAACCACTCCAAACCATCAAAACCTTAAACCTTAAACCCTTTTAAACCATAAACCCCACTAAACCCTTAACCCTAAACCCTAAACCACTTTGAACCATAACTCTTCTAAACCTTGAACCCTAAAACCCAAACTTCTCTAAACCCTAAACTCTTTACCCTGAACCCCTCTAAATCCTAAAATTGTATAAACCCTAAAACTAGAAACCCTAAACCCTAAACCCTTTAAACCCAAAGCCCTAAAACCCTAAATCCTAATCACTTTTAAATTGAAAACCCCTTCAAACCCCAAAACCCTCTAAACCCTAAATACTAAACCCTTAAACCCTAAACCCCTCTAAATGCCAAACCCTAGACCCCTAAACCCTAAGCCCTACTAAACCCTAAACCACTAAACCATAAATGCCTCTGAACCCTAAACCCTAAACACTAAACCTTGAAACACTAGACCCCTCTAAACCCCAAGCCCTAGACCCCTTAACACTAAGCCCTACTAAAACCTAAACCACTAAACCACAGACCCCTCTAAACCATAAAAGCCTCTAAACCCTAAACATCACTAAACCCTAAACCCTAAATCATTCCAAATTGCTAAAATCATAAACCTTAAACCTCTCTCAATTCTAAACCATACTAAACCTTAAATCCTAAACCACTCTAAACTCTAAACCCCAAACCAATAAACCCTAAAACTATAAAATTAAAACCCATTAAAAACCCTAAAATCTAAAACTTAAACCCTAAAGCCTAAAAACCCTTAAAACCTAAAGCCCTAAAAACCTAAATTTCTAAAATCCTAAACCTTGAAATCCTAAAACCTTAAACCCTTAAACCTCTCAAACCCTAAAATCCTAAAACCCTAAACCTTGAACCCAAAAACCTAAACACAGAATTTCAAACCTTGAACCCCTAAAACACTCAACCCTAAACATGAAACCCTAGTGTTCATGTAGAGCACAACTCTTGATCCAATAACAATACCCAACACTATACATATTAGCCATATAACAAATATTGTATATACACATTTACCAAAAATCACTTCCTTCTAGCTAAAAATCTTATTTGTTGAGAAAAGATTTCTTTTTTTTAAAAAAAACATGGAATAACTCATAATCTAGAGCAATAAAGATAGCAATGAGCCACATGGTTGTAAGGTAGTTTGAGTTTGTTGTCAACAAAATAAAGGGTTCGCATTAGCCCAGTGAAGATTTCAATGCAAGCCTTCTTATTTAGCAATATATGTGACAAAATCAAAGGACAGTGGCAGAGACAGAAGAGTCCTAGTGACAAAAATAATGAAGATGATAAACAATTCTGTTTGCAGCAAAAGCTAGACCACATCCAACTAAGGCTAATAAAAAATTTAAAAGCTCCAGTAAGACAAAGAATAAAGAATGTCACCACTTTGTCCAAAATAAATGTACAAGTGAGATGAAAAAATACACAGCAAGGATACTGGTGCCACAGGAGCCTTTAACAAGGATAATAAATAACATTGAGGACTAAAGCAGAAGATACAATCAACCGATTAATCACTATAATGGCTGAGCTGATAACAGGAGAAAAGTTGATAATGTGAATGCTAGCAAGTTATGGCACTGCCACATTAGGGAAAGGCTCACCATCTCCGAGAGGAATTATCATCAAGTTTTAGCTTACTTTCTATAATCAGGATAGCAAAACAAAGGCATGAGTAATGATATCTGCCAATATACTTGCTACATCAATGTAACTCCAGCATGCCCGTTATAAGTGTTATGAAGGAGGATAAAGTAAGCTGGATCTTGAGGATGTTATCCAACTAGGAATGGTGGTCAACATGTTTTGGTGTATGTTATTTGCAGACAATATCTATCTGTAATAATTACAAAGTAACTCACAGTTAATATCCAAGATGATGCACCACATATAATGTTATTCGCAGACAATATAATATTGATTAATGAAAGGAAAACTAAATTAAATACTAAGTTAGACTTGTAAAGAAAACTTTAGAAGATAAGGGCTTAAAAATTAGTAAAACAAAGATAGTTTATGGAATTTAAATTTCATGAGAATGAAAATGAAGATGAAATATTAATTAAGACTGATCGATAGGAGATAACAAATAGTAACTGATTTCATTATTTTAGACCTGTTACATGAGATGATGAAGAAATAGATGAAGATATTGTAATAGAATTACAATTGGTTGGATAAGTGGAAAGGTGCAGCTAAAATTCTATATGATACGCGCATACCTAGAAGGGAGCAAAAAATTTTATAGAGCAACAATAAAGCCTACAATGTTGTATGGCTCATGATTTTAAATCTTTTGAGATAAGATCATCTGAGTTTTTCCATGGAATGAGATGGGTTACCACCTTCATCTCCCGACACTCAAGATGCAAAATGTCCTGAGATGTGCCAATTGGAACAATAGCAAGACAGTCCCGTCCCAACACTTAAGGCAGTAAGCCATCCTCGCATCTTAGGGATGTCTCATCGGGACTTGAAACTATGCTCAAAGTTTTGGATAATAAAGAAAGTACATAAAAATAAATTGAGTGTGTCAAAAACAATAATGACAAGATGGATGTATGGTAAAACTATGAAGGATATATTAAGAAATGAACATATTAGAGGAGTTATAACAGTTGCATAAATTAAGGACAAAGTGATCAAAAATTGATCGAGAGGTTATGGTATGATAAAGATAAGAGGAAGCTCTCACAAGAGAGGTACTTTAATTGGTGTTGAAGGTTGTAAGAAGAGAAAATATTAAGGACAAAGTGATCAAAAATTGATTGAGAGGTTATGGTACAATAAAGATAAGAGAAAACTCTCACAGGAGAGGTACTTTAATTTGTGTTGAAGGTTGTAAGAAGGAAAAAAAAAAGGACCTAAATTAACATAGAAGGAAATTTTTAGGAAGGAAATGGAGAAAAATGGAATAACCTTAGAGGTAGCCTTGGATAAGAATACTTGGTGAATGAGGACAAATAAAGTGAACCTTAGATAGTTGAAAAAGGCTAGAAGAATATGATTATGATTATGATATGGTCAATACATTTTGGTGCCAATAGGATCTTGATGGTAGGATCATTGATATTGTAATGTCATTGGCAAAAACAGTAGCATAACTCAGCCAACCAAAAGATTTGAGAATAACTCCATCTAAAAGAATCTTGCTACAAGAATGAACATCCTAAACTTATCCTACTAAGGTAAGAAAATCTTCTAGTATTGTGGGACCAAGGACAAAGGCGGACTTGTACCAACTAAAAAATGACAAAGGTGACAAAATAAGACCATTGGATGTATCATAAAAATAACAAGATAGTCATAAAGGCACATTAAAATAAACAATGATATATCTTACAAGTACCAAATATCTTGAAAAGATAATAACCACAAGCAGCATTGTTAAACAAAAATGACAAAAAAAAAAAGGAACAGCCACAAAGCAACAAGAATTTGCCACTTTGAACATAATTCATAATATTGATAAGAAATTGTTGTGCATGCGATTCAGCACTCACTAATCCACAAGCCAATAAAATATTAGATATGCCATGCAGCAAAAGAAACAAAACTTCAAAGCAAGAAAAGTCTCAAGCATTCTTATAGCAGAATAAGGGAAAAAAAAGTCAAAAATGTACCAACCAAGTGGCATCTTTAATGAATATATATAGTGGGTTTTCCAATTATTATGGTAAAGCATCTTTCTTATAAGAAGATTTCTCGAGGAAAGAAAAAAACAACATAGCCATTACCTTAGAAAATACCCAACCATGTGGCATCCTCAGTCATCACATTCGCAAAGGACATAAAATAAAAACAAGTCAACATCGTAATAAAGAGTCTTGTGATCAAGAAACAATTTTGCCAAATAACAAAGATTCTGTCCATAAACCTTGTTCTTTTTGCCATCAACCTGTTATACATTTTTCTGTTAGAGAAGCTAAAGAAACTATTATCTCATAGTATAATTGCTGTGAAGAATAATGATGCTAACAGAGGAAAGAAAGAAAGAAAGAAAAGAGGGAGAAAGGAAGATGCAAACAAAGTAACTCGCTGTAGAAGTGGCATCAAATCTAAACCATAATATGAGAAGCCTATTAGGTTGCTTTAAGCTCAGAGAAACTTAAAAAAATGTCATGCCAGCTAAAATTTCAAAGCATGCGTTAAGCAGTCGAGAAAGGTGCTCGCCTACAACCAAGCACTAATCTTAATGCTGGAAGATAACGGAGAGAGATATAAGTCAATGGGAGGAAAAAAATAAAAAGGAAAGATGGAACAGAGATATCAAGCTTGCCTCAAACATAGACAGGGTGCCACTTCGGTAGATCTCATCACTTGGCGGATGCTTAAGGTCACATTTCCTCTATCTGACAAAAAAGAAAATGGGTCAATAATAAAAGAGATTCTTCATTCTTCCTTTTTTTTTAAAAAAAAAAAAGGCAAAACAAGGATGGCAATAACCACATGCAACATTGCTAGCTTGAATAACAAAAGTCCTACATCATTAGAAATTTTAGTTTGCTGGTATCTAGAATGTAAAGTGTGAAATGTAAAATGAATCTCATTCATCTAACTTCTAGGCAATTATTAACTCACAATTCACATAACGATTTGAGAATGACAAGTTGCTTAACCATGTATAGAAATAAAAAATCAGATGCTATGCATTATCTCGATATTGCACATTGTTTGACTTCAACATTACTTGACAATAAATAGCTAGGGTTAGCAAATAATTATATGCTAACTGACAGGTGGTGAATTCTTTAAAACTGCATCCACAAAGAGCTAGACATTAAATACATAGGACAGTCCCTTAGCATACTAGTGAAAGAGATAAGATACTTCTTTTCAATTCTTAATGGCAAGCATACTAAATTGATTTTTATCTTCATGAACAGGAACAAATCATGGTAAAAAATTTAGGAAAAAAAATACAAAAAATGGCAAAGCACTAAGGAAATATGTTCATTTGTCAGATTAGCCAAAGAAAAAGAACAAAGCAAAAAGTGCTCAAGGTTAATCATTCTCTGAATACAAATGCATGCTCCATGAAACACCATTCTATCATGGAGCTTCAGATGCAAAGGAGGCAATTTTAGGCCTTTTGAAAAGCTTTCTGAAACTCATAACATCACAAAGCACCTTTGGAACCCAAAAACGAGTAAGCTCACCTACTCATGTCAACTGTCGGTAATAGTAATAAATGTCCAATAAATGAATGAACTACAATTGGGTATCAAACAAAATAATAAAAACATCAATCATTATTTCCACTACCAAATTTGCACTATAGCAGGTAATAAGCAAGCAAAGAAATAAAATTAGATGGTTGGATGGTGTATGTTTGCCAACTGATATGGAAGATTTACAGTAAAATACTGAATAACCTGAAATGGTGCTTTTGCAATACATATGGTTTATTATAGAAGTAAGAAAACACAAATATAAAATTTGCAGAATAGAGGGAGCACAGGTGTAGTGGTACCATAAAATGATGATAAATCTAAATTGTAAGTTTTACTCCATTTTACTCTTGTGCACACAGAATGTTAATGAATGATGATGGACCCATAACTTATTTATGGGATTTTAATTGAAGTATTTGGCTTCATCAGAAATGTTCAGCAATTTAACTTCATGGGAACAAGTCTTTCATTTCACAGTTATAACGATTGCACTAGTCAACCCCTAAATCTATTCCATATCCCATGCTACACTGTTTCCATAGTTTGTAATGTTTAGTTTTTAGAACTTCCACCACAAGCTATACAAATTTTACAAAATAGCATTAGTGGAGGAATAGTAATAGCGATCTACAAGCTTATCAAGTTTGATGCAAGGAAATACCATAAAAAAATAGACAACAATTAGGGAAATTCTTTTAAAAAAACTGAAAACTACCATTAGTACTTCATAAAATATTGAGTGTGTTATTAATGTTGTTGATTGGAGATTTACTACCTATATCATCTCAAGCTCTATGGTGATTATCATACCAATGTAGACATATGCACCCGAGTGTTACAAACTACTTCTAAATTACAATTGAAACAAGATCTTCATATTTGTCTTTTCACCATCTTACTCTCACTCGAGCTCTACTCTTTTTCGAGGGGTTAAGAATGTTTGAGCATTGAAGACTGATATAAGAGGAGCGAGGAAGGAAAAAAAGAAGAAATAAAGGATGGTGGTAGATCATGGGCAAAAGAAACAGAAGTGAAGAGAAGGATCAAAGTATAGGAGGTTAGAGAAAAGGAGGTGGCAGGGTGATGTTTGCTGAGTGCTTGTTTGAGGAAAAGGGGCCGAGGTGAAGGAGGTTGAAATGGACAAGATTGTGATCAGATGTCAAACCATAAGTCTAAGATGGCTAAAACTCAGAAAATACTTAAAATGACAAGAGACATGAAGCAAGGTCTTTAGACACTGGATGAAGCAAGGGATATAACAAAAAGTGGACTGCTTAAGCCTCATGAATTTTCCTAATGACTAAAAATTCTAACATAATGTGAAAATTCAGGCAAAAGATGTATCTTATACACTTAGAGTCAATTAATGTTTGGTAAGGATCACACGTTCCGCATGCCAAATGTGCAGAGAACTATACATTCAGTGTACAGTAGCATATCTTACTGGAAGTAACTTGTGTACATTTCAGAAAGAATATTCATCAATTACATTTTAAGTAATATAAGCCTACATCTATGCCTTAGATAATGTGGTACAATATATGCATTTACATGTGCCTATTCATGTGATATGGCTTACTGCTATAATGCCTCATTGTTATCTTTTAATGCATCTACAAAAAAAGCCAGGCAAGGCAAGCCTTAGATAATATAATGGCTTGCAAGTTCAACTATTATAATGCCTCACTAATATGGCTACTGTACACTGAACTATACATTCAGTGTACAGTAGCATATCTTACTGGAAGTAACTTGTGTACATTTCAAAAGGAATATTCATCAATTACATTTTAAGTAATATAAGCCTACATCTATGCCTTAGATAATATGGTACAATATATGCATTTACATGTGCCTATTCATATGATATGGCTTACTGCTATAAAGCCTCATTGTTATCTTTTAATGCATCTACAAAAAAAAGCCAGGCAAGGCAAGCCTTAGATAATATAGTAAGATATGGCTTGCAAGTTCAACTGTTATAATGCCTCGCTGATATGGCTTGCAAGCTCTACGTTTTTCCCCCCACCACCCTTAAGACTTAACCAGTTGAGAATATTTTTTCTTGAAGCATGTTATGCTTTACTAGATCCTTTAGCATCAGTTCTAATCTTTTGACAAAACATAGCCACTTTTCCCTTAGTTCCACCAAAAATTCCTAGTGTTTACATCTTCTAATCATAGAATTTGTCCTACTTCAACCAATCATAACCACATCACCTCTAGTAAATGAACAGCATAGGATAGTCTTGGTTAAATGTTCCCTTGGGCTCAGCTCAGCCAAAATAACAAGCCAAGCTCATATAGATTTTAAAGACTGGCCCATAAAAAAGCCAAGCCTAAAAACTGAAGACTTGCAAAAATAAATAGGAGCACAGCTTGGCAAGATAAGAAGCTCCTTCAAGCTCAGCTCAGACCTCTTATAAGCCAAGCTTTAACACTTTCCATCAAGCACAGCTCAAGCTTCTTTAAACTTTTTATATAGAAAGCCAACCTGAGCGACCCTCTTGCTCAGCTATGCTTGGGTCACTTAGCCCATGTGCACCTCTAATCACATCTAGTATTACTCCTGATCTCACTCTTCCTTCTTTAGTAATTAGGTGTTGAAACACTTTGGTTTTTCCCCTTCTAAATTCCACCATTCATGACAAGAGATCTAATGATTCCCTCAATGCTTTTAGGTTGGTGGTCAAATTCCTTCTACGATTAACTTGCAATCCATACCTGTCTTGTGTCCTAAAATAAAATAAATAATTCATAGGAAGTTTTTCATTCTGGAATGTTACTATTTGTCAAATTTACTTATTATGCATAATTTTGCTACATCATATAGCATACAATCATAGCAAAGACAAGCATTCCATTCATATGTTATGCCTTAGCACTCCACGTAGTCTTTGGTCCAGTTTGACATTGGTTTAAGATTTCACCATTGTCTCCAATATCAGGCTATCAAAAACATAAGATTTACCAAATGACCACCATGAAATGGCAAATCAAACATAACTTGCCACAAAGCTAAATAAATTGAGAGTTCTACTTTGATCCTTGCCGGACATTGGTAAACAAGAACTAGATTTGCACCACAGTCAAACACAATTATTGAAACACACTAAAGAATCTATCCTAGGTGGCCCTTTGACCTCATTAACAGCCTAATTTTACCAAGTTGATTATGCGATCATGCAATTACCACCAATAACATGAGCAGCCAGCAATACCAAGTATTCTGGCCCAGACAACTGTTGTAACCACAACTGATTAAAGGCAGATATCTGACCATCACCTTTACCTTCATAAAACACATCCTTGAACTCATTTTGTGGATCATTGTAAAACTCAAAAATGATGATTAAGATGTTGGACAATAAATAGTGGAGCAAACCTTAAAAAAAAGTAGTCTAGCGCATGATGCTCTTACTACTGCAGGGTTTAGGGATGGTCGGATGTACAACTTTACCCCTGCATGCAAGAAGTTGCTTTCATGTTTCAAACCCATGACACTCGGGTCATAATAGAGCAACCTTACTATTACACCCTAGTCAAATAGTGGAGCAAACTACATTTCATATATTTCACACGCATCAAATAATTTTATGATCTCAAAATTAATACCCTAATTAAGAAAATCTCTCCATCAACCATTCTTAATCATTTAACATGTATGCTAAAATCTGCACTCTATGCTCAAGCCTATTCACAAGCATGTAAAATAGTACAAGAACGAAATCTGGTAGAAAGAGGGAAAGCAAAGGGGAGGAAAAGAACCATGTCATTTAAAATATAGCACATAAATAAATAAATAACTTTTCAGAAATGCAAAGTAAAGAACTTTTATACCATGATCACATTGATTTCCTAAGAGAGGTACATCTCAAATGCAACGTAGAACATATGTTGACTAAGATGAATTTATATGCAATGAGATTAACAGCAGAAATAGTTTCAAGAAGGGGTAAAATAAACAACAGATAGCAGATAACAATGAACTTTGGAAATTAAGACACATTCCAATGACCACTCAATTGTAAACAGAGTCCAGCTAGAAGAAATTCAGATGCAGCTCACCATATGCCTCTGAAGCTATTCTTTGCGCTTCATAAAATTGAGGCAAAATTCACAAAAGTACAACTTCAAAGAGTCATTGTATTTCGGCGGAAAAGGTGAGAAATACCATGTATCAATCTTATATATGCCAAGTTCTATTTTTGCTATGTTTTTCACTTTGGTGAACTCTTCATGTTCCCGCAAACTAGCAGCATCAAGCTCTTCATGACCCTTCTGAAAAAAGAAAAAATTGGACAGATGAGAGGTGTTAGTAGTGATTTCAGTTACAATTAAATGATCTCAAAATGCAGGGGTAGAAGGGTGTGTGACTATCTCCACGTTGTTTCATATATCCAAACAATCCATGTGTTTCATATATGCAAACACTCATTCAGTCTAAGCTTCACCTAGAAAAACAAAGATTATCCTTTTTTTTCCATAAGTTAAAAGGAAGATTATCCCTTTTTTCAATTAATAGCTCAGCCTTTAAAAACAACATCAAGATTTTTCACTCTTCTATAACACAACAAAATTATTTTTCCTATTGGATAGAAACACACCTGCCCATAATAATACGAATTTCTCACACGAGAAAGAAAATGCATAACTTATGAACAGTATGTGATTATTGCACCATGTCAATAATGTTGTTGGCCTTTATAAATGCTATAGTGCTCAATCTTCACAATATTGTGGTCAGCAAATTTTCCATCAATCATAATTGTATTTGTCATAACCATGATTGCAGGATATTTTAAACTTAGTGACTTGAAAAGTTCAATACGAGACTAGAACAAGCATTGTCAGACTCTAGTAGAAATGTTACACTTTGATTAACTCTAGTGCGCTATTAAGAAAGGGATGCTGAGTTACAGAGATACAAGTTCCCAATGCACTATTAATTAAGATTTAAGGTACCGAGTACTAGGGGACTCAAAGACCAGTCATATACATATGAATTACAAAAATAATGAAATGATTCATAAGATTGCATAAAGTAACTTTCATTGCAATTCAAGTTTGAAAATACTACCACATGTGTCTCATCAATCTTTCATTTCTGATGATGCATCATTGTCAAGCTTGTTGCCTGAAAAAGATCACAGAGGACTATAGTTAAGCCTCAAACTATTTTTCAAGGAGGAAAAGAGAGAGAGAGAGAGCGAGAGAGAGAATCAGTAAATATTTAGTTGAGTAATTTGTAATTCAAGTATCATTATGTTAGGGTCACCACCAGGCTATACAGATGGTAATCCAAAGATGACCAAGAAAACACAAAACATGATGTACTAGAAAAAGGCAGCAGTGTTCATATTCTCAAAACTGATGCAAATTGCATCAAACAGCATCAACAGAATTATTTATTTTATCACATTCATCATGCAAGACCGCAAAGTTAATCCCCTAAAAGCAACAATCCTGAAATATAGTAGACACAGAATTCATATACCGCAATACCTTATCTTCCACTTTTTCATCAATGTCAGTCTCCACTATATCAAGATCAAGTTGTTCAAGTTTAACTCACTCATCAAGCCTCTTGTTGACTATAAAACAAAACCATGCTATACAAAACAACAGCAAAAGTACATATGAGTATTGGCTAAAAATTAATTCTAGCATATAACAAACATCTGAATGCCATGCAATCATGTAGTGCACCTGGTGCTGACAAAAATAGTTCTTATATAGGAGTCCATTGAACAATACCAGAAACTGAAGGAATTTTCATCCACAAAGTGGAAAGCCAAGAATGCATCCAACTCAAACTGACATCAATTTAAGACTCAACTAATAGAACATCAAGCAGAAGATAGACTCATTGATCAACTAGAAGTTGAACAGAGTATCACTGTAAAGCCCTAAGTTAAAACTTATAGCAATGAAAAGTTTTCAATAATTCTGCATATCTAGTTGAACAGAGTATCACTGTAAAGCCCTAAGTTAAAACTTTTAGCAATGAAAAGTTTTCAATAATTCTGCATATCCAAGGTCCATTAAAAATCCACCAGATTTTTTTTTTTTGGAAGTAAAAAATAAAGGTACAAACATCAAGATTTTAAAAAGAGACCAAAAATATTACTGGAAAAATGTGATACAAATAATAGGGTGCAAAATTCAACAATATTTATACATACATACATGGATGCACGCATGCAAAGTCCATTAAAAAATCCACAAGAGTTTTGTTTTCAGAAATTAAAAAAAAGTACAAACATCAAGAATTTAAAAAGAGACCAGAAATGTTGCAAGAAAAATGTGATATAAATAATAAGGCACAAAATTCAACAATATTTATACATGCATGCATGTATATATGTATGTATCTTAATTGTGCAAGGACTGCACAACACCTATGCCTCCACAGTAACTCACACCTACATATATTGCACAAAGTTCCAAAAATGCATCCTCTGAAACAGTCTCTGACATGGACTAAGATGGTCTCAGATCTCCGCTCTTTTCTTCCTCGAACATTTACAAGTACCATCCTTCCAACTTGGCTGTGAATCGACAAAATCTTGTCTCCAGTCCCATCCATAGGTTGCTTACCAATAAATTTTTTTTTTGCATACCCACCCAATGAAACTATGAAGTGTTAAAAGGTAAGTGGTGCTTTCATTGTGCAGCTGATATCAGGGGCAGGGGTTTTTTTTCCCCAGATTAACAGGAAGACAAAAATTTTGATTTCCAAGGCATTTGGGTTCTCACAGTAATTTCTACATCCCATGTCATAAGCCATCACTAGAACAAAGATAAATCTCTGCCTGATTTCTCAAAGATCATCAGTCTCTCTTCACAACCGCATTAAATCATTTCAATCAGGTGATGGAAATCAGAGTCCAAAAGAATTGTATCCGACCATCAACCATTAAAATTCTACCTAACAACCCAACAAATACCTATGTATTGTTCAGAATTTCCCCATAAAATCTACTCCTCTTGTTTATATCAAAGAGGATATATTAATAGTAAGGCCACGAATACAGCTCTCTTTTTAGGGAGGAAAGGGGGAGGATGAGTAACCTTCCTTGGCCCAGTAGGCTCAGCAGTGCTCCCGACACCACCAGTTTTGAAACACAGTGGCTTATCTTCGTGACAATCTTTGGTACCCTTCTTACTAAGCTCTAATTACCATCCTGCATCTCACAATAAGATGCCCTGCACAACTAAGCACTCCTCCCCATAATTAAAAAACCTTCTTATTGTTTTGTCTTAGATAGTAATTTCCTAGATGAGTGCCTCTAAAGACTAGAAGGCTATGCGAACAAGGCATAGAAGCTGTAGTGGAAAGATATGGTACATGACTAAAGGAGTGGGAGGTTAAACTTCTACTTGTTGGCATAGAATCAAGTGTGTAAGCAACCTTGATAAAGGCACTCACAATTATCATCCCATAAGTTTTCTTTTTTCAAAAAAAAGAAAACTTCCCCAGTGCTTTTCAACTAAAACACCAAGCCCAGGGCCCTATGTGTCAAGCACTGCTCTGTTGGCCCCAATTAAAGCAACAACATGGAGAGGCCAACTCTAAAAAAGAGCACTCTTAAGAACATTCCTAGAATCAGTCATTAAAATTGAATGGTTTATCATTAGTACATCTAATCAACAAACCATAATTCCAAGAGTAATTTGAGGAACAACATGGATTAAGCTATCAGGCTCATTTAATATAGTTTCTTAACATCAAATTTGCTTTTAGGCCTATTCTTATCCATTAATACAATTAAATTAAGAGTAGTTTTGTCCCATATCACAAAACCAAGACTTTCTTTTTTCACATTATTTCATATCATTAAAATATATGTGTATACATCTTTTTAGTTTTCCATACAAACCCTTGTGAAGTTTGGCATCAAATTTGATGACCTAAAAAGAAGACAACCATAATAACCCCATATATTATATTAAATATCTCCTACTATGTTGCTTAATTTTGAACAGAATTACTAAAAAGATTTCGTAAGCCACAACTCTAAAAATTCTTAGCTACTTTAATTGATAACGTTTTCCTCAAATCAACTCTGACAACCTGAATCACACTATTTGCCCTCCACCAAAAACCACGGCAGCATTCACAGTTTCACAACCTTATTCCAAGCAAAAATTCTTCACAGTGCCATCCAAAACCCTACCCTAATTTTCCAATATGATACTTTTTGTAACCCAATTTTCACGTGCATTGCAAACCCTAACCCTAACCCCTAATTGAAACTAGAGAAGAAGGCACGGCCGTGGATAGACTCACATTCAGTGTAGTGGGCGTAATACTCGTAGTCGTTGGGACTGGCGTTGAGGATCTTCCGCCGCTCGATGACCTTGACAGGGTGAAGCTTCTGATCAGAACTTTATAAACCAAACCAATTCCCTCTACTGTATGGCCAGAAGATCTTTTAGCATGTCCAGGAATGGTATGCCAATATTACACCATTCAAAAAAATTATTTTTATAAAACCAAAATTAATTTAAGTAACTTCACTAAACTAAAAAAAAAGAAATATACAAAAATGGTAATAAAAAGGAAAATAAATTAAAAAAATACCAAATGGAATTCATAAAAGCAAAAAAAACATGGAAATAATTACTAAAAATAAATTAATTTTATATTGCAACGGCCTTTGAAACGTTACTTACTTATAATGGTATCTCTATTATTACTTATAATGGTATCTCTATTATTTTAATAATTAATTTTCCCTTTTTGGTGTTGCTAGAGTGGGGATCAATTTGTGCGTGGAGGTGAAGCCGTTGCCTTCGTCTCGAAGGGACTCCGACGATTGGGGACCAACCGAAAGATTTCATTCGTAAGGGATGGCGAGCCGGTCCTTGTTCTTCGCGTTTCTGGAGCGGCGATCCTCTGCCACCGATGGAAGACAGAAACGACGTCGAGGAGGCAGGCGATCCTTTCCCTTCCCATCTTCTCTCCTTCTCGTTGGATTCTTGGTACGGCTTCTTAACTACCTTTTTCTTGTTTTCTTGCTTTCTCTTTGGAATCTTCAGACAGTGGGTTCCTTGTTCTTCGCCTCCATGAAGCGATCCTCCGCCACTACCGGAAAACAAGAACGAGGGCGAGATGGTGGTAGGATTTGTTTCACGTGGGATGGGACGCGAGTGCCATCTCCGAGCCCACCTCGGTGGTGGTAGGTTTTAACATTTTAAACCGCGCATCAGCCATCCGATCGCCAATCATGCAACTGGGAGTCCATTGTGCGCACATCGCACGTGATCCAATTCAAGCTCATCCATCAGCAGATTGCATGCATAATTGGTGAGATTTAGTACTATAGTAAGATATAACTGCCTTAATTACTATATGCATTCTCTGATTTAACAAGCTATTGTAAATTATATGGTAAGATTTAGTACTTTGTAGCCTTTGACCAGAAGAAATTCCATCAGGTACAACCTGTCCTGCCTGATGATGCCGGTGATTAGAACCACCTTTCGCCGATCAACGACAATGCACCATCGTTGGATTCCGATCTGGATGCCATTAGACTATGGTTTTGGAGAGCCGAGACACTTCCAGAAGAAAGAAGAGAGTTTACCGTGTCACGGAAGAAAGGAATCAAGAAGCTTCGGAAACGATGGGTCTCAAGCCTAATTAGCAGGTTTGGAGGAGACTCGGCCCGAACCGAGATAATGCTCTACCCAAATCTAATCCATAATTAACATGGACCTTAGTTTTAAGTCTAGACCCAAACTGAATGAAGAAAGACTGAGCTCATGGCACAACTCGAAGTTAGCTCAGCCTAATAGGTATCAAACTAGCTCGAACCCACTTTCAGCCCTACTACAACTACCATCATACTTCTACCACACTATCATCCATCATTGTCACAATCCTCTACCATCCATCATCATACCACCACCATCTTCGTATCTTCATCCTTTACCACCGCTATCACCACTATACCTCCATCACCACTACCACCATCTGCACCATCTATCATCGCCATACCTCTACCACCCTACACTATCATCACTTTTATACTTCCACTACCATTCATTATTGTTAATCTAGACATTATTACATCATCAATTTTGATTTACCTTTTTGAATCTTCACTTATTATTATAAATCTTTTGGAAACACTACTATTGCCGCACACACTCGAATCTCGTTCAAGGTCGAAGGAGTGGCTACCAGGTTTCCTCTTATGATTCCACACTCACAAAATCAAGGGATTCCATGGTGGTGTCTCTAAAGAGAGTGGTAAGACAAGAAGAGCGTTTGGATAAAGAAGGGCTTTTAGGAGAGAATAAAGTAGCATACCTCTCTTCGATTTCGCTTTAGGACAAAAGTTTTTCCAACAGTGGGTGGGTTATGAAAATCAACAATAACTAATCACCCATATGGATGGATTTTAGGTCTAGGTCCAAAACCCAACCCATTTATTAATAATTACCCACCATCATTGTCATCACCATCTTGATCACTCATCATCACCATTGCCACTATCATACCATACATTCATCACTTTCTACTATAACCATCTCTTTCACTACCTATCATTATCATCACCTCGTTAACCACCCATCATGATTCTTTCATTATCAACCAACTTTCATAATCTTTTTTATTTTTTAAATTTAAAAAATAATTTTTTTAATTTTTAATAAATAAATATATTTTTTAAATAAAAAAAAATTGGACCATGAAAATTAAAGATAAAGAATGACAAATTAACAAAACAAACCCTTACGTTCGCCCCTCTTGGAGGCTATGAACCATAGATTTCTCACGCCTTAGGAAAAAAAAGTAAAACAATGCTAAAATTGTAATGAAGTATCCTGAGATTTCTGAGTATAATAATCCAGATACCACCAAATATTTTTTTTATGGTATAATCTAAGAATTATCCAAGTCAATCATATGTTTCAAGTTGTTTGTGTCGCTCTTTGTGGGTCCGGCACCGCAAACGGATCGGATTGACTAGTCACTCAACTAGACTAGACCCCGTTACCGAAGGCTCGTGAGGCTTGGTCGGTTTTAAAATATTAATTTCGTTGGATCGGGTGCTATAAATCTCGACCCGACCTGAACAGAAGACCCCATCCCTATCTCCCCCAAAAATATGATAAAACCCTTCTGGGGTTCCTCAACCCTTCCCTCCTCGCAACTCTCTTGATCACGCCGGCGTCCCGGTGTCCTCTCGCCTCGACAGTGGGTTCCTTGTTCTTCGCCTCCGTGGAGCGATCCTCCGCCACTACCGGAAAGCAAGAATGAGGGCGAGATGGCAGGTGATCCATTCCCCTTCCCCATCTTCTTTCCTTTTCTTTGGATCCGTTCCCTTCCCATCTTCTTTCCTTTTCTTTGGATTCTTGTTACGGCTTGTTTTCTTGCTTCCCCATCTTCTTTCCTTTTCTTTGGAGCTTCTTGACTGCTTTTTTTTTTTTTGGTTTTCTTGCTTTCTCTTTGATTCTTGAGACAGTGGTTTTGGTGTTCTTTGAATTTTAGAGAGTCCTCAATTTTTATTTTATTTTGATTTCTTTTGAATTCTCGATATGGTTGCTGATTAGTTGATTATCTGTTTCTTGGTTTCTTGCCTTTTCTTTGGATTCCAAGGACGTGCAGATGGTTCTTGATTGCCTTCTCTTTGGATTCCAAGGACGTGCAGATGGTTCTTGATTTCTATATTTGTTTTGGTTTTCTTTGGATTCTCGATAATTTTCTTGATTAGTTGATTATTTGATTGTTATTTTCTTGCCTTTTCTTTGGATTCTTTGATTTCAGTGTTATATGGTTTATGATTTCGAGTATGGTTTTGATTAGTTCTTGTTTTATATATTGTGTTTCTATGTTCTTTGGATTTTAGAGATGGTTCTTAGAGATGGTTCTTAGAGGTGGTTCTTGATTTCTATTTTATTTTGATTTCCTTTGGATTCTTGATATGGTTGTTGATTAGTTGATTATCTATTTTTTTGCCTTTTCTTTGGATTCCAGGGACATGCGATGGTTCTTGATATCTGTTTTAACTTTGATTTTCTTTGGATTCTCATTTATTATTTGTTTCTTATTTTCTTGACTTTTCTTTGGATTCCAAGGATGGTTTTTGATTTATATTTTTATTTCAGTGTTATATGGTTTATGATTTTGAGTCTGGTTCTTGATTTTATACGTGACTTTAGTGTAATGTTGTATCCTCGCTGTGATTCTTTGGAGTTTAGTTTTCTGATTTGAGATGATCATCTCCATTTGGACCTTGTTCATTGTGAGTTTCCAGGTTCTTTTATTTTTCAAATTTTCATTGTACGCTTTGCGTTGTTTTTTGATACTTCTTTCAAACCCTTTGTGTGAGATTTTGATTTCATATTCAGACGAACCCTGCACCACGTGGTGCGGCCTCGCTCCACCACTCCTTCTACCTCTGTCCATGCCCCCTCTTTTTTTGTGAGAATCTTATGCACACCACTCCCATCTGGAAAGCTCGATGGTGTTGAGGAAAATAGGTCGCAAGGGGAGAGGAAGGGACAACTCCAGGTTCTCATATCTTTGTCTGAGCTCTTTGCATTGTTTTGTATTTTTTCTATTTTATGCGCTTTTTGTTTCATAATTTTTATATGCATTTTAATTTCAATTTTCTATTTTATATTTCTACCTTTTTTCGCATATTATGAATTGTTATTATTAATACTTTTTTTATTGCTCCATGTTTTTTGCTTTTACGAATTCCATTTCATATTTTTTTAATTTATTTTCCTTTTCATTTCCATGTTTTATATTTCCTTTTTTTTAGTTCAATGAAGTTGCTTTAATTAATTTTGGGTTTATAAAAATAATTTTTTTGAATGGTGTAACATTGGCACATCGCTCTTGGAAATGCTGAAAGATCTTCTAGCTATGCAGTAGAGGGCATTGGTTTGGTTTATAAGGTTCTAGTCAAATAAAGACATGCCACAAAATGATGGCTAGCACTATGTTGGCATGGGAAACTTTTTACATGACAAAATGATGCTATTTAATTTTTTATTTTATTGTTCTATCTTTTCTTTGTGTGCTCGTTTATGTTTTTGCTTTTATGAATTCCATTTGGTATTTTTTTTAGTTAATTTTTCTTTTTATTACTATTTTTGTAATTTTTTTTTGTTTAGTTCCATGAAGTGGTTTCTATTAATTTGGTTTTATATAAATAAATTTTTTGAAAGAATAATGCTTTATTGATATTATTATGTTGTAGAAAAAGACTTTGTTATTTTTCCAATTGTTCCTAGATCCTAGATCTTTAATATGGAATTTTTTTAGTCTCCAAAATGATGAATTCAAGAGCATCAACATGAATTTTTTAGTCCTCAATTTAATACATAAATCTTTTTTAGCAAATATATAAGGTGCGTTTGATATGAGATTAAAAGGGGTGAAATGTTAGTTGCTCTTGTAATTTTTTACCTCCTTTTGAAGGTGTATTTGGCATGGGATTAATTTTTTTTAGAGAATAATTTCCCTTCCTTCCCCTCGGCTTGTTAACTTAAGAGAGATAGGCTATCAGGATTAAAGATGAAAGCATGAGGAATAATAAAATATTAAATAACCCCACCCTATATATATAAATATTATAATGTATGTATATTATATACATATAATACATAATATTATAATCTATTATAGTGACTTGTGAGTATCTATATATACTATCATTTTTACCTCTTTTATGCATTGCTCCAAATGCAGTTAATACTTACGACTGGAATATTTTACCCTCCAGATATAACTTAGTTATTGTAAAAACTTTTACACCCTTAAAATTTACAATATAAAATATTACTACCATAACATTTGTCCCTCTTTTTTTTTCACCTCGTATCGAACACAACCTTACCAGTGAGATTTGGTGGATCTTATATTACATCAACCAAGTGGTGGTTCACACGAGTTTGGACACATTGGGACTATAAGACCAATAGGTTCCTACGTATGTGCACCAATAGTAACACCGCTTCCCTTTTACCCGAACTTTTGTACTCTCTTAGCCTATTTCTGCAGCACACCTTAATGTTGGTCCATACGAGTCAAAAGGCTTTGTGGCAACAAGACCAGTTGATCCACATGCAAGCCCATCGACTGTGGCAACGTTACCCTTTTACCTCAAAATATTTTCAGCATAGTGTTTTATATTGTCTTATGATATGTATAAACAGTGTCATTTTTACCTCTTTTATGCTTTGCTCCTAACGCAATTAAATGTTATGCCTGTAATATTACACCCTCTAGATACAACCAAGTATAGTTATCATAAAAACTTTTACACTCTTAGAATTTACATCATAAAATATTACTCCCATAACATTGACCCCTTTTTTTTTTCACCCTGTATCAAACACAACCTTAGTAGTGAGATTTGGTGGACCTTATATTACATCAACCAAGTGGTGGTTCACACGAGTTTGGACACATTGGGACTATAAGACCAATAGGTTCCCACGCATGTGCACCAACAGTGACACCGCTTTCCTTTTGCCCGAACCTTTGCAATCTCTCAGCCTATTTCTGTAGCACACCTTAATGTTGGTCCATACGAGTCAAAAGGCTTTGTGGCAACAAGACCAGCTGATCCACACGCAAGCCCATCGACTGTGGCAACATTACCCTTTTATCCCAAAACATTCTCAGCATAGTGTTTTATAATGTCTTGTTAGTATGTATAATAATGTCATTTCTACCTCTTTTACACTTTGCTCCTAACGTAGTTAAAACTTATGTCTATAATATTTCACCCTCCAAATACAATCAAGTATAGTTATCATAAAAACTTTTACACCCTTAGAATTTACGTAATAAAATATTACTCCCATAACATTCACCCCCTTTTTTTTTCACCTCGTATCGAACACAACTTTAGCAGTGAGATTTGGTGGACCTTATATTATATCAACCAAGTGGTGGTTCACACGAGTTTGGACACATTGGGACTATAAGACCAATAGGTTCCCATGCATGTGCACCAACTATGACACTACTTTCCTTTTACCCGAACCTTTGTAATCTCTCAGCCTATTTCTGTAGCATAGCTTAATGTTGGTCCATACGAGTCGAAAGGCTTTGTGGCAACAAGACCAGTTGATCCACACGCAAGCCCATCGACTATGGCAACATTACCCTTTTATCCCAAAACATTCTCAGCATAGTGTTTTATAGTGTCTTGTGATATGTATAAATAGTGTCATTTATACATCTTCTAAACTTTGCTCCTAACGCAGTTAAAACTTATGCCTGTAATATTTCACCCTTCAAATACAATCAAGTATAATTATCATAAAAACTTTTACACCCTTAGAATTTACATCATAAAATATTACTTACATAACATTCACCCCTTTTTTTTTCACCTCGTATCAAACACAACCTTAGCAGTGAGATTTGGTGGATCTTATTTTACATCAACCAAGTGGTGGTTCACACGAGTTTGGACACATTGGGACTATAAAACCAATAGGTTCCCACGCATGTGCACCAACAGTGACACCGCTTCCCTTTTACCTAGACCTTTGAAATCTCTCAGCCTATTTCTGTAGCACACCTTAATGTTGGTCCATACAAGTCAAAAGGCTTTGTGGCAACAAGACCAGTTGATCCACACGCAAGCCCAGCGACTGTGGCAACATTACTTTTTTATCCCAAAACATTCTCAGCATAGTGTTTTATAGTGTCTTGTTAGTATGTATAATAGTGTCATTTCTACCTCTTTTACACTTTGCTCCTAACGCAGTTAAAACTTATGCCTGTAATATTTCACCCTTCAAATACAATCAAGTATAATTATCATAAAAACTTTTACACCCTTAGAATTTACATCATAAAATATTACTTACATAACATTCACCCCTTTTTTTCTTACCTCATATCAAACACAACCTTAGCAGTGACATTTGGTGGATCTTATTTTACATCAACCAAGTGGTGGTTCACACGAGTTTGGACACATTGGGACTATAAAACCAATAGGTTCCCACGCATGTGCACCAACAGTGACACCGCTTCCCTTTTACCTGAACCTTTGAAATCTCTCAGCCTATTTCTGTAGCACACCTTAATGTTGGTCCATACGAGTCAAAAGGCTTTGTGGCAACAAGACCAGTTGATCCACACGCAAGCCCAGCGACTGTGGCAACATTACTTTTTTATCCCAAAACATTCTCAGCATAGTGTTTTATAGTGTCTTGTTAGTATGTATAATAGTGTCATTTCTACCTCTTTTACACTTTGCTCCTAACGCAGTTAAAACTTATGCCTGTAATATTTCACCCTTCAAATACAATCAAGTATAATTATCATAAAAACTTTTACACCCTTAGAATTTACATCATAAAATATTACTTACATAACATTCACCCCCTTTTTTTTCACCTCGTATCAAACACAACCTTAGCAGTGAGATTTGGTGGATCTTATTTTACATCAACCAAGTGGTGGTTCACACGAGTTTGGACACATTGGGACTATAAAACCAATAGGTTCCCATGCATGTGCACCAACAGTGACACCGCTTCCCTTTTACCTGAACCTTTGAAATCTCTCAGCCTATTTCTGTAGCACACCTTAATGTTGGTCCATACGAGTCAAAAGGCTTTGTGGCAACAAGACCAGTTGATCCACACGCAAGCCCAATGACTGTGGCAACATTACTTTTTTATCCCAAAACATTCTCAGCATAGTGTTTTATAGTGTCTTGTTAGTATGTATAATAGTGTCATTTCTACCTCTTTTACACTTTGCTCCTAACGCAGTTAAAACTTATGCCTGTAATATTTCACCCTTCAAATACAATCAAGTATAATTATCATAAAAACTTTTACACCCTTAGAATTTACATCATAAAATATTACTTACATAACATTCACCCCCTTTTTTTTTCACCTCGTATCAAACACAACCTTAGCAGTGAGATTTGGTGGATCTTATTTTACATCAACCAAGTGGTGGTTCACACGAGTTTGGACACATTGGGACTATAAGACCAATAGGTTCCCACGCATGTGCACCAATAGTGACACCGCTTCCCTTTTACCTGAACCTTTGAAATCTCTCAGCCTATTTCTGTAGCACACCTTAATGTTGGTCCATACGAGTCAAAAGGCTTTGTGGCAACAAGACCAGTTGATCCACATGCAAGCCCAGCGACTGTGGCAACATTACTTTTTTATCCCAAAACATTCTCAGCATAGTGTTTTATAGTGTCTTGTTAGTATGTATAATAGTGTCATTTCTACCTCTTTTACACTTTGCTCCTAACGCAGTTAAAACTTATGCCTGTAATATTTCACCCTTCAAATACAATCAAGTATAATTATCATAAAAACTTTTACACCCTTAGAATTTACATCATAAAATATTACTTACATAACATTCACCCCTTTTTTTTTTCACCTCGTATCAAACACAACCTTAGCAGTGAGATTTGGTGGATCTTATTTTACATCAACCAAGTGGTGGTTCACACGAGTTTGGACACATTGGGACTATAAGACCAATAGGTTCCCACGCATGTGCACCAATAGTGACACCGCTTCCTTTTACCTGAACCTTTGAAATCTCTCAGCCTATTTCTGTAGCACACCTTAATGTTGGTCCATACGAGTCAAAAGGCTTTGTGGCAACAAGACCAGTTGATCCACACGCAAGCCCATCGACTATGGCAACATTACTTTTTTATCCCAAAACATTCTCAGCATAGTGTTTTATAGTGTCTTGTTAGTATGTATAATAGTGTCATTTCTACCTCTTTTACACTTTGCTCCTAACGCAGTTAAAACTTATGCCTGTAATATTTCACCCTTCAAATACAATCAAGTATAATTATCATAAAAACTTTTACACCCTTAGAATTTACATCATAAAATATTACTTACATAACATTCACCCCCTTTTTTTTCACCTCGTATCAAACACAACCTTAGCAAGTGAGATTTGATGGATCTTATTTTACATCAACCAAGTGGTGGTTCACACGAGTTTGGACACATTGGGACTATAAGACCAATAGGTTCCCACGCATGTGCACCAATAGTGACACCGCTTCCCTTTTACCTGAACCTTTGAAATCTCTCAGCCTATTTTTGTAGCACACCTTAATGTTGGTCCATACGAGTCAAAAGGCTTTGTGGCAACAAGACCAGTTGATCCACACGCAAGCCCAGCGACTGTGGCAACATTACTTTTTTATCCCAAAACATTCTCAGCATAGTGTTTTATAGTGTCTTGTTAGTATGTATAATAGTGTCATTTCTACCTCTTTTACACTTTGCTCCTAACGCAGTTAAAACTTATGCCTGTAATATTTCACCCTTCAAATACAATCAAGTATAATTATCATAAAAACTTTTACACCCTTAGAATTTACATCATAAAATATTACTTACATAACATTCACCCCCTTTTTTTTTCACCTCGTATCAAACACAACCTTAGCAGTGAGATTTGGTGGATCTTATTTTACATCAACCAAGTGGTGGTTCACACGAGTTTGGACACATTGGGACTATAAGACCAATAGGTTCCCACGCATGTGCACCAATAGTGACACCGCTTCCCTTTTACCTGAACCTTTGAAATCTCTCAGCCTATTTCTGTAGCACACCTTAATGTTGGTCCATACGAGTCAAAAGGCTTTGTGGCAACAAGACCAGTTGATCCACACGCAAGCCCATCGACTATGGCAACATTACTTTTTTATCCCAAAACATTCTCAGCATAGTGTTTTATAGTGTCTTGTTAGTATGTATAATAGTGTCATTTCTACCTCTTTTACACTTTGCTCCTAACGCAGTTAAAACTTATGCCTGTAATATTTCACCCTTCAAATACAATCAAGTATAATTATCATAAAAACTTTTACACCCTTAGAATTTACATCATAAAATATTACTTACATAACATTCACCCCCTTTTTTTTCACCTCGTATCAAACACAACCTTAGCAGTGAGATTTGGTGGATCTTATTTTACATCAACCAAGTGGTGGTTCACACGAGTTTGGACACATTGGGACTATAAGACCAATAGGTTCCCACGCATGTGCACCAATAGTGACACCGCTTCCCTTTTACCTGAACCTTTGAAATCTCTCAGCCTATTTCTGTAGCACACCTTAATGTTGGTCCATACGAGTCAAAAGGCTTTGTGGCAACAAGACTAGTTGATCCACACGCAAGCCCATCGACTGTGGCAACATTACTTTTTTATCCCAAAACATTCTCAGCATAGTGTTTTATAGTGTCTTGTTAGTATGTATAATAGTGTCATTTCTACCTCTTTTACACTTTGCTCCTAACGCAGTTAAAACTTATGCCTGTAATATTTCACCCTTCAAATACAATCAAGTATAATTATCATAAAAACTTTTACACCCTTAGAATTTACATCATAAAATATTACTTACATAACATTCACCCCTTTTTTTTCACCTCGTATCAAACACAACCTTAGCAGTGAGATTTGGTGGATCTTATTTTACATCAACCAAGTGGTGGTTCACACGAGTTTGGACACATTGGGACTATAAGACCAATAGGTTCCCATGCATGTGCACCAATAGTGACACCGCTTCCCTTTTACCTGAACCTTTGAAATCTCTCAGCCTATTTCTGTAGCACACCTTAATGTTGGTCCATACGAGTCAAAAGGCTTTGTGGCAACAAGACCAGTTGATCCACACGCAAGCCCATCGATTGTGGCAACATTACTTTTTTATCCCAAAACATTCTCAGCATAGTGTTTTATAGTGTCTTGTTAGTATGTATAATAGTGTCATTTCTACCTCTTTTACACTTTGCTCCTAACGCAGTTAAAACTTATGCCTGTAATATTTCACCCTTCAAATACAATCAAGTATAATTATCATAAAAACTTTTACACCCTTAGAATTTACATCATAAAATATTACTTACATAACATTCACCCCCTTTTTTTTACACCTCGTATCAAACACAACCTTAGCAGTGAGATTTGGTGGATCTTATTTTACATCAACCAAGTGGTGGTTCACACGAGTTTGGACACATTGGGACTATAAGACCAATAGGTTCCCATGCATGTGCACCAACAGTGACACCGCTTCCCTTTTACCTGAACCTTTGAAATCTCTCAGCCTATTTCTGTAGCACACCTTAATGTTGGTCCATACGAGTCAAAAGGCTTTGTGGCAACAAGACTAGTTGATCCACACGCAAGCCCATCGACTGTGGCAACATTACTTTTTTATCCCAAAACATTCTCAGCATAGTGTTTTATAGTGTCTTGTTAGTATGTATAATAGTGTCATTTCTACCTCTTTTACACTTTGCTCCTAACGCAGTTAAAACTTATGCCTGTAATATTTCACCCTTCAAATACAATCAAGTATAATTATCATAAAAACTTTTACAACCTTAGAATTTACATCACAAAATAATACTTACATAACATTCACCCCCTTGTTTTTTCACCTCATATCAAACACAACCTTAGCAGTGAGATTTGGTGGATCTTATTTTACATCAACCAAGTGGTGGTTCACACGAGTTTGGACACATTGGGACTATAAGACCAATAGGTTCCCATGCATGTGCACCAATAGTGACACCGCTTCCCTTTTACCTGAACCTTTGAAATCTCTTTGCCTATTTCGTAGCACACCTTAATGTTGGTCCATACGAGTCAAAAGGCTTTGTGGCAACAAGACCAGTTGATCCACACGCAAGCCCCGATTTGTGGCAACATTACTTTTTTATCCCAAAACATTCTCAGCATAGTGTTTTATAGTGTCTTGTTAGTATGTATAATAGTGTCATTTCTACCTCTTTTACACTTTGCCCCTAACGGAGTTAAAACTTATGCATGTAATATTTCACCCTTCAAATACAATCAAGTATAATTATCATAAAAACTTTTACACCCTTAGAATTTACATCATAAAATATTACTTACATAACATTCACCCCATTTTTTTTTCACCTCGTATCAAACACAACCTTAGTAGTGAGATTTGGTGGATCTTATTTTACATCAACCAAGTGGTGGTTCACACGAGTTTGGACACATTGGGACTATAAGACCAATAGGTTCCCACGCATGTGCACCAACAGTGACACCGCTTCCCTTTTACCTGAACCTTTGAAATCTCTCAGCCTATTTTTGTAGCACACCTTAATGTTGGTCCATACGAGTCAAAAGGCTTTGTGGCAACAAGACCAGTTGATCCACACGCAAGCCCATCGACTGTGGCAACATTACTTTTTTATCCCAAAACATTCTCAGCATAGTGTTTTATAGTGTCTTGTTAGTATGTATAATAGTGTCATTTCTACCTCTTTTACACTTTGCTCCTAACGCAGTTAAAACTTATGCCTATAATATTTCACCCTTCAAATACAATCAAGTATAATTATCATAAAAACTTTTACACCCTTAGAATTTACATCATAAAATATTACTTACATAACATTCACCCCCTTTTTTTCACCTCGTATCAAACACAACCTTAGCAGTGAGATTTGGTGGATCTTATTTTACATCAACCAAGTGGTGGTTCACACGAGTTTGGACACATTGGGACTATAAGACCAATAGGTTCCCATGCATGTGCACCAACAGTGACACCGCTTCCCTTTTACCTGAACCTTTGAAATCTCTCAGCCTATTTCTGTAGCACACCTTAATGTTGGTCCATACGAGTCAAAAGGCTTTGTGGCAACAAGACCAGTTGATCCACACGCAAGCCCAGCGACTGTGGCAACATTACTTTTTTATCCCAAAACATTCTCAGCATAGTGTTTTATAGTGTCTTGTTAGTATGTATAATAGTGTCATTTCTACCTCTTTTACACTTTGCTCCTAACGCAATTAAAACTTATGCCCGTAATATTTCATCCTTCAAATACAATCAAGTATAATTATCATAAAAACTTTTACACCCTTAGAATTTACATCATAAAATATTACTTACATAACATTCACCCCCTTTTTTTTCACCTCGTATCAAACACAACCTTAGCAGTGAGATTTGGTGGATCTTATTTTACATCAACCAAGTGGTGGTTCACACGAGTTTGGACACATTGGGACTATAAGACCAATAGGTTCCCATGCATGTGCACCAACAGTGACACCGCTTCCCTTTTACTTGAACCTTTGAAATCTCTCAGCCTATTTCTGTAGCACACCTTAATGTTGGTCCATACGAGTCAAAAGGCTTTGTGGCAACAAGACCAGTTGATCCACACGCAAGCCCATCGATTGTGGCAACATTACTTTTTTATCCCAAAACATTCTCAGCATAGTGTTTTATAGTGTCTTGTTAGTATGTATAATAGTGTCATTTCTACCTCTTTTACACTTTGCTCCTAACGTAGTTAAAACTTATGCCTGTAATATTTCACCCTTCAAATACAATCAAGTATAATTATCATAAAAACTTTTACACCCTTAGAATTTACATCATAAAATATTACTTACATAACATTCACCCCCTTTTTTTTCACCTCGTATCAAACACAACCTTAGCAGTGAGATTTGGTGGATCTTATTTTACATCAACCAAGTGGTGGTTCACACGAGTTTGGACACATTGGGACTATAAGACCAATAGGTTCCCACGCATGTGCACCAACAGTGACACCGCTTCCCTTTTACTTGAACCTTTGAAATCTCTCAGCCTATTTCTATAGCACACCTTAATGTTGGTCCATACGAGTCAAAAGGCTTTGTGGCAACAAGACCAGTTGATCCACACGCAAGCCCAGCGACTGTGGCAACATTACTTTTTTATCCCAAAACATTCTCAGCATAGTGTTTTATAGTGTCTTGTTAGTATGTATAATAGTGTCATTTCTACCTCTTTTACACTTTGCTCCTAACGCAGTTAAAACTTATGCCTGTAATATTTCACCCTTCAAATACAATCAAGTATAATTATCATAAAAACTTTTACACCCTTAGAATTTACATCATAAAATATTACTTACATAACATTCACCCCCTTTTTTTACCTCATGTCAAACACAACCTTAGCAGTGAGATTTGGTTGATCTTATTTTACATCAACCAAGTGGTGGTTCACACGAGTTTGGACACATTGGGACTATAAGACCAATAGGTTCCCACGCATGTGCACCAATAGTGACACCGCTTCCCTTTTATATGAACCTTTGTAATCTCTCGGCCTATTTACGTAGCACACCTTAATGTTGGTCCATACGAGTCAAAAGGCTTTGTGGCAACAAGACCGGTTGATCCACACGCAAGCCCATCGACCGTGGCAACATTACTTTTTTATTTCAAAACATTCTCAGCATAGTGTTTTATAGTGTCTTGTTAGTATGTATAATAGTGTCATTTCTACCTCTTTTACACTTTGCTCCTAACGCAGTTAAAACTTATGCCTGTAATATTTCACCCTTCAAATACAATCAAGTATAATTATCATAAAAACTTTTACACCCTTAGAATTTACATCATAAAATATTACTTACATAACATTCACCCCCTTTTTTTTTCACCTCGTATCAAACACAACCTTAGCAGTGAGATTTGGTGGATCTTATTTTACATCAACCAAGTGGTGGTTCACACGAGTTTGGACACATTGGGACTATAAGACCAATAGGTTCCCACGCATGTGCACCAATAGTGACACCGCTTCCCTTTTACCTGAACCTTTGAAATCTCTCAGCCTATTTCTATAGCACACCTTAATGTTGGTCCATACGAGTCAAAAGGCTTTGTGGCAACAAGACCAGTTGATCCACATGCAAGCCCATCGATTGTGGCAACATTACCTTTTTATCCCAAAACATTCTCAGCATAGTGTTTTATAGTGTCTTGTTAGTATGTATAATAGTGTCATTTCTACCTCTTTTACACTTTGCTCCTAACGCAATTAAAACTTATGCCTGTAATATTTCACCCTTCAAATACAATCAAGTATAATTATCATAAAAACTTTTACACCCTTAGAATTTACATCATAAAATATTACTTACATAACATTCACCCCCTTTTTTTTTTCACCTCGTATCAAACACAACCTTAGCAGTGAGATTTGGTGGATCTTATTTTACATCAACCAAGTGGTGGTTCACACGAGTTTGGACACATTGGGACTATAAAACCAATAGGTTCCCACACATATGCACCAACAATGACACCGCTTCCCTTTTACGTGAACCTTTGAAATCTCTTAGTCTATTTCTATAGCACACCTTAATGTTGGTCCATATGAGTTAAAAGGCTTTCTGGCAACAAGACCAGTTGATCCACATGCAAGCCCATCGACTGTGAAAACATTACTTTTTTATCCCAAAACATTCTCAGCATAGTGTTTTATAGTGTCTTGTTAGTATGTGTAATAGTGTCATTTCTACCTCTTTTACACTTTGCTCCTAACGCAGTTAAAACTTATGCTCGTAATATTTCATCCTTCAAACACAATCAAGTATAATTATCATGAAAACTTTTACACTATTAAAATTTCCATCAAAAAATATTACTTACATAACATTCACCCCATTTTTTTATCACCTCGTTTCAAACACAACCTTAGCAGTGAGATTTGGTGGATCTTATTTTACATCAACCAAGTGGTGGTTCACACGAGTTTGGACACATTGGGACTATAAGACCAATAGGTTCCCATGCATGTGCACCAACAGTGACACCGCTTCCCTTTTACCTGAACCTTTGAAATCTCTCAGTCTATTTTTATAGCACACCTTAATGTTGGTCTATACGAGTCAAAAGGCTTTGTGGCAACAAGACCAGTTGATCCACACGCAAGCCCAGCGACTGTGGCAACATTACTTTTTTATCCCAAAACATTCTCAGCATAGTGTTTTATAGTGTCTTGTTAGTTTGTATCATAGTGTCATTTCTACCTCTTTTACACTTTGCTCCTAACGCAGTTAAAACTTATGCCTGTAATATTTCACCCTTCAAATACAATCAAGTATAATTATCATAAAAACTTTTACACCCTTAGAATTTACATCATAAAATATTACTTACATAACATTCACCCCCTTTTTTTTTTCACCTCGTATCAAACACAACCTTAGCAGTGAGATTTGGTGGATCTTATTTTACATCAACCAAGTGGTGGTTCACACGAGTTTGGACACATTGGGACTATAAGACCAATAGGTTCCCACGCATGTGCACCAATAGTGACACCGCTTCCCTTTTATCTAAACCTTTCAAATCTCTCAGCTCATTTATGTAGCACACCTTAATGTTGGTCCATACGAGTCAAAAGGCTTTGTGGCAACAAGACCAGTTGATCCACACGCAAGCCCAGCGACTGTGGCAACATTACTTTTTTATCCCAAAACATTCTCAGCATAGTGTTTTATAGTGTCTTGTTAGTATGTATAATAGTGTCATTTCTACCTCTTTTACACTTTGCTCCTAACGCAGTTAAAACTTATGCCTATAATATTTCACCCTTCAAATACAATCAAGTATAATTATCATAAAAACTTTTACACCCTTAGAATTTACATCATAAAATATTACTTACATAACATTCACCCCTTTTTTTTTCACCTCATATCAAACACAACCTTAGCAGTGAGATTTGGTGGATCTTATTTTACATCAACCAAGTGGTGGTTCACACGAGTTTGGACACATTGGGACTATAAGACCAATAGGATCCACGCATATGCACCAACAGTGACACCACTTCCCTTTTATGTAAACCTTTGAAATCTCTCAGCCTATTTCTGTAGCACACCTTAATGTTGGTCCATACGAGTCAAAAGGCTTTGTGGCAACAAGACCAGTTGATCCACACGCAAGCCTATCGACTATGGCAACATTACTTTTTTATCCCAAAACATTCTCAGCATAGTGTTTTATAGTGTCTTGTTAGTATGTATAATAGTGTCATTTCTACCTCTTTTACACTTTGCTCCTAATGTAGTTAAAACTTATGCCTATAATATTTCACCCTTCAAATACAATCAAGTATAATTATCATAAAAACTTTTACACCCTTAGAATTTACATCATAAAATATTACTTACATAACATTCACCCCCTTTTTTTTTCACCTCGTATCAAACACAACCTTAGTAGTGAGATTTGGTGGATCTTATTTTACATCAACCAAGTGGTGGTTCACACGAGTTTGGACACATTGGGACTATAAGACCAATAGGTTCCCATGCATGTGCACCAACAGTGACACCGCTTCCCTTTTACCTGAACCTTTGAAATCTCTCAGCCTATTTCTATAGCACACCTTAATGTTGGTCCATACGAGTCAAAAGGCTTTGTGGCAACAAGACCAGTTGATCCACACGCAAGCCCAGCGACTGTGGCAACATTACTTTTTTATCCCAAAACATTCTCAGCATAGTGTTTTATAGTGTCTTGTTAGTATGTATAATAGTGTCATTTCTACCTCTTTTACACTTTGCTCCTAACGCAGTTAAAACTTATGCCTATAATATTTCACCCTTCAAATACAATCAAGTATAATTATCATAAAAACTTTTACACCCTTAGAATTTACATCATAAAATATTACTTACATAACATTCACCCCCTTTTTTTTCACCTCGTATCAAACACAACCTTAGTAGTGAGATTTGGTGGATCTTATTTTACATCAACCAAGTGGTGGTTCACACGAGTTTGGACACATTGGGACTATAAGACCAATAGGTTCCCACGCATGTGCACCAATAGTGACACCGCTTCCCTTTTACCTGAACCTTTGAAATCTCTCAGCCTATTTCTGTAGCACACCTTAATGTTGGTCCATACGAGTCAAAAGGCTTTGTGGCAACAAGACCAGTTGATCCACATGCAAGCCCAGCGACTGTGGCAACATTACTTTTTTATCCCAAAACATTCTCAGCATAGTGTTTTATAGTGTCTTGTTAGTATGTATAATAGTGTCATTTCTACCTCTTTTACACTTTGCTCCTAACGCAATTAAAACTTATGCCTGTAATATTTCACCCTTCAAATACAATCAAGTATAATTATCATAAAAACTTTTACACCCTTAGAATTTACATCATAAAATATTACTTACATAACATTCACCCCCTTTTTTTTTCACCTCGTATCAAACACAACCTTAGCAGTGAGATTTGGTGGATCTTATTTTACATCAACCAAGTGGTGGTTCACACGAGTTTGGACACATTGGGACTATAAGACCAATAGGTTCCCACGCATGTGCACCAACAGTGACACCGCTTCCCTTTTACCTGAACCTTTGAAATCTCTCAGCCTATTTCTGTAGCACACCTTAATGTTGGTCCATACGAGTCAAAAGGCTTTGTGGCAACAAGACCAGTTGATCCACACGCAAGCCCATCGATTGTGGCAACATTACTTTTTTATCCCAAAACATTCTCAGCATAGTGTTTTATAGTGTCTTGTTAGTATGTATAATAGTGTCATTTCTACCTCTTTTACACTTTGCTCCTAATGCAGTTAAAACTTATGCCTGTAATATTTCACCCTTCAAATACAATCAAGTATAATTATCATAAAAACTTTTACACCCTTAGAATTTACATCATAAAATATTACTTACATAACATTCACCCCCTTTTTTTTCACCTCGTATCAAACACAACCTTAGTAGTGAGATTTGGTGGATCTTATTTTACATCAACCAAGTGGTGGTTCACACGAGTTTGGACACATTGGGACTATAAGACCAATAGGTTCCCACGCATGTGCACCAATAGTGACACCGCTTCCCTTTTACCTGAACCTTTGAAATCTCTCAGCCTATTTCTGTAGCACACCTTAATGTTGGTCCATACGAGTCAAAAGGCTTTGTGGCAACAAGACCAGTTGATCCACACGCAAGCCCATCGATTGTGGCAACATTACTTTTTTATCCCAAAACATTCTCAGCATAGTGTTTTATAGTGTCTTGTTAGTATGTATAATAGTGTCATTTCTACCTCTTTTACACTTTGCTCCTAACGCAGTTAAAACTTATGCCTGTAATATTTCACCCTTCAAATACAATCAAGTATAATTATCATAAAAACTTTTACACCCTTAGAATTTACATCATAAAATATTACTTACATAACATTCACCCCCTTTTTTTTTCACCTCGTATCAAACACAACCTTAGCAATGAGATTTGGTGGATCTTATTTTACATCAACCAAGTGGTGGTTCACACGAGTTTGGACACATTGGGACTATAAGACCAATAGGTTCCCACGCATGTGCACCAACAGTGACACCGCTTCCCTTTTACGTGAACCTTTGAAATCTCTCAGCCTATTTATGTAGCACACCTTAATGTTGGTCCATATGAATCAAAAGGCTTTGTGGCAACAAGACTAGTTGATCCACACGCAAGCCCATCGACTGTGGCAACATTACTTTTTTATCCCAAAACATTCTCAGCATAGTGTTTTATAGTGTCTTGTTAGTATGTATAATAGTGTCATTTCTACCTCTTTTACACTTTGCCCCTAACGGAGTTAAAACTTATGCATGTAATATTTCACCCTTCAAATACAATCAAGTATAATTATCATAAAAACTTTTACACCCTTAGAATTTACATCATAAAATATTACCTACATAACATTCACCCCCTTTTTTTTCACCTCGTATCAAACACAACCTTAGTAGTGAGATTTGGTGGATCTTATTTTACATCAACCAAGTGGTGGTTCACACGAGTTTGGACACATTGGGACTAGAAGACCAATAGGTTCCGATGCATGTGCACCAACAGTGACACCGCTTCCCTTTTACCTGAACCTTTGAAATCTCTTAGCTTATTTATGTAGCATACCTTAATGTTGGTCCATACCAGTCAAAAGGCTTTATGGAAACAAGACCAGTTGATCCACACGCAAGCCCAACGACTGTGGCAACATTACTTTTTTATCCCAAAACATTCTCAGCATAGTGTTTTATAGTGTCTTGTTAGTATGTATAATAGTGTCATTTCTACCTCTTTTACACTTTGCTCCTAACGCAGTTAAAACTTATGCCTGTAATATTTCACCCTTCAAATACAATCAAGTATAATTATCATAAAAACTTTTACACCCTTAGAATTTACATCATAAAATATTACTTACATAACATTCACCCCCTTTTTTTTCACCTCATATCGAACACAACCTTAGCAGTGAGATTTGGTTGATCATATTTTACATCAACCAAGTGGTGGTTCACACGAGATTGGGCACATTGGGACTAAAGAGCAATAAGTTCCCACGCATATGCACCAATAGTGACACCGCTTCACTTTTACCTGAACCTTTGAAATCTCTCAGCCTATTTCTTTAGCACACCTTAATGTTGGTCCATACGAGTCAAAAGGCTTTGTGGCAACAAGACCAGTTGATCCACATGCAAGCCCAGCGACTGTGGCAACATTACTTTTTTATCCCAAAACATTCTCAGCATAGTGTTTTATAGTGTCTTGTTAGTATGTATAATAGTGTCATTTCTACCTCTTTTACACTTTGCTCCTAACGCAGTTAAAACTTATGCCTGTAATATTTCACCCTTCAAATACAATCAAGTATAATTATCATAAAAACTTTTACACCCTTAGAATTTACATCATAAAATATTACTTACATAACATTCACCCCCTTTTTTTTTTCACCTCGTATCAAACACAACCTTAGCAGTGAGATTTGGTGGATCTTATTTTACATCAACCAAGTGGTGGTTCACACGAGTTTGGACACATTGGGACTATAAGACCAATAGGTTCCCATGCATGTGCACCAACAGTGACACCGCTTCCCTTTTACCTGAACCTTTGAAATCTCTCGGCCTATTTATGTAGCAAACCTTAATGTTGGTCCATACGAGTCAAAAGGCTTTGTGGAAAAAAGACCAGTTGATCCACACGCAAGCCCAAATCGTGGCAACATTACTTTTTTATCCCAAAACATTCTCAGCATAGTGTTTTATAGTGTCTTGTTAGTATGTATAATAGTGTCATTTCTACCTCTTTTACACTTTGCTCCTAACGCAGTTAAAACTTATGCCTGTAATATTTCACCCTTCAAATACAATCAAGTATAATTATCATAAAAACTTTTACACCCTTAGAATTTACATCATAAAATATTACTTACATAACATTCACCCCATTTTTTTTTCACCTCGTATCAAACACAACCTTAGCAGTGAGATTTGGTGGATCTTATTTTACATCAACCAAGTGGTGGTTCACACGAGTTTGGACACATTGGGACTATAAGACCAATAGGTTCCCATGCATGTGCACCAATAGTGACACCGCTTCCCTTTTACCTGAACCTTTGAAATCTCTCAGCCTATTTCTGTAGCACACCTTAATGTTGGGCCATACGAGTCAAAAGGCTTTGTGGCAACAAGACCAGTCGATCCACACGCAAGCCCAGCGACTGTGGCAACATTACTTTTTATCCCAAAACATTCTCAGCATAGTGTTTTATAGTGTCTTGTTAGTATGTATAATAGTGTCATTTCACCTCTTTTACACTTTGCTCCTAACGGAGTTAAAACTTATGCCTGTAATATTTCACCCTTCAAATACAATCAAGTATAATTATCATAAAAACATTTACACCCTTATAATTTACATCATAAAATATTACTTACATAACATTCACCCCCTTTTTTTTACACCTCGTATCAAACACAACCTTAGTAGTGAGATTTGGTGGATCTTATTTTACATCAACCAAGTGGTGGTTCACACGAGTTTGGACACATTGGGACTATAAGACCAATAGGTTCCCACGCATGTGCACCAACAGTGACACCGCTTCCCTTTTACCTGAACCTTTGAAATCTCTCAGCATATTTCTATAGCAGCACACCTTAATGTTGGTCCATACGAGTCAAAAGGCTTTGTGGCAACAAGACCGGTTGATCCACACGCAAGCCCATCGACGTGGCAACATTACTTTTTTATTCCAAAACATTCTCAGCATAGTGTTTTATAGTGTCTTGTTAGTATGTATAATAGTGTCATTTCTACCTCTTTTACACTTTGCTCCTAACGCAGTTAAAACTTATGCCTGTAATATTTCACCCTTCAAATACAATCAAGTATAATTATCATAAAAACTTTTACACCCTTAGAATTTACATCATAAAATATTACTCTCATAACATTCACCCCCTTTTTTTTCACCTCGTATCAAACACAACCTTAGCTGTGAGATTTGGTGGATCTTATTTTACATCAACCAAGTGGTGGTTCACATGAGTTTGGACACATTGGGACTATAAGACCAATAGGTTCCCACGCATGTGCTCCAACAGTGACACCGCTTCCCTTTTGCCCGAACCTTTGCAATCTCTTAGCCTATTTTTGTAGCACACCTTAATGTTGGTCCATACGTGTGAAAAGGCTTTGTGGCAACAAGACCAATTGATCCACATGCAAGCACATCGACTGTGGCAACATTACTTTTTATCCCAAAACATTCTCAGCATAGTGTTTTATAGTGTCTTGTTAGTATGTATAATAGTGTCATTTCACCTCTTTTACACTTTGCTCCTAACGGAGTTAAAACTTATGCCTGTAATATTTCACCCTTCAAATACAATCAAGTATAATTATCATAAAAACTTTTACACCCTTAGAATTTACATCATAAAATATTACTTACATAACATTCACCCCCTTTTTTTTCACCTCGTATCAAACACAACCTTAGCAGTGAGATTTGGTGGATCTTATTTTACATCAACCAAGTGGTGGTTCACATGAGTTTGGACACATTGGGACTATAAGACCAATAGGTTCCCACGCATGTGCACCAACAGTGACACCGCTTCACTTTTACCTAAACCTTTGAAATCTCTCAGCCTATTTCTGTAGCACACCTTAATGTTGGTCTATACGAGTCAAAAGGCTTTGTGGCAACAAGACCAGTCGATCCGCACGCAAGCCCATCGACTATGGCAACATTACTTTTTTATCCCAAAACATTCTCAGCATAGTGTTTTATAGTGTCTTGTCAGTATGTATAATAGTGTCATTTCTACCTCTTTTACACTTTGCTCCTAACGCAGTTAAAACTTATGCATGTAATATTTCACCCTTCAAATACAATCAAGTATAATTATCATAAAAAAATTTACACCCTTACAATTTACATCATAAAATATTACTTACATAACATTCACCCCTTTTTTTTTCACCTCGTATCAAACACAACCTTAGCAGTGAGATTTGGTGGATCTTATTTTACATCAACCAAGTGGTGGTTCATACGAGTTTGGACACATTGGGACTATAAGACCAATAGGTTCCCACGCATGTGCATCAACAGTGACACTGCTTACCTTTTACGTGAACCTTTGAAATCTCTCAGCCTATTTCTATAGCACACCTTAATGTTGGTCCATACGAGTCAAAAGGCTTTGTGGCAACAAGAGCAGTTGATCCACACGCAAGCCCATCGATTGTGGCAACATTACTTTTTTATCCTAAAACATTCTCAGCATAGTGTTTTATAGTGTCTTGTTAGTATGTATAATAGTGTCATTTCTACCTCTTTTACACTTTGCTCCTAACGCAGTTAAAACTTATGCCTGTAATATTTCACCCTCCAAATACAATCAAGTATAATTATCATAAAAACTTTTACACCCTTAGAATTTACATCATAAAATATTACTCCCATAACATTCATCCCCTTTTTTTTCACCTCGTATCAAATACAGCCTTAGCAGTGAGATTTGGTGGATCTTATTTTACATCAACCAAGTGGTGGTTCACACGAGTTTGGACACATTGGGACTATAAAACCAATAGGTTCCCATGCATGTGCACCAATAGTGACACCGCTTCCCTTTTACCTGAACCTTTGAAATCTCTCAGCCTATTTCTGTAGCACACCTTAATGTTGGTCCATACGAGTCAAAAGGCTTTGTGGCAACAAGACCAGTTGATCCACACGCAAGCCCATCAACTGTGGCAACATTACTTTTTTATCCCAAAACATTCTCAGCATAGTGTTTTATAGTGTCTTGTTAGTATGTATAATAATGTCATTTCTACCTCTTTTACACTTTTCTCCTAATGCGGTTAAAACCTATGCCTATAATATTTCACCCTTCAAATACAATCAAGTACAATTATCATTAAAACTTTTACACCCTTAGAATTTACATCATAAAATATTACTTACATAACATTCACCCCCCTTTTTTTTCACCTCATATCAAACAAAACCTTAGCAGTGAGATTTGGTGGGTCTTATTTTACATCAACCAAGTGGTGGTTCACATGAGTTTGGACACATTGGGACTATAAGACCAATAGGTTCCCACGCATGTGCACCAACAGTGACACCGCTTCACTTTTTCCTGAACCTTTGAAATCTCTCAGCCTATTTCTTTAGCACACCTTAATGTTGGTCCATACGAGTCAAAAGGCTTTGTAGCAACAAGACCAGTTGATCCACACGCAAGCCCATCGACTATGGCAACATTACTTTTTTATCCTAAAACATTCTCAGCATAGTGTTTTATAGTGTCTTATTAGTATGCATAATAGTGCCATTTCTACCTCTTTTACACTTTGCTCCTAATATAGTTAAAACTTATGCCTGTAATATTTCACCCTCTAGATACAGCTAAGTATAGTTATGATAAAAACTTTTACACCCTTAGAATTTACATCATAAAATAGTACTCCCATAACATTCACAACCTTTTTTTTTTCACCTCGTATCAAACACAACCTTAGCAGTGAGATTTGGTGGATCTTATATAACATCAACCAAGTGGTGGTTTACATGAGTTTGGACACATTGGAACAATAAGACCAATAGGTTCCCATGCATATTAACCAATAGTGACACCGCTTCCCTGTTACCTGAACCTTTGAAATCTCTCAGCCTATTTCTGTAGCACACCTTAATGTTGATCCATACGAGTTGAAAAGCTTTGTGGCAACAAGACCAGTTGATCCAAATGCAAGCCCATCGACTATGGCAACTTTACCCTTTTACCCCAAAACATTCTCAGCATAGTGTTTTATAGCGTCTTGTGAGTATGTATAATAGTATCATTTTCACCTCTTTTACACTTTTACATGAGTTTCGACACATTGGGGCTATAAGACTAATAGGTTCTCACGCATGTGCACCAACAGTGACACCGCTTCCCTTTTACCCAAACCTTTGTACTCTCTTAGTCTATTTCTGCAGCACTCTTTAATATTGGTTCATACGAGTTAAAAGGCTTTGTGGCAACAAGACCAGTTGATCCACACGCAAGCCCATCGACTGTGGCAATATTACCAATTTATCCTAAAACATTCTCAGCATAGTGTTTTATAGTGTCTTTGATATGTATAAATAGTGTCATTTTTACCTTTGTTATGCTTTGCTCCTAACGCAGTTAAAACTTATGCCTGTAATATTTCACCCTTCAGATATAGCCAAGTATAATTATCATAAAAACTTTTACACCCTTAGAATTTACATCATAAATTATTACTCCCATAAGATTCACTCTTTTTTTTTTTCACCTCGTATCAAACACAACCTTAGCAGTGAGATTTGGTGGATCTTATATTACATCAACCAAGTGGTGGTTCACACGAGTTTGGACACATTGGGACTATAAGACTAATAGGTTCCCACGCATATGCACTATGCACCAACAGTGACACTGCTCCCCTTTTACCCAAAATTTTCTACTCTCTTAGCCTATTTCTGCAGCACAGTTTAATGTTGGTCCATACGAGTCAAAAGGCTTTGTGGCAACAAGACCAGTTGATCCACACGCAAGCCCATCAATTGTGGCAACATTACCCTTTTACCCGAAAACATTCTTAGTATAGTGTTTTATAGTGTCTTGTGATATGTATAAACAGTGTCATTTTTACCTCTTTCATACTTTGCTCCTAACGCAGTTAAAACTTATGCCTACAATATTTCACCCTCCAGATATAGCCAAGTATAGTTATCATAAAAAGTTTTACACTCTTAGAATTTACATCATAAAATATTACTCCTATAACATTGACCCCCTTTTTTATTTCACCTCGTATGAAACACAACCTTAGTAGTGGATTTGGTGGACCTTATATTACATCAACCAAGTGGTGGTTGACACGAGTTTGGGCACATTGGGAATATAAGACCAATAGGTTCCCACGCATGCGCACCAACAGTGACACCGCTTTCCTTTTACCCGAACCTTTGCAATCTCTCAGACTATTTCTGTAGCATACCTTAATGTTGGTCCATAACATTGAAAAGGCTTTGTGGCAACAAGACCAGTTGATCCACATGCAAGCCCATCGATTGTGGCAACATTACCCTTTTACCCCAAAACATTCTCAGCATAGTGTTATATAGTGTATATGTATAAATAGAGTCATTTTTACCTCTTTTATACTTTATTAGTAACGCAGTTAAAGCTTATGCATGTAATATTTCATCCTCTAGATATAGCGAAGTATAGTTATCATAAATCCTCTAAACCCTGAACCCTAAAATCCAAACATCTTTAAATACTAAAATCATATAAACCCTAAACCCTAAAACCTGAAACCCTAGACCCTAAACCTTAAACCCTTTAAACCCAAAACTCTGAAACCCTAAACCCTTCTAAATCTAAAACCCCTCGAAACCTCAAAAACCTCTAAACCCTAAACACTAAATCCTAAAACCATAAACTCTCCTAAACCACAAACCCTAGACCCCTAAACCCTAAGCCCTGCTAAACCCTAAACCACCAAACCATAGACCACTCCAAACCCTAAAACCCTTTAAACCATAAACCTCAAAACACTCTAAACCCTAAACATCACTAAACCCTAAACCACTCCAAGCCGCTAAAATCATAAACCATAAACCCCTAAACCCTAAACCACACTAAACCATAAACCATAAACCCCTCCTAACCCTAAACCACACTAAACCCTAAACCATAAACCATTGTAAACCCTAAACCCTAAATCCTTAAACCTCAAACCATTAAACCCTAAAATCATGAAATCAAAACCCCTAAAAACACTAAAATCCCTAAACTCTAAAACTTAAACCCAAAACACTAAACCACTCCAAATCGCTAAACCCTAAACCTTAAATCCCACTAAACCCTCAACTCTAAACCCTAAACCACTCTCAACAATAAATCCCTTTAGACCCTAAACCCTAAATCCCTAAAACCTAAACCCCTCTAAACCTTAAACCCAAAAACCCAAAGTTCTTTAAATCCTAAACTCTAAACCCTAAACACCTCGAAATCCTGAAATTGTATAAACCCTAAAACCCTAAATGCTAAACCCTCTAAACTCAAAACCCTAAAACCCTAAACCCTAAACCCCTTTAAACCCAAAACCCCTTGAAACCTTAAAAACCTCTAAACCTAGAACACTAAACCCTGAAACCCTAAACCCCTCAAACCCTAGACCCTAGACCCTTGAACCATAACCGCTACTGAACCCTAATCCACTAAACCATAGATGCCTCCAAAACCTAAAACCCTCTAAACCCTAAAACCCCTAAATTTTAAAACTAAAACCCTAAACCCTAAAACCCTTAAACCCTAAGGCCCTAAAAAAACTAAAACACTAAAATCCTAAACATTAAAATTCTAAAACTCTACACCCATAAACCCTAAACCCTAAAACCTCTTAAACCCTAAAATCTTAAAATCCTAAACCCTAAACCCAAAAAACCTAAACCCAGAATATCAAACCTTGAACCCCTAAAACCCTTAACCCCAAACACGAAACCCTAAACCTTAAACCTTAAAACCGTAGTCCCTAAACCCCCAACACCTAAACCCCTGTAAACCCTAAATCCCTTTAATTCTTGAACCCTAAACCAAGTCAAAACTCAAAACCCTAAACCCTAAACCCCTCTTAACTCTAAACTCCTCTAAATCCTAAATCCTTAACCCAAAATCCTTAAACCCTAAGACCTAAACCCTAAATCCTAAACCTCTAACCCCTCTAAACACTAAACCCTAAACCTCTCTAAACCCTAAGTCCCTCTAAACCCAAAATCCTAAAACCCTAAACACTCTAAAACCCTAGTCCCTAAACCTTTAAATCCTAAACTCCTCAAATCCCTAAAACCTTTTAAACCCTAAAACCTCTTAAACCCTAAAATCTTAAAACCCTAAACTCTAAACCCAAAAATCTAAACCCACAATACCAAACCTTGAACCCCTAAAACACTTAACCCCAAACATAAAACCCTAAGTCCTAAACCCTAAACCCTAAACCCTAAAACCTTAGTCCCTAAACCCCTATGAACCCTAAACCTCTTTAATCCCTAAACCCTAAACTAGGCCAAGCCTCAAAACCCTAAAACCTAAACTTCTCTTAACCCTAAAATCGGCACTAAACCCTAAAACCCTAAATACCTCAAAACCTGAAATAATTGACCCTTAAACCCTAAGCCCCACTAAACCCTAAATCCTAAAACCATATAGCCCTCTAAACCCTAAAATCCTTTAAACTTCAATCCCTAAAACCCCTCTAAATCCTAAACCCTCAAAAAGCAAAATCCTAAACCACTCCAAACCACTAAAACCTTAAACCTTAAACCCTTTTAAAGCATAAATCCCACTAAACCCTCAACCCTAAACCCTAAACTACTCTGAACCATAACCCCTTTAAACCCTAAAACCCTCTAAACCCTGAACCCTAAAACCCAAACATCTCTAAATCCAAAAATTGTATAAACACTAAACCCTAAACCCAAAAACCTGAAACCCTCGACCCTAAACCTTAAACCCTCTAAAACTAAAACTCTAAACCCTAAACCCTAGAACCTAAACCCTTCTAAATCCAAAACCCTTCGAAACCCCAAAACCCTCTAAACCCTAAACCCTAAATCCTAAAACCCTAAACCCTCGTAAACCCTAAACCCTAGACCCCTAAACCCTGAGCCCTGCTAAACCCTAAACCACTAAACCATAGACCCATTCAAACCCTAAAACCCTCTAAACCATAAACCTCAAAACCCTCTAAACCCTAAACCATAAAATCCTAAACATCGCTAAACCCTAAACCTAAACCACTCCAAGCCGCTAAAATTGTAAACCATAAACCCCTCCTAACCCTAAACCATACTAAACCTTAAACCCTAAACCCTAAACCACCCTAAACCCTAAATCCTTAAACCCTAAACCATTAAACCGTGAAACCATGAAATTAAAACCCCTTAAAAACCCTAAAACCCTGATACTCTAAAACTTAAACCCAAAACCCTAAACCACTCCAAATTGCTGAAACCCTAAACCTTAAACCCCTCTAAATCTTAAACCTCACTAACCATCAACTCTAAACCCTAAACCACTCTCAGCAGTAAATCCCTCTAAACCCTGAACCCTAACTTCTTTAAATCCTACTCTAAACCCTAAACACCTCTAAATCCTAAAATTGTATAAATCGTAAACCCTAAAAACCAAAACCTTGAACCCTAAACCCTTTAAACCCAAAACCCTAAAACTTTAAACCCTAAACCCCTCTAAACTCAGAAACCCTTGAAACCTTAAAACCCTCTAAACTTAGAATACTAAACCCTAAAACCCTAATCCCCTCTAAACCCCAAACCCTAAACCCTTAACCCTAAGCGCTACTAAACCCTAAACCACAAAACCATAGACTCCTCCATACCCTAAAACCCTCTAAATCCTAAACTTTAAATCCTCTAAATCATAAAACCCCTAAAATCTAAAACCTATACCCTAAACCCTAAAACCCTTAACTCGAAACACTAAAACCCTAGTCCCTAAACAAATATAAACCCTAAACCCCTTTAATTTTGAACCCTAAACCAGGTCAAACCTTAAAACCTTAAACCCTAAAACCCTAAAATCTAAAACTTAAACCCTAAATCCTAAAAACCCTTAAACCCTAAAGCCCTAAAAACTTAAAACCCTAAAATTCTAAACCTTTAAACCCTAAACCCTAAAGCCTCTTAAACCCTAAACCTTAAACCCTCTTAAACCTTAAAATCCTAAAGCCCTAAACCTTGAACCCAAAAACCTAAACCCAGAATAACAAACCTTAAAACCCTAAAACCCTTAACCCCAAGCACGAAACACTAAATCCTAAACCCTAAACCCTAAAACCCTAGTCCCTAAACATCTATAAACCCTAAACCTCATTAATCCCTAAACCCTAAACTAGGTCAAACCTTAAAACCCTAAACCCTAAAACCTAAAACCCTCTAAACCCTAAACCCTAAAACCTTAAATATTGCTAAACCCTAAACCACTACAAACCGCTAAAATCGTAAATCCTAAACCCCTCTCAACCCTAAACCATACTAAACCCTCCACCCTAAACCCTAAACCCTAAATCCTTAGACCGCAAACCATTAAACCCTAAAACCATAAAATTAAAACCTCCTAAAAGCCCTAAAACCCCAAAAATCTAAAGCTTAAACATTAATCCCTCAAAACCTTTAAACCCTAAAGCCCTAAAAACCTAAAACCCTAAAATCCTAAACCTTAAAATCCTAAAACCCTAAAGCCTCTTAAACCCTAAAATCCTAAAGCCCTAAACCCTAAATCCAAAAACCTAAACTTAGAATACCAAACCTTGGACCCCTAAAACACTTAAGCCCAAACACAAAACCCTAAATCCTAAACCCTAAGCCATAAAACCCCAAACACAAAACCCTAAACCCTAAGACATAAAACCCTAGTCCCTAAACCTCTATAAACCCTAAGCCCCTTCAATTCTTGAATCCTAAATTAGGTCAAACCTAATAACCCTAAACCCTAAACCCCTCTTAACCTTGAAACCCTTTAGACCCTAAATACCTCAAAACCCCAAACTTTAAACCCCTAAACCCTAAGCCCCATTAAACCCTAAAACCCTCTAAAACCTATACCACTCTTAACACTAAACCCTAAATCCTAAACCCAAAATTCTTAAACCCTAAGACCTAAAACCTAAATCCTAAAACCCTAACCCCTCTAAACAATAACCCTAAACCCCTCTAAGCCCTAAGTCCCTCTATACCCCTCTAAACCCAAAATCCTAAAACCCTAAACACTCTAAAACCCAAGTCCCTAAACCCTTAAATCCTAAACCCCTCAAAACCATAAAACCCTTTAAACCCTGAACCCTAAAACACTAAACCTTTCTAAACTCTAAACCCTAAACCCTAAACCCCTCTAAAACCTAAACCCCTTAACCCTAAACCCATCTAAACCCAAAACCCATCTAAACCCTAAACCCTTCAAAACCCTAAAACCCTCCTAACCCTAAGCCCAAGCCTTGAAATCTAGAAACCCTAAACCTTAAACCCCTAAATAATAAACCCCACTAAATTCCTAAACCCTAAACTCCTCTAAACTTGAAAACCCTCTAAACTTTAAACCCATTTAAACCATAAACCCTAAACCCTAAAACCTAAAACCTTAAACCAAAATCTCTAAACCTTGTAAACTCTAAACTCTAAACCCGTTTAAACCCTAAACCCTCTAAAACCCTAGTCCTTAAATCCCTAAACCCTGAACCCCTCTAAATCCCAAATCCTAAACCACTCCAAACCTCTAAACCCCTAAACCCTAAATCCTTCTCAAACCTAAAACCCTCTAAACCCTTAACCCTAAACTTAAACCACTCTAAACCTAAACCCCTCTAAACCCTAAATCCTAAACCTAAAAACCTTAAATGCTAAACCCAAAATCCTAAATACCTAAACCGTCTAAAACCCTAGTCCCTAAACCCCTAAATCCTAAACCCCTCTAAATCCTAAAACTCTTTAAACCCTAAACTCTAAACCCCTAAACCCAAAATCTCTCTAAACTCTAAACCCTAAATCCTAAACCCTTGTAAACCCTAAAACCCTCTAAACCCTAAACCCATCTAAACCCAAAACCCCTTAAAACCCTAAAACCTTCTAAACCTTAAACACTAAGCCCTGAAACCCTAAACCCCTCTAAACCCCAAACCCTAGACCCCTAAACCATAGACCCCATCAAAACCTAAACCCCTAAATCATAGACCCCTTTAAACCCTAAACCCTAAATCCTTAAACCCCAAACCATTGAACCCTAACATCATGAAATTAAACCCCAAAGCTTGAACCACCAAAACCCTTAACCCCAAAAATGAAACCCTAAACCCTAAAACCCTAGTCCCTAAACCCCTAACCCCTAAGCACCTATAAACCTAAACCCCAATAGATACCAAACCCTAAACCAGATCAAACCTCAAAACCCTAAGCCCTAAACCACTCTCAACCCTAAAACCCTCTAAACCCTCAACCCTAAACCCTAAATCATTCTCAACCCTAAACCTCTCTAAACCCTTAATCCAAAATCCAAAATCCAAAATCCTTAAACCCTAACCCTAAACCCTAAATCCTAAACCCCTAAACCCTCAAAACACTAAACCCTAAACCTCTCTAAACCCTAAGTCTCTCTAAACCCCTCTAAACCCAAAATCCTAAAGCCCTAAACCCTCTAAAACCCTAGTCCCTAAATCCCTAAATTCTAAAGCCTTAAAAACTTTAAACCCTAAAATCCTAACCTTAAAATCCTAAAACCCTAAACGCTAAAACCTCTTATACCCTAACATCTTCAAACTATAAACCCTGAACCCAAAAACCCCAACCCTAAACACTAAACCTTGAACCCCTAAAATACTTAACCCCAAACACGAAACCCTAAATCCTAAGCCCTAAAACCCTAGTCCCTAAACCCCTTTAATCCCTGAACCCTAAACTAGGTCAACCCTAAAACCCTCTAAACCCTAAGCACTAAACCCTAAAACCCTAAATACCTTAAAATCCTAAACCCTAGACCTCGAAACCCTAAATCCTTAAATCATAGAGCCCTTTAAACCCTAAAACCCTCTAAACCCTAATCCCTAAAACCCTTCTAATTCCTAAACCCTCGAAATGCAAAACCCTAAACCACTTCAAATTGCAAAAACCCTAATCCTTATACCTCTTTAAATCATAAACCCCACTAAACTCTAAACCCTAAACTACTCTGAACCATAACCCCTCTAAATCTTGAACCCTAATCCCCTAAACCCTAAACCCCTATAAACCCTGAACCCTAAAACCCAAACATCTTTAAATCCAAAAATTGTATAAACCTTAAACCCTAAACCCTAAAACCCTTAACCTCTCTAAATTCTAAACCCAAACCCCACTAAACCCTAAATCCCTAAACCCTAAAACCCTAAACCCTAAAACCCTTTTAAACCCTAAACCCTATCAAATCTTAAACCTTAAACCCCTTTAAACCCTAAGCTCTAAACCCTAAAATCCTCTAAATCCTAAACCCTCTAAACCCATCTAAAACTGTCTAAACTCTGAACACCTAAACCCTAAATCCCTTTAAACCCTAAAACCCTTAAAACCCTAAACCCTAAACCCCTCTAACCCTAAACCTCTCTAAACTCTAAAACCATATAAACCCTAAACCCCTCAAAACCCTAAAACCCTTTAAATCATAAACACTAAACCCTAAATCCCTAAATCCCTTTAAACCCTAAATCCTAGACCCTAAACCTTAAGCCTATTGGGGGTCACATCCTCAATCTTCCCTTGGAGTGTGGCACACAATGGATCAGTGCCAAGGCGTGTGGAGAAGCGGAAACAAGATGAACTTGCTGCAGAAATTTTCTGCAGCAGCAGGATTCGGATCTTGCTCTTGGTAATCACCCCCGTCGATGTAGGCACTAGTTTTCCTTTCTTTCTCTTCACCAGCAGCAATAGGAGAACGTGAATCCTCTCCTTTTGGGCATGGGAAGTCTAGATTTGTTTCAAAAATCTAAAAGAGAATGACTCAAAGTGGGAATAGACAACAGCAATTCTAGTCCCACAAGGATTCTTCAAGAGAAGGCCACTAGGGTTTCTTCTCCTCTATGGATGCCTTGATTTCTTTCTTTTCTTGGCAAGGGGCGGCAACAAACCCTAGGAAACCCTAGGTAACCACGTGAGAGAGAGAGAGAGGAGAAGAAAGAATTTAGGGAGAAAAGGGTTTTTTCATTCATTCAACCTCTTACAAGATGCCAATACATAAAGTATTTATACATGGTCAAATAGAAACCAAACCCTAACAAAAGACTCCCTTGAACTAACCCACATGTGATTAGACTCACTCACCTTGGGCCCAACTCTAGCCCAATGATAGGTTAGCCCCCTCAAGGCCCAATTACTTGGACTCAAGAATATTAGGTCCTAATCCTATGGACCTAAAATACCGTGAAGGCTAAAATCCTTCACCCTAGGGCTCACATCAACCCTAGAACCCCATAAAACCTCATGGATCATAAACCTTGGGCTTTTTCTTGCCCAATCGAGGCTTTGGAGTACCACACAAGGTCCTACATCTCCACCTTGGTGCTCCAAAGCCATTGCAAAATCTGCATAGTCCTTTAGACCCATCAGTGTCACACATGAGAGAAAACTATCCCACAGAAGAATCTTCGTAAGTGCATCTGATTGGTACTTCTTTGTATGAACTTTCACCAGCTCCACCTCACCTTCTTCCACCAGCTCTTTGATCCTGTGATACCTCACATCTATATGCTTTGTGCGTGCATGATAGACTGGGTTCTGAACCAACTACAGGGCACTCTGACTATCACTGTGCAGCACCACTGTACCCTGCTTCACCCCCATTTCCATAATGAGTCTCTTCAACCAAAGAGCCTCCTTGGCAGCCTCTGTAATCCCTATATACTCAGCCTCTATTGTAGATAAGGTCATGATAGGTTGAAGGGTTGATCTCCAAGAAACTAGTCCACCATACATGCTAAACACATAACATGTAGTAGACCTCCTTGTATCCAGATCACCTGCAAAATTTGCATCAACAAACCCTTCCAATGGACCTAACAACTTACTTGAGATATTGGAGTTCTTCTTAGGTCCTTCATGCTGCCCAAAAAGTAGACCAAGCCTTTGAGTTCCCTAAAGATACCGCAAGATCCACTTCAGTGCCTTCCAAAGGTTCTTTCCCCGGGTTTGCCATGTACTCGCTCACCCTCACCGCATGTGCTATGTCCTGGCCTACAACACACCATAAAGACATAATGCTGCCCACAGCACTGGCATATGGAACTCTCTCCATCTACTCTTTCTCTTCATTTGTTTGGGGGTTCTGTAGCTTTGAAAGAGACATATGGTTCGCCAAAGGTGTTCCAACCGGTTTGGCTTTATCCATCCCAAACCTCTCCAACACCTTCTGAATGTATCCTCCTAATGACAAGTGGAGAATACCCTTAGTCCTATCTCTCCAAATTTCCATCCCAAGTATCTTCCTCACTGGACCTAAATCCTTCATCTCAAACTCTGATGACAATGCAATTTTTAGCCCATTCACTGCTTCGACACTCCTGCTGGCAATGAGCATATCATCCACATACAAAAGTAGATATAGTGCATCATCCTTATCCATATCTTTCACATACACACAATTATCATGTTCACATCTAGAAAACCCAAGGCTTAAAACAAAAGTATCAAACCTTTTGTACCATTGACGGGGTGACTGCTTCAAACCATAGAGAGATTTCTTTAGTAGACAAACCTTTTCCTCCAATCCAGATTGCTTGAATCCTTCTGGTTGCTTCATATAGATTTTCTCCTCTAGACTCCCATGTAAGAAAGCCATCTTCACGTCCATCTACTGTAACTCCATATCATGCTGAGCTACAAGAGACAACAACAACCGAATCGAAGCATGACGCACAATCGGAGAGAATATCTCTGTGTAATCCACTCCCTCTCTCTGCAAGAACCCCTTGGCAACAAGCCTTGCTTTGTATCTGACTCCACCTTGCTCTGAAGGTGCCTCCTTCTTCGTGAACACCCATTTTGAACCCATGGCCCGAGCATCTCTAGGTAGATCCATTAGCTGCCATGTCTTGTTCTTTTCCAATGACTCCATCTCCTCCATCATGGCCTGCATCCATGATTCCCATTTAGAACTCTCCATGGCTTCTTTGAAGGTCTCTGGATCTCTATTAGCAATGATGAGAGCATAGGAGATGGTCTCATCAATGCCATACCAAACAGGTTTGTAGATGTTGCGCTTCGGCTTGTGCAGTGCCATTCCCCTTTGACGATCCTCCAAATCTAAAGTATGTAGCTCTACCTGCACCTCCTCCTAGACTGATGGCTCTCCTAGTTGATCCTTCATATGTGTGGGAACATGTCTACCAAACTCCACCTCAAAAGAAGCATGTTTTGAAGTAGAAGTAGAAGGTACATCACCTGTCAGTGAATGTTGTCCACTGCTGTCCTGTCTAACCTTCTCAGCCCCATCTGCAATCCCGGACTTCTTCAAAATGCTCTTCTCATCAAAGATGATGTTTCTACTGATGATACACTTCTGAGAATCAGAATTCCATAGCAAGTAACCTTTGATTCCATGTGAATATCCGATGAAAATCAGCTTCTGCGATTTTGGGTCCAGCTTGCTCCTTTCGCCTCCACAAATGCATAGGCTGGGCAACCAAAAATCTTCAAGTGTCCAAGCTCCACCTTCTTCCCACTCCAAATCTCCTCCTGAATGCCTCCATCAAGTTTGCGATTAGGGGACCCGTTAACAAGAAAACAAGAAAAAATTATTGCATCACCCCAAAAGAACTTGGGAAGTGATGCTTGCAGCCTCAAGCTTCTAGCCTTCTCTGTCAATGTTCGGTTCATCCTTTCGGCTACACCATTTTGTTGGGGAGTCATCCTCACTGTGTAATGGCGTTTGATCCCATTCTCCTCACAGAAGCTTCTGAATTCGCTGCTAGTATACTCCCCTCCATTGTCAGACCTTAGGCACTTCACCGGTTTCCCTATCTCCTTTTCAACTTTAACTCTCCAAGCTTTAAACCGAGCAAACACTTCTGACTTTTTCCTTATCAGAGACACCCATACCTTCCTGGAGAAGTCATCAATGAATGTCAAAAAATACCTAGCCCCACCTCTGACTGAAACAGGGGCCGATCCCCATACATCCGAGTGAACTAGCTCAAGAATGCCTTCACTTTGCTTGGTACTGCTAGCAAACTTTACCCTATGCTGTTTGCCATAGATACAAGGCTCACAAAGGTCATCACCCTCCTTCTTAAGTGCTAGAATCAGACCTCTTTTACTGAGTTCTGTGAGCCCTTTGTCGCTCATGTGTCCCATCCGATAGTGCCACAGTTTATATGCCAACTGTTCTTCCTCTGCTGCAGCAAGCACCTTTGCATCATCTGTCACAACTAAGCCCTCCATCTGATAGAGATTATTTTCTAACCTTCTCCCTTTCATCACCACTAATGCACCCTTGGTAATTCTCAAACACCCGCTGCCCGGTTGGCTTCCAAATGCATAACCATGCTTCTTCAAGTAGCCCAAAGAAATCAGATTTTTCTTCAACTCCGGCATGTGTTTGACATTGGTCAAGGTCCTTATGACCCCATCATACATTCTCACCCTTATGGTACCAACACCGGCAACCTTACAAGGGTGATCATCACCAAGGCTTACACTCCCTCCATCAGATTCTTCATAAGTTGCAAACCACTCCCGATGCGAAGTGTAGTGGTGAGAACATGCTGAATCTAGTGTCCAATACCTATCATACTTCATGGTCCCATCTAAAACTACTAGTAGATCATCCCCACTATCTTCAGATGAATTTGCACCACCATTGCTAGCTGAACTACCCTTAAAAATGCCCTTCCCCTTCTCATTTTTAAGAAGTGGATAATTCCTCTTCAGTTGACCAATTTGATGACATTTGTAACACTTTTATGCCTTCTGCTTGCCTCGAGACTTCGATCTGCCTTTGGACTTGTCTCTAACCTTTTCCCAAGGTCTTCCTTCCTCTCATTTACAGTAAGAACCTCTGTGTTAGAACTCCCCATGCAGATCTTCTCTCTTTGTTGATTTGACCAAAGAACACCCACAACCTCTTCAAAATTCAGGGTTTCCTTCCCATACACCAAGGTTGTGATCAGACCATCATAGGAACTTGGAAGTGAACACAATAGTATAAGAGTCTTATCCTCCTTATCAATCTTCACATCAAGATTCATAACCTCCGAGCACACTTGATTGAATTTCTGAATGTGAGCGACAAAATCTCCTCCTTCCGGCATTCGCAAGCTGTAAAACTATTTCTTCAACCATAGTTTGTTTGTCATGCTTTTTCCCATGTATGTATTCTCTAATCTCTCCCAAAGCCCCTTCGCCGTGGTCTCCATACAGATCTCTGGCAAGACTTGATCAGCCAAGCACATCCGAATCGTGCTAAAGGCAATCTCCTCTAACTCCTCCTAATCTTCAGCACTTATGCTATCCGGTCTTTCCTTCACCAAGACCTTATAGATTCTTTATTGTACCAACAAATCCTTCACCCTTTGCTGCCATAGGGTGAAGTTCCCCTTGCCGTCATACTTCTCAAAATCCATCTTTAGAGTACTAGATGCCATACCCAAACAAGAAACAACACAAACAGCAAAACAGAAAAAAAAATCTGTTTCAATACCTTACCAAGATCTCGGCTAAAGTTCAATCTTTTCTCCACCGAATCAACCAAGCTCTGATACCAGATGTTAGGGGTCACGTCCTCGATCTTCCCTTGGAGTGTTGCACACAACGGACCAACGCCAAGGCATGTGGAGAAGCGGAAACAAGATGAACTTGCTGCAGAAATTTTCTGCAGCAGCAGGATTCGGATCTTGCTCTTAGTAATCACTCCTGTCGATGTAGGCACTAGTTTTCCTTTCTTTCTCTTCACCAGCAGCAATAGGAGAACGTGAATCCTCTCCTTTTGGGCATGGGAAGTCTAGATTTGTTTCAGAAATCTAAAAGAGAATGACTCCAAGTGGGAATAGACAGTAGCAATTCTAGTCCCACAAGGATTCTTCAAGAGAAGGCCACTAGGATTTCTTCTCCTCTATAGACGCCTTGATTTCTTTCTTTTCTTGGCAAGGGGCGGCAGCAAACCTTAGGAAACCCTAAGCAACCACGTGAGAGAGAGAGAGGAGAAGAAAGAATTTAGGGAGAAAAGGGTTTTTTCATTCATTCAACCTCTTACAAGATGCCAATACGTAAAGTATTTATACATGGTCAAATAGAAACCAAACCTTAACAAAAAAACTCCCTTGAACTAACCCACATGTGATTAGACTCACTCACCTTGGGCCCAACTCTAGCCCAATGATAGGTTAGCCCCCTCAAGGCCCAATTACTTGGACTCGAGAACATTAGGTCCTAATCCTATGGACCTAAAAAACCGTGAAGGCTAAAATCCTTCTTCACCCTAGGGCTCACATCAACCCTAGAACCCCATGAAAACCTCATGGATCATAAACCTTGGGCTTTTCCTTGCCCAATCGAGGCTTTGGAGTACCACACAAGGTCCTACAAAGCCCCACTAAACCCTAAATTCCAAAACCATAGACCCCTTTAAACCCTAAAACCCTCTAAACCCTAAACCCTCAAAACCCCTCTAAACCCTAAACCCTTAAAACTTAAATCCCTAAATCACTTCAAACTACTAAAATCCTAAACCTTAAACCCCTTTAAACCATAAACTACACTAAACCCTTAACCCTAAATCCTAAACCACTCTGAAATATGACCCCATTAAACCCTAAACCCCAAACCCCTAAAACCTAAACCACTCTAAATCCTAAACCCTAAAACCCAAACATCTCTAAACCCTAAATTCTACACCATAGACACCTCTAAATCCTAAAATCATACAAACCCTAAAACCTAAACCCAACCTGCAACCCTAAACCTTAAACCCTCTAAACCCAAAACTCTAAAACTCTAAACTCTAAACCCCTATAAATCCAAAACCCCTCAAAACCCTAAAATCCTCTATACCCTAAACACTAAACACTAAAACCCTAAACACCTCTAAACCCCAAACCCTAGACCCCTAAACCCTAAACCACTAAACCATAGACTCCTCTAAAGCCTAAAAGCCTCTAAATCCTAAAACCTAAAACCCTAAACATTGCAAAACCCTAAACCCTAAACCACTCGAAACCGTTAAAATCGTAAACCTAAACCCCTCTCAACCCTAAGCAATACTAAACCCTTAACCCTAAACCCTAAACCACTCTAAACCCTAAACCCTAAATACTAAATCCTTAATCCCAAAACCATTAAACCCTAAAACCATGAAATTAAAACTCCCTAAAAACCCAAAAACCCTAAAATCTAAAGCTTAAACCCTAAAGCCTAAAAACCCTTAAACCATAAAGCCCTAAAAACCTAAAACCCTAAAATCCTAAACCTTTAAATCCTAAAGCCCTAAACGCTTAAACCGTAAACTTTATAGCCTCTTAAACCCTAAAATCCTAAAGCCCTAAACCTTGAACCCAAAAACCTAAACTCAGAATAACAAACCTTGAACCCCTAAAACACTTAACCCACGAAACATTAAATCCTAAACCCTAAACCCTAAAACCCTAGTCCCTAAACCCTATAAACCCTAAACCCCTTTAATTCTTGAACCCTAAATCAGGTCAAACCTCAAAACCATAAATCCTAAAACCCTTTAAACCCTAAACCCTAAACCACTCCAAACTGTTAAAATCATAAATCGTAACCCTTTCATCCCTAAACTTATATTAAACCCTCAACCCTAAACACCATTCTAAACCGTAAACCCTAAACCCTAAATCCTTAAACCCCAAACCATTCAACCCTAAAACCATGAAATTAAAAACCCCTAAAACCCCTAAAATCTAAAGCTTAAACTTGAAACCATAAAAACCTTTAAACCCTAAAGCCTTAAAAACCTAAAACCCTAAAACCCTAAAATCCTAACCTTAAAATCCTAAAACCCTAAACACTAAAACCTTTTATACCCTAAAATCTTCAAATTATAAACCCTGAACCCGAAAACCTAAACCCAAAATACTAAACCTTGAACCCCTAAAATACTTAACCCCAAACACGAAACCATAAATCCTAAGCCCTAAAATCCTAGTCCTTAAACCTCTTTAATCCTTGAACCCTAAACTAGGTCAACCTTAAAACCCTCTAAACCCTAAGCACTAAACCCTAAAACCCTAAATACCTCAAAACCCCAAACCCTAGACCCCTAAACCCTAAGCCCTGCTAAACCCTAAATCCTTAAATCATAGAGCCCTCTAAACCCTAAAACCCTCTAAACTCTAATCCCAAAAACCCTTCTAAATCCTAAACCCTCAAAATGCAAAACCCTAAACCACTTCAAATCATAAAAACCCTAAACCTTATACCCCTTTAAATCATAAACCCCACTAAACTCTAAACCCTAAACCACTCTGAACTATAACCCCTCTAAATCCTGAACCCTAACCCCTAAACCCTAAACCCTAAACCCCTATAAACCCTGAACCCTAAAACCCAAACATCTCTAAATCCAAAAATCGTATAAACCCTAAACCCTAAACCCAAAAATCTAAAACCCTAGACCCCAAACCTTAAACCCTCTAAACCCAAAACCCTAAAACCTAAACCCTTCTAAATCCAAAACTCCTTAAAACCTCAAAACCCTTTAAACTCTAAACACTAAACCCTAAAACCCTAAACCCCTCCTAATCATCAAATCCTAGACCCCTAAACCCTAAGCCCTGCTAAACCTTAAACTAGTAAACCATAGACCCCTCCAAACCCTAAAACCCTCTAAACTATAAGCCTTAAAACCCTCTAAACTCTAAACCCTAAAACCCTAAACATCGCTAAAACCTATACCCTAAACCACTTCAAGCTGCTAAAATCGTAAACCATAAACCCCTCCTAACCATAAACCACACTAAACCCTAAACCCTAACCCACTTTAAACCCTAAACCTAAATAATAAATCCTTAAACCCTAAACCATTAAACTCTAAAACCATGAAATTAAAACCCCCTAAAAATCCTAAAACCCCTAAACTCTAAAACTTAAATCCAAAACCCTAAACCACTCTAAATCGTTGAAAACCTAAACCTTAAACCCCTCTAAACCTTAAACCCCACTAAACCCTTAACTCTAAACTCTAAACCATCTCAAGCATAAATCCCTTAGAACCCTAAACCCTAAATCCCTAAACCCTAAACCCCTCTAAACCCTAAACCCAAACTTCTTTAAATCCTAAACTCTAAACCCTAAACACCTCTAAATCCTAAAATTGTATAACCCTAAACCCTCTAAACCCAAAACCCTAAAACCCTAAACCCCTCTAAACCCAAAACCCCTTAAAACCTTAAAACCCTCTAAACTTAGAACGTTGAACCCTGAAACCTTAAACCCCTCTAAACCCCAAACCTCTATAAACCCTAAGTCCCTCAACATCGTTTAAATACAAAATCCTAAAACCCTAAACACTTTAAACCCCTAGTCCCTGAACCTTTAAATCCTAAATGTCTCAAAACCCTAAAACCTCTTAAACCCTAAACCTTGAACCCGAAGACCTAAACCCAGAATACTAAACCTTGAGCACCTAAAACACTTAACCCCAAATGTGAAACCCTAAATCCTAAACCCTAAACCCTAAATCCTTAACCCAAAATCATAAAACCCTAAACACTTTAAAACTCTAGTCCCTAAACCTTTAAATCCGAAACCCCTCAAAACCCTAGAACCCTTTAAACCCTAAAACCTCTTGAACCTTAAAATCCTAAAACCTTAAACCCTGAACTCGAAAACCTAAACCCAGAATACCAAACCTTGAACCCCTAAAACACTTAACCCCAAACATGAAACCCTAAATCCTAAACCCTAAACCCTAAAATCCTAGTCCCTAAACCCTTATAAACCCTAAACCCCCTTTAATCCCTGAACCCTAAACTATGTCAAACCTCAAAACCCTAAACCCTAATCCCCTCTCAATCCTAAAACCCTCTAAAGCCTAAGCACTAAACCTAAAACCCTAAATACCTTTAAACCCCAAACCCTAGACCCCTAAACCTTAAGCCCCACTAAACCCTAAATCGTTAAACCACAAAGCCCTCTAAACCCTTAAACCCTTTAAACCCTAATCCCTAAAACAGCTCTAAATCATAAACCCTCAAAACACAAAATCCTAAACCACTCCAAATCGCTAAAACCCTAAACCTTAAACCCTTTTAAACCATAAACCCCACCAAACCCTCAACCCTAAACCTTAAACCACTTCATAACCCCTTTAAACCCTAAACCCTAATCCCCTAAACCCTAAACCCCTCTAAATCCTAAACCCTAAAATCCAAATATTTCTAAATCCTAAAATTGTCTAAACCCTAAACCCTAAAATTTGAAATCCTAGATCCTAAACCTTAAACTCTCTAAACCCAAAACCCTAAAACCCTAAACCCTTCTAAATCCAAAACCCCTCGAAACCCCAAAACCCTCTAAACTCTAAACACTAAACCCTAAACCCTAGACCCTAAACCCCCTTAAACCCCAAACTCTAGACCCTTAAACCTTAAGCTCTGCTAAACCCTAAACCACCAAACCATAGACTCCTCCAAACCCTAAAACCCTCTAAACCATGAACCTCAAAACTGTATAAACCCTAAACCCTAGAACCCTAAACATTGCTAAACCTTAAACCCTAAACCACTCAAAGATGCTAAAATCGTAAACCATAAACCCCTCCTAACCCTAAACGACACTAAACCCTAAACCACTCTAAACCCTAAACCCCTCTAAAACCTAAAACCCTCTAAACCCTAAACCCTAAACCCATCTAAACCCAAAACCTTTCAAAACCCTAAACACCAAGCCTTGAAACCCTAAACCCTAAACACCTAAATCATAAACCCCACTAAACCCTAAACCTCTTATCCCTAAACCTCTTTAAACTTGAAAACCCTTTAAACCCTAAACCCTTAAACCTAAATCCCTAAACCTTGTAAACCCTAAACTCTACCCCTTAAAACCCTAAACCCTCTAAAACCTTAGTCCTTAAACCCCTAAACCCTAAACCACTCTAAATCCCAAATCCTAAGCCACTCCAAACCTATAAAGCCATAAACCCTAAACCCTTCTCAACACTAAAACCCTCTAAACCCTTAATACTAAACCCTAAACCACTATCAACCCTAAAACCCGCTAAACCCTAAACCTTAAAACCCTAAGCCCTGAAACCCTAAACCCTCTTAAAGCCCTAGTCCCTAAACCCCTAAATCCTAAACCCCTCTAAACCCTTAAACTCTCTAAACCCTAAACCCTAAACCCCTAAACCCTAAATCTCTCTAAACTCTAAACCTTAAATCCTAAACCTTTGTAAACCATAAAACACTCTAAATCCTAAACCCTAAACCCTAAACCCATTTAAACCCAAAACCTCTTAATCCTAAAACCCTCTAAACCCTAAACACTAAGCACTGAAACCCTAAGCCCCTCTAAACCTCAAACCTTAGACCCTTAAACCATAGACCCACTAAACCTTAAACCCTTAAACCATAGACTCTTCTAAATCCTAAACCCTAAATCCTAAATCGTTAAACCCTAAACCATTAAACCCTAAAACCATGAAATTAAAACCACTTCAAAACCCTAAAACCCCAAAACACTAAAATTTAAACCCTAAACCCTAAAAAACCTTAAACTCTAAAGCCCTAAAAACCAAAACCCCTAAAATCCTAAACCTTAAAAACCATTAAATCCTAAAACCTTAAACCCTAAACCCTAAAATTTGAAAACCCTAAACCTCAAATCTAAAAACTTGAATCCAGAATATCAAACCTTAACCCACTAAAACCCTTAACCCCAAATATGAAACCCTAGATCCTAAACCCTAAACCCTAACCATAAACCCAAAATCCTAAAACCCTTGTCCCTAAACCCCTAACACCTAAACACATATAAACCCTAAACCCCATTAGACCCTGAACCTTAAACTAGGTCAAAGCTCAAAACACTAAATCCTAAACCCCTCTTAATCCTAAAACCCTCTAAACCCTCAACCCTAAACCTTAAATCACTCTCGACCCTAAACCCCTCAAAACCCTTAATCCTAAACCTAAAATCCTTAAACCCTAAGCCCTAAACTCTAAATCTTAAATCCCTAAGAAATCTAAACACTAAACCCTAAACCTCTCTAAACCCTAAGTCCCTCTAAACCACTCTAAATCCAAAATCCTAAAAGCTTAGACACTCTAAAACCCTAGTCCCTAAACCTCTCTAAACTCTAAACCCTAAACCCTAAATCATAAACCCCACTAAATCCTAAACCTCTATAAACTTGTAAACCATCTAAACCGTAAACCCTAACACCCTAAATCCTAAATCCTTAAACATTGTATACCCCAAACTCCAAACCCCTTTAAATCTTAAACCCTCCAAAACCCTAGTCCTTAAACCACTAAACCCAAAACCTCTCTAAACTCTAAACCCTAAACCCCTCTAAACCCTAAACCCCTCTAAACCCTAAACCCTAACCTGGAAATAATAAAACCCTTTAAACCCAAAGCCCTAAAAACTTAAACCTCTTTAAACCCTCAAAACCCTAAACCTCGAAAGCCCAAATCCCTCTGAACCCTAAAAACCATAAACCCTCCTCAAAACCCTAAACCCTAAACACTAAAATGCTTAACCCCTCTAAATTCTAAACCCAAACCCAGCTAAACACTAAACTGCTAAACCCTAAAACCCTTTTAAACCCTAAACCCTATCAAACCTTAAATCCTAAACCCCTCTAAACCCTAAGCCCTAAACCCTAAAACCCCTTAAATCCTAAACCTTCCGAAACCCCTCTAAAACCCTCTAAACTCTGAACCCCTAAATCCTATGCCCTTCTAAACCCTAAAACCCTCAAAACCCTTACCCTAAACCCCTTAAAACCCTTAACCCTAAACCCTAAACCACTCTAAACCCTAAACTCCTCTAAACCCTAAATACTAAAGCCAAAAACCTTAAACGCTAAACCCAAAATCCTAAATACCTAAACCCTTTAAAACCCTAGTCCCTAAACCCCTAAATCCTAAACCTCTCTAAAGCCTAAAACTCTTTAAACCCTAAACCCTAAATCCCTAAACCCAAAATCTCTCTAAACACTAAAACCCTCTAAACCCTAAACCATTGTAAACCCTAAAACCCTCTAAACCCTAAACCCAAAACCCCTTAAAACCCTAAAACCCTTTAAACCCTAAACCCTAGACCCCTAAACCATAAATCCCTTTAAACCCTAAACCCCAAACCCTAAATCCTTAAACCTCAAACCTTTGAACCCTAACATCATGAAATTAAAACCCACTAAAAACCTCTTAAACCCTAAAATCCTAAAACCCAAAGCCCTGAACCCAAAAACCTAAACCCAAAATTCTAAAGCTCGAACCCTTAAAACCCTTAACCCTAAACATGAAACCCTAAAACCCTAGTCCTTAAACCCCCAACCCCTAAACCCCTATAAACCCTAAACCCCTTTAATCCCTCAACCCTAAACCAGGTTAAACCTCAAACCCTAAACCCTAAACCCTAAACCCCCCTTTAAACCTTAAAAACTAAACCCTAAAACCCTAAATACCTTAAAAAGCCCAAACCCTAAACCCCTAAACCCTAAGCCCCACTAAATCCTAAATCTTTAAACCATAGAGCCCTCTAAACCCTAATCCTTAAAACCCCTCTAAATCCTAAACCCTCAAAATGCAAAATCCTAAACCACTCCAGACCATCAAAACCTTAAACCTTAAACCCTTTTAAACCATAAACCCCACTAAACCCTTAACCCTAAACCCTAAACCACTTTGAACCATAACTCCTCTAAACCTTGAACCCTAAAACCCAAACTTCTCTAAACCCTAAACTCTTTACCCTGAACACCTCTAAATCCTAAAATTGTATAAACCCTAAAACTAGAAACCCTAAACCCTTTAAACCCAAAGCCCTAAAACCCTAAATCCTAATCACTTTTAAATTGAAAACCCCTTCAAACCCCAAAACCCTCTAAACCCTAAATACTAAACCCTTAAACCCTAAACCCCTCTAAATGCCAAACCCTAGACCCTTAAACCCTAAGCCCTACTAAACCCTAAACCACTAAACCATAAATGCCTCTGAACCCTAAACCCTAAACACTAAACCTTGAAACACTAGACCCCTCTAAACCCCAAGCCCTAGACCCCTTAACACTAAGCCCTACTAAAACCTAAACCACTAAACCACAGACCCCTCTAAACCATAAAAGCCTCTAAAACCTAAACCTTAAAACCCTAAACATTGCTAAACCCTAAACCCTAAATCATTCCAAATTGCTAAAATCATAAACCTTAAACCTCTCTCAATTCTAAACCATACTAAACCTTAAATCCTAAACCACTCTAAACTCTAAACCCCAAACCAATAAACCCTAAAACTATAAAATTAAAACCCATTAAAAACCCTAAAATCTAAAACTTAAACCCTAAAGCCTAAAAACCCTTAAAACCTAAAGCCCTAAAAACCTAAATTTCTAAAATCCTAAACCTTGAAATCCTAAAACCTTAAACCCTTAAACCTCTTAAACCCTAAAATCCTAAAACCCTAAACCCTGAACCCAAAAACCTAAACATAGAATTTCAAACCTTGAACCCCTAAAACACTCAACCCTAAACACGAAACCCTAGTGTTCATGTAGAGCACAACTCTTGATCCAATAACAATACCCAACACTATACATATTAGCCATATAACAAATATTGTATATACACATTTACCAAAAATCACTTCCTTCTAGCTAAAAATCTTGTTTGTCGAGAAAAGATTTCTTTTTTTAAAAAAAAACATGGAATAACTCATAATCTAGAGCAATAAAGATAGCAGTGAGCCACATGGTTGTAAGGTGGTTTAAGTTTTTTGTCAACAAAACAGAAGGGTTCGCATTAGCCCAGTGAAGATTTCAATGCAAGCCTTCTTATTTAGCAAACTATGTGACAAAATCAAAGGACAGTGGTAGAGATAGAAGAGTCCTAGTGACAAAAATAATGAAGACGATAAACAATTCTATTTGCAGCAAAAGCTAGACCACATCCAACTGAGGCTAATAAAAAATTTAAAAGCTTCAGTAAGATAAAGAATAAAGAATGTCACCACTTTGTCCAAAATAAATGTACAGGTGAGATGAAAAAATACACAGCAAGGATACTGGTGCCACAGGAGCCTTTAACAAGGATAATAAATAACATTGAGGACTAAAGCAGAAGATACAATCAATCGATTAATCACTATAATGGCAGAGCTGATAACAGGAGAAAAGTTGATGATGTGAACGCTAGCAAGTTATGGCACTGCCACATTAGGGAAAGGCTCACCATCTCTGAGAGGAATTATCATCAAGTTTTAGCTTACTTTCTACAATCGGGATAGCAAAACAAAGGCATGAGCAATGATATCTGCCAATATACTTGCTACATCAATGTAACTCCAACATGCCCGTTATAAGTGTTATGAAGGAGGATAAAGTAAGCTGGATCTTGAGGATGTTATCCAACTAGGAATGGTGGTCAACATGTTTTGGTGTATGTTATTTGTAGACAATATCTATCTGTAATAATTACAAAGTAACTCACAGTTAATATCCAAGATGATGCACCATGTATAATGTTATTCGCAGACAATATAATATTGATTAATGAAAGGAAAACTAAATTAAATACTAAGTTAGACTTGTAAAGAAAACTTTAGAAGATAAGGGCTTAAAAATTTAGTAAAACAAAGATAGTTTATGGAATTTAAATTTTATGAGAATGAAAATGAAGATGAAATATTAATTAAGACTGATCGATAGGAGATAACAAATAGTGACTGATTTCATTATTTCAGACCTGTTACATGAGATGATGAAGAAATAGATGAAGATATTGTAATAGAATTACAATTGGTTGGATAAGTGGAAAGGTGCAGCTAAAATTCTATATGATACGCGCATACCTAGAAGGGAGCGAAGAATTTTATAGAGCAACAATAAAGCCTACAATGTTGTATGGCTCATGATTTTAAATCTTACGAGATAAGATCATCCGAGTTTTTTCATGGAATGAGATGGGTTACCACCTTCATCTCCCGACGCTCAAGATGCAAGATGTCCCGAGATGTGCCAATTGGAACGTTGGAACGATAGCAAGACGATCCCGTCCCAACACTTGAGGCGGTAAGCCATCCTCGCATCTTAGGGATGTCTCATCGGGACTTGAAACTATGCTCAAAGTTTTGGATAATAAAGAAAGTACATAAAAATAAATTGAGTGTGTCGAAAAAAATAATGACAAGATGGATGTATGGTAAAACTATGAAGGATATATTAAGAAATGAACATATTAGAGGAGTTATAACAGTTGCATAAATTAAGGACAAAGTGATCAAAAATTGATCGAGAGGTTATGGTATGATAAAGATAAGAGGAAGCTCTCACAAGAGAGGTACTTTAATTGGTGTTGAAGGTTGTAAGAAGAGAAAATATTAAGGACAAAGTGATCAAAAATTGATTGAGAGGTTATGGTATAATAAAGATAAGAGAAAGCTCTCACAGGAGAGATACTTTAATTTGTGTTGAAGGTTGTAAGAAGGAAAAAAAAAAGGACCTAAATTAACATAGAAGGAAATTTTTAGGAAGGAAATGGAGAAAAATGGAATAACCATAGAGGTAGCCTTAGATAAGAATACTTGATGAATGAGGACAAATAAAGTGAACCTTAGATAGTTGAAAAAGGCTAGAAGAATATGATTATGATTATGATATGGTCAATACATTTTGGTGCCAACAGGATCCTGATGGTAGGATCATTGATATTGTAATGTCATTGGCAAAAACAACAGCATAACTCAGCCAACCAAAAGATTTGAGAATAACTCCATCTGAAAGAATCTTGCTGCAAGAATGAACATCCTGAACTTATCCTACTAAGGTAAGAAAACCTTCCAGTATCGTGGGACCAAGGACAAAGGCGGACTTGTACCAACTAAAAAATGACAAAGGTGACAAAATAAGACCATTGGATGTATCATAAAAATAACAAGATAGTCATAAAGGCACATTAAAATAAACAATGATATATCTTACAAGTACCAAACATCTTGAAAAGATAATAACCACAAGCAACATTGTTAAACAAAAATGACAAAAAAAAAAGGAACAGCCACAAAGCAACAAGAATTTGCCACTTTGAACATAATTCATAATATTGATAAGAAATTGTTGTGCATGCGATTCAGCACTCACTAATCCACAAGCCAACAAAATATTAGATATGCCATGCAGCAAAAGAAACAAAACTTCAATGCAAGAAAAGTCTCAAGCATTCTTATAGCAGAACAAGGAAAAAAAAAGTCAAAAATGTACCAACCAAGTGGCATCTTTAATGAATATATATAGTGGGTTTTCCAATTATTATGGTAAAGCATCTTTCTTATAAGAAGATTTCTCGAGGAAAGAAAAAACAACATAGCCATTACCTTAGAAAATACCTAACCATGTGGCATCCTCGGTCATCACATTCGCAAAGGACATAAAATAAAAACAAGTCAACATCATAATAAAGAGTCTTGTGATCAAGAAACAATTTTGCCAAATAACAAAGATTCTGTCCATAAACCTTGTTCTTTTTGCCATCAACCTGTTATACATTTTTCTGTTAGAGAAGCTAAAGAAACTATTATCTCATAGTATAATAGCTGTGAAGAATAATGATGCTAACAGAGGAAAGAAAGAAAGAAAGAAAAGAGGGAGAAAGGAAGATGCAAACAAAGTAACTCACTGTAGAAGCGGCATCAAATCTAAACCATAATATGAGAAGCCTATCAGGTTGCTTTAAGCTCAGAGAAACTTAAAAAAATGTCATGCTAGCTAAAATTTCAAAGTATGCTTTAAGCAGTCGAGAAAGGTGCTTGCCTACAACCAAGCACTAATCTTAATGCTGGAAGATAACAAAGAGAGATATAAGTCAATGGGAGGAAAAAAATAAAAAGGAAAGATGGAACAGAGATATCAAGCTTGCCTTAAACATAGACAGGGTGCCACTTTGGTAGATCTCATCACTTGGCGGATGCTTAAGGTCACATTTCCTCTATCTGACAAAAAAGAAAATGGGTCAATAATAAAAGAGATTCTTCATTCTTCCTTAGAAATAACCACATGCAACATTGCTAGCTTGAATAACAAAAGTCCTACATCATTAGAAATTTTAGTTTGCTGGTATCTAGAATGTAAAGTGTGAAATGTAAAATGAATCTCATTCATCTAACTTCTAGGCAATTATTAACTCACAATTCACATAATGATTTGAGAATGACAAGTTGCTTAACCATGTATAGAAATAAAAAATCAGATGCTATGCATTATCTCGATATTGCACATTGTTTGACTTCAACATTACTTGACAATAAATAGCTAGGGTTAGCAAATAATTATATGCTAACTGATAGGTGGTGAATTCTTTAAAACTGCATCCACAAAGAGCTAGACATTAATTACATAGGACAGTTCCTTAGCATACTAGTGAAAGAGACAAGATACTTCTTTTCAATTCTTAATGGCAAGCATACTAAATTGATTTTTATCTTCATGAACAGGAACAAATCATGGTAAAAAATTTAGGAAAAAAAATACAGAAAATGGCAAAGCACTAAGGAAATATGTTCATTTGTCAGATTAGCCAAAGAAAAAGAACAAAGCAAAAAGTGCTTGAGGTTAATCATTATCTGAATACAAATACATGGTCCATGAAACACCATTCTATCATGGAGCTTCAGATGCAAAGGAGGCAATTTTAGGCCTTTTGAAAAGCTTTTTGAAACTCATAACATCACAAAGCACCTTTGGAACCCAAAAATGAGTAAGCTCACCTACTCATGTCAGCTGTCGGTAATAGTAATAAATGTCCAATAAATGAATGAACTACATTGGGTATCAAACAAAATAATAAAAACATCAATCATTATTTCCACTACCAAATTTGCACTATAGCAGGTAATAAGCAAGCAAAGAAATAAAATTAGATGGTTGGATGGTGTATGTTTGCCAACTAATATGGAAGATTTACAGTAAAATACTGAATAACCTGAAATGGTGCTTTTGCAATACATATGGTTTATTATAGAAGTAAGAAAACACAAATATAAAATTTGTCGAATAGAGGGAGCACAGGTGCAGTGGTACCATAAAATGATGATAAATCTAAATTGTAAGTTTTACTCCATTTTACTCTTGTGCACACAGAATGTTAATGAATGATGATGGACCAATAACTTATTTATGGGATTTTAATTGAAGTATTTGGCTTCATCAGAAATGTTCAGCAATTTAACTTCATGGGAACAAGTCTTTCATTTCACAGTTATAACGATTGCACTAGTCAACCCCTAAATCTATTCCATATCCCATGCTACACTGTTTCCATAGTTTGTAATGTTTAGTTTTTAGAACTTCCACCACAAGCTATACAAATTTTACAAAATAGCATTAGTGGAGGAATAGTAATAGCTATCTACAAGCTTATCAAGTTTGATGCAAGGAAATACCATAAAAAAATAGACAACAATTAGGGAAATTCTTTTAAAAAAACTGAAAACTACCATTAGTACTTCATAAAATATTGAGTGTGTTATTAATGTTGTTGATTGGAGATTTACTACCTATATCATCTCAAGCTCTATGGTGATTGTCATACCAGTGTAGACATATGCACCCGAGTGTTACAAACTACTTCTAAATTACAATTGAAACAAGATCTTCATATTTGTCTTTTCACCATCTTACTCTCACTCGAGCTCTACTCTTTTTCGAGGGGTTAAGAATGTTTGAGCATTGAAGACTGATATAAGAGGAGCGAGGAAGGCAAAAAAAAAGAAATAAAGGATGGTGGTAGATCATGGGCAAAAGAAACAGAAGTGAAGAGAAGGATCAAAGTATAGGAGGTTAGAGAAAAGGAGGTGGCAGGGTGATGTTTGCTGAGTGCTTGTTTGAGGAAAAGGGGCCGAGGTGAAGGAGGTTGAAATGGACAAGATTGTAATCAGATGTCAATCCATAAGTCTAAGATGGTTAAAACTCAGAAAATACTTAAAATGACAAGAGACATGAAGCTAGGTCTTTAGACACTGGATGAAGCAAGGGATATAACAAAAAGTGGACTGCTTAAGCCTCATGAATTTTCCTAATGACTAAAAATTCTAACATAATGTGAAAATTCAGGCAAAAGATGTATCTTATACACTTAGAGTCAATTAATGTTTGGTAAGGATCACATGTTCCGCATGCCAAATGTGTAGAGAACTATACATTCAGTGTACAGTAGCATATCTTATTGGAAGTAACTTGTGTACATTTCAGAAAGAATATTCATTAATTACATTTTAAGTAATATAAGCCTACATCTATGCCTTAGATAATATGGTACAATATATGCATTTACATGTGCCTATTCATGTGATATGGCTTACTGCTATAATGCCTCATTGTTATCTTTTAATGCATCTACAAAAAAAGCCAGGCAAGGCAAGCCTTAGATAATATAATGGCTTGCAAGTTCAACTGTTATAATGCCTCACTAATATGGCTACTATACACTGAACTATACATTCAGTGTACAGTAGCATATCTTACTGGAAGTAACTTGTGTACATTTCAGAAAGAATATTCATCAATTACATTTTAAGTAATATAAGCCTACATCTATGCCTTAGATAATATGGTACAATATATGCATTTACATGTGCCTATTCATATGATATGGCTTACTGCTATAAAGCCTCATTGTTATCTTTTAATGCATCTACAAAAAAAAGCCAGGCAAGGCAAGCCTTAGATAATATAGTAAGATATGGCTTGCAAGTTCAACTGTTATAATGCCTTGCTGATATGGCTTGCAAGCTCTACGTTTTTCCCCCCACCACCCTTAAGACTTAACTAGTTGAGAATATTTTTTCTTGAAGCATGTTATGCTTTACTAGATCCTTTAGCATCAGTTCTAATCTTTTGACAAAACATAGCCACTTTTCCCTTAGTTCCACCAAAAATTCCTAGTGTTTACATCTTCTAATCATAGAATTTGTCCTACTTCAACCAATCATAAGCACATCACCTCTAGTAAATGAACAGCACAGGATAGTCTTGGTTAAATGTTCCCTTAGGCTCAGCTCAGCCAAAATAACAAGCCAAGCTCATATAGATTTTAAAGACTGGCCCATAAAAAAGCCAAGCCTAAAAACTGAAGACTTGCAAAAATAAATAGGAGCATAGCTTGGTAAGATAAGAAGCTCCTTCAAGCTCAGCTCAGACCTCTTATAAGCCAAGCTTTAACACTTTCCATCAAGCACAGCTCAAGCTTCTTTAAACTTTTTATATAGAAAGCCAACCTGAGCAGCCTACTGCTCATCTCTGCTTGGGTCACTTAGCCCATGTGCACCTCTAATCACATCTAGTATTACTCCTGATCTCACTCTTCCTTCTTTAGTAATTAGGTGTTGAAACACTTTGGTTTTTCCCCTTCTAAATTCCACCATTCATGACAAGAGATCTAATGATTCCCTCAATGCTTTTTGGTTGGTGGTCAAATTCCTTCTACGATTAACTTGCAATCCATACTTGTCTTGTGTCCTAAAACAAAATAAATAATTCATAGGAAGTTTTCCATTCTGGAATGTTACTATTTGTCAAATTTACTTATTATGCATAATTTTGCTACATCATATAGCATACAATCATAGCAAAGACAAGCATTCCATTCATATGTTATGCCTTAGCACTCCACGTAGTCTTTGGTCCAGTTTGACATTGGTTTAAGATTTCACCATTGTCTCCAATATCAGGCTATCAAAAACATAAGATTTACCAAATGACCACCATGAAATGGCAAATCAAACATAACTTGCCACAAAGCTAAATAAATTGAGAGTTCTACTTTGATCCTTGTCGGACATTGGTAAACAAGAACTGGATTTGCACCACAGTCAAACACAATTATTGAAACACACTAAAGAATCTATCCTAGGTGGCCCTTTGACCTCATTAACAGCCTAATTTTACCAAGTTGATTATGCGATCATGCAATTACCACCAATAACATGAGTAGCCAGCAATACCAAGTATTCTGGCCCAGACAACTGTTGTAACCACAACTGATTAGAGGCAGATATCTGACCATCACCTTTACCTTCATAAAACACATCCTTGAACTCATTTTGTGGATCATTGTAAAACTCAAAAATGATGATTAAGATGTTAGACAATAAATAGTGGAGCAAACCTTAAAAAAAAGTAGTCTAGCACACGATGCTCTTACTACTGCAAGGTTTAGGGATGGTCGGATGTACAACTTTACCCTTGCATGCAAGAAGTTGCTTTCATGTTTCAAACCCATGACACTCGGGTCATAATAGAGCAACCTTACTATTACACCCTAGTCAAATAGTGGAGCAAACTACATTTCATATATTTCACACGCATCAAATAATTTTATGATCTCAAAATTAATACCCTAATTAAGAAAATCTCTCCATCAACCATTCTTAATCATTTAACATGTATGCTAAAATCTGCAGACTCTATGCTCAAGCCTATTCACAAGCATGTAAAATAGTACAAGAACGAAATCTGGTAGAAAGAAGGAAAGCCTGAATTAACATGGACCTTAGTTTTAAGTCTAGACCCAAACTGAATGAAGAAAGACTGAGCTCATGGCACAACTCGAAGTTAGCTCAGCCTAATAGGTATCAAACTAGCTCGAACCCACTTTTAGCCCTACTACAACTACCATCATACTTCTACCACACTATCATCCATCATTGTCACAATCCTCTACCATCCATCATCATACCACCACCACCTTCGTATCTTCATCCTTTACCACCGCTATCACCACTATACCTCCATCACCACTACCACCATCTGCACCATCTATCATTGCCATACCTCTACCACCCTTCACTATCATCACTTTTATACTTCCACTACCATTCATTATTGTTAATCTAGACATTATTACATCGTCAATTTTGATTTACCTTTTTGAATCTTCACTTATTATTATAAATCTTTTGGAAACACTACTATTGCCGCACACACTCGAATCTCGTTCAAGGTCGAAGGAGTGGCTACCAGGTTTCCTCTTATGATTCCACACTCACAAAATCAAGGGATTCCATGGTGGTGTCCCTAAAGAGAGTGGTAAGACAAGAAGAGCGTTTGGATAAAGAAGGGCTTTTATGAGAGAATAAAGTAGCTTACCTCTCTTCGGTTTCGCTTTAGGACAAAAGTTTTTCCAACAGTGGGTGGGTTATGAAAATCAACAATAACTAGTCACCCATATGGATGGATTTTAGGTCTGAGTCCAAAACCCGACCCATTTATTAATAATTACCCACCATCATTGTCATCACCATCTTGATCACTCATCATCACCATTGCCACTATCATACCATACATTCATCACTTTCTACTATAACCATCTCTTTCACTACCTATCATTATCATCACCTCATTAACCACCCATCATGATTCTTTCATTATCAACCAACTTTCATGATCTTTTTTATTTTTTAAATTTAAAAAATATTTTTTTTAATTTTTAATAAATAAATATATTTTTAAAATAAGAAAAAAAATGGACGATGAAAATTAAAGATAAAGAATGACAAATTAACAAAACAAACCCTTACATTTGCCCCTCTTGGAGGCTGATTTCTCACGCCTTAGGAAAAAAAAGTTAAACAATGCTAAAATTGTAATGAAGTATCCCGAGATTTCTGAGTATAATAATCCAGATACCACCAAATAATTTTTTTATGGTATAATCTAAGAATTATCCAAGTCAATCATATGTTTCAAGTTGTTTGTGTCGCTCTTTGTGGGTCCGGCACCGCAAACGGATCGGATTGACTAGTCACTCAACTAGACTAGACCCCATTACCGAAGGCCCATGAGGCTAGGTCGGTTTCAAAATATTAATTTCGTTGGATCGGGTGCTATAAATCTCGACCCGACCCGAACAGAAGACCCCATCCCTATCTCCCTCAAAAATATGATAAAACCCTTCTGGGGTTCCTCAACCCTTCCCTCCTCGCAACTCTCTTGATCATGCCGGTGTCCCGATGTCCTCTCGCCTCGACAGTGGGTTCCTTGTTCTTCGCCTCCATGGAGCGATCCTCCGCCACTATCGGAAAGCAAGAACGAGGGCGAGATGGCAGGTGATCTGTTCCCCTTCCCCATCTTCTTTCCTTTTCTTTGGATCCATTCCCCTTCCCATCTTCTTTCCTTTTCTTTGGATTCTTGTTACGGCTTGTTTTCTTGCTTCCCCATCTTCTTTCCTTTTCTTTGGAGCTTCTTGACTGCTTTTCTTTTTTTTTCTTGTTTTCTTGCTTTCTCTTTGATTCTTGAGACAGTGGTTTCGGTGTTCTTTGAATTTTAGAGAGTCCTCGATTTTTATTTTATATTGATTTCCTTTGAATTCTCGATATGGTTGTTGATTAGTTGATTATCTATTTCTTGGTTTCTTGCCTTTTCTTTGGATTCCAAGGACATGCAGATGGTTCTTGAGTGCCTTCTCTTTGGATTCCAAGGACGTGCAGATGGTTCTTGATTTCTATATTTGTTTTGGTTTTCTTTGGATTCTCGATAATTTTCTTGATTAGTTGATTATTTGATTGTTATTTTCTTGCCTTTTCTTTGGATTCTTTGATTTCAGTGTTATATGGTTTATGATTTCGAGTATGGTTTTGATTAGTTCTTGTTTTATATATTGTGTTTCTATGTTCTTTGGATTTTAGAGATGGTTCTTAGAGATGGTTCTTGATTTCTGTTTTATTTTGATTTCCTTTGGATTCTCGATATGGTTGTTGATTATCTGTTTTTTTGCCTTTTCTTTGGATTCCAGGGACATGCGATGGTTCTTGATATCTGTTTTAACTTTGATTTTCTTTGGATTCTCATTTATTATTTGTTTCTTATTTTCTTGACTTTTCTTTGGATTCCAGGGATGGTTTTTGATTTATATTTTTATTTCAGTGTTATATGGTTTATGATTTTGAGTCTGGTTCTTGATTTTATACGTGACTTTCGTGTAATGTTGTATCCTCGCTGTGATTCTTTGGAGTTTAGTTTTCTGATTTGAGATGATCATCTCCATTTGGACCTTGTTCATTGTGAGTTTCCAGGTTCTTTTATTTTTCAAAATTTTCATTGTACGCTTTGCATTGTTTTTCGATACTTCTTTCAAACCCTTTGTGTGAGATTTTGATTTCATATTCAGACGAACCATGCATGTGGTGTGGCCTCGCTCCACCACTCCTTCTACCTCTATCCATGCCCCCTCTTTCTTTGTGAGAATCTTATGCACACTACTTTCCTTTTACCCAAACCTTTGTAATCTCTCAGTCTATTTCTGTAGCACAGCTTAATGTTGGTCCATACGAGTCGAAAGGCTTTGTGGCAGCAAGACCAGTTGATCCACACGCAAGCCCATTGACTGTGGCAACATTAGCCTTTTATCCTAAAACATTCTCAGCATAGTATTTTATAATGTCTTGTGATATGCATAAATAATGTAATTTTTACCTCTTTTATCCTTTGCTCCTAACGCAGTTAAAACTTATGACTGTAATATTTCACCCTTCAGATACAGCAAAGTAAAGTTATTGTAAAAACTTTTACACCCTCATAATTTACATCATAAAATATTACTCCTTTAACATTCACCCCCTTCTTTTTTCTCACCTCGTATCAAACATAGCCTTAGCAGTGAGATTTGGTGGACCTTATATTGCATCAACCAAGTGGTGGTTCACACGAGTTTGGACACATTGGGACTATAAAACCAATAGGCTCCCATGCATGTGCACCAATAGTGACACCGCTTCCCTTTTACCTGAACCTTTGAAATCTCTCAGCCTATTTCTGTAGCACACCTTAATGTTGGTCCATACGAGTCAAAAGGCTTTGTGGCAACATGACCAGCTGATCCACATGCAAGCCCATCGACTATGGCAACATTACCCTTTTATCCCAAAACATTCTCAGCATAGTGTTTTATAGTGTCTTGTTAGTATGTATAATAGTGTCATTTCTACCTCTTTTACACTTTGCTCCTAACGTAGTTAAAACTTATGCCTGTAATATTTCACCCTTCAAATACAATCAAGTATAATTATTATAAAAACTTTTACACCCTCATAATTTACGTTATAAAATATTACTCCCGTAACATTCAGTCCCTTCTTTTTTCTCACCTCGTATAGAACACAACCTTAGCAGTGAGATTTGGTGAACCTTATACTGCATCAACCAAGTGGTGGTTCACATGAGTTTGGACACATTGGGACTATAAAACCAATAGGTTCCTGCGCATGTGCACCAACAGCGACACCGCTTCACTTTTACCTGAACCTTTGAAATCTCTCAGCATATTTCTGTAGCACACCTTAATGTTGGTCCATACAAGTCAAAAGGCTTTGCGGCAACAAGACCAGTTGATCCACACGCAAGACCAGCGACTGTGGCAACAATACTTTTTTATCCCAAAACATTCTCAATATAGTGTTTTGTACTGTCTTGTTAGTATGTATAATAGTGTCCTTTCTACCTCTTTTACACTTTGCTCCTAACGCAGTTAAAACTTATGACTGTAATATTTCACCCTTCAAATACAATGAAGTATAATTATCATAAAAACTTTTACACCCTTAGAATTTACATCATAAAATATTACTTACATAACATTCACCCCCTCTTTTTTTCACCTTATATCAAACACAACCTTAGCAGTGAGATTTGGTGGATCTTATTTTACATCAACCAAGTGGTGGTTCACATGAGTTTGGACACATTGGGTCTATAAGACCAATAGGTTCCCACGCATGTGCACCAACAGTGACACCGCTTCCCTTTTATCTGAACCTTTGAAATCTTTCAGCATATTTCTGTAGCACACCTTAATGTTGGTCCAAACGAGTCAAAAGGCTTTGTGGCACCAAGACCAGTTGATCCACATGCAAGCCCAGCGACTGTCGCAACATTACTTTTTTATCCCAAAACATTCTCAGCGTAGTGTTTTATAGTGCCTTGTTAGTATGTATAATAGTGTCATTTCTACCTCTTTTACACTTTGCTCCTAACACAGTTAAAACTTATGCCTGTAATATTTCACCCTTCAAATACAATCAAGTATAATTATCATAAAAACTTTTACACCCTTAGAATTTATATCATAAAATATTACTCACATAACATTCACCCCCTTTTTTTTCACCTCGTATCAAACACAACCTTAGCAGTGAGATTTGGTGGATCTTATTTTACATCAACCAAGTGGTGGTTCACACGAGTTTGGACACATTGCGACTATAAGACTAATAGGTTCCAATGCATGTGCACCAACAGAGACACCGCTTCCCTTTTACCTGAACCTTTGAAATCTCTCAGCCTATTTCTGTAGCACACCTTAATGTTGGTCCATACGAGTCAAAAGGCTTTGTGGCAACAAAACCAGTTGATCCACACGCAAGCCCAGCGACTGTGGTAACATTACTTTTTTATCACAAAACATTCTCAGCATAGTGTTTTATAGTGTCTGGTTAGTATGTATAATAGTGTCATTTCTACCTCTTTTACACTTTGCTCCTAACGCAGTTAAAACTTATGCCTGTAATATTTCACCCTTCAAATACAGTCAAGTATAATTATCATAAAAACTTTTACACCCTTAGAATTTACATTATAAAATATTACTTGTATAACATTCACCCCCTTTTTTTTTTGCCTCATATCAAACACAACCTTAGCAGTGAGATTTGGTGGATCTTATTTTACATCAACCAAGCGGTGGTTCACATGAGTTTGGACACATTGGGACTATAAGACCAATAGGTTCCCATGCATGTGAACCAACAGTGACACCGCTTCCCTTTTACCTGAACCTTTGAAATCTCTCAGCCTATTTCTATAGCACACCTTAATGTTGGTCCATACGAGGCAAAAGGCTTTGTGGTAACAAAACCAGTTGATCCACACGCAAGCCCAGCAACTGTGGCAACATTACTTTTTTATCCCAAAACATTCTTAGCATAGCGTTTTATAGTGTCTTGTTAGTATGCATAATAGTGTCATTTCTACCTCTTTTACAAAGTGCTCCTAACGCAGTTAAAACTTTTGCCTGTAATATTTCACCCTTCAAATACAATTGAGTATAATTATCATAAAAACTTTTATACCCTTAGAATTTACATCATAAAATAATACTTACATAACATTCACCCCCTTTTTTTTTTCACCTTGTATCAAACACAACCTTAGCAGTGAGATTTTGTGGATCTTATTTTACATCAACCAAGTGGTGGTTCACACGAGTTTGGACACATTGGGACTATAAAACCAATAGGTTCCCACGCATTTCCACCAATAGTGACACCGCTTCCCTTTTACCTGAACCTTTGAAATCTCTCAGCCTATTTCAAGTGACACCGTTTCCCTTTTACCTGAACCTATGAAACCTCTTAGCCTATTTCTGTAGCATACCTTAATGTTGGTCCACACGAGTCAAAAGGCTTTGTGGCAACAAGACCAGTTGATCCACACGCAAGCCCAGCGACTGTGGCAACATTACTTTTTTTTCCCAAAACATTCTCAGCATAGTTTTTTATAGTGTCTTGTTAGTATGTATAATAGTGTCATTTCTACCTCTTTTACACTTTGCTCCTAACGCAGTTAAAACTTATGCCTCTAATATTTCACCCTTCAAATATAGTCAAGTATAATTATCATAAAAACTTTTACACCCTTAGAATTTACATCATAAATATTACTTACATAACATTCACTCCCTTTTTTTTCACCTCGTATCAAGCACAACCTTAGCAGTGAGATTTGGTGGATCTTATTTTACATCAACCAAGTGTTGGTTCACACGAGTTTGGACACATTGGGACTATAAGACCAATAGGTTCCCACACATGTGCACCAATAGTGACACCGCTTCCCTTTTACCTGAACCTTTGAAATCTCTCAGCCTATTTCTGTAGCACACCTTAATGTTGGTCCATACGAGTCAAAAGGCTTTGTGGCAACAAGACCAGTTGATCCACACGCAAGCCCATTGACTGTGGCAACATTACTTTTTTATCCCAAAACATTCTCAGCATAGTGTTTTATAGTGTCTTGTTAGTATGTATAATAGTGTCATTTCTACCTCTTTTACACTTTGCTCCTAACGTAGTTAAAACTTATGCCTGTAATATTTCATCCTTCAAATACAATCAAGTATAATTATCATAAAAACTTTTACACCCTTAGAATTTGCATCATAAAATATTACTTACATAACATTCACCCCTTTTTTTTTTCACCTCATATCAAACACAACCTTAGCAATGAGATTTGGTGGATCTTATTTTACATCAACCAAGTGGTGGTTCACACGAGTTTGGACACATTGGGACTATAAGACCAATAGGTTCCCACGCATGTGCACCAATAGTGACACCGCTTCCCTTTTACCTGAACCTTTGAAATCTCTCAGCCTATTTCTGTAGCACAGCTTACTGTTGGTCCATACGAGTCAAAAGGCTTTGTGGCAACAAGACCAGTTGATCCACACACAAGCCCAGCGACTGTGGCAACATTACTTTTTTATCCCAAAACATTCTCAGCATAGTGTTTTATAGTGTCTTGTTAGTATGTATAATAGTGTCATTTCTACCTCTTTTACACTTTGCTCCTAACGCAGTTAAAACTTATGCCTATAATATTTCACCCTTCAAATACAATCGAGTATAATTATCATAAAAACTTTTACACCCTTAGAATTTAGATCATAAAATATTACTTACATAACATTCACCCCCTTTTTTTTTTCACCTTGTATCAAATACAACCTTAGCAGTGAGATTTGGTGGATCTTATTTTACATCAACTAAGTGGTGGTTCGCATGAGTTTGGACACATTGGGATTATAAGACCAATAGGTTTCCATGCATTTGCACCAACAGTGACACCGCTTTCCTTTTACCCAAACCTTTGTAATCTCTCAGTTTATTTCTGTAGCACAACTTAATGTTGGTCCATATGAGTCGAAAGGCTTTATGGCAACAAGACTAGTTGATCCACACGCAAGCCCATCGACTGTGGCAACATTACCCTTTTATCCCAAAACATTCTCAGCATAGTGTTTTATAGTGTCTTGTGATATGCATAAATAATGTAATTTTTACCTCTTTTATCCTTTGCTCCTAATGCAGTTAAAACTTATGCTTGTAATATTTCACCCTTCATACAACTAAGTATAGTTATTGTAAAAACTTTTACACCCTCATAATTTACATCATAAAATATTACTCCCATAACATTCATCCCCTTTTTTTTCTCACCTCGTATCAAACACAACCTTAGCAGTGAGATTTGGTGGATCTTATTTTACATCAACCAAGTGGTGGTTCACACGAGTTTGGACACATTGGGACTATAAAACCAATAGGTTCCCACGCATGTGCACCAACAGTGACACCGCTTCCCTTTTACCTGAACCTTTGAAATCTCTTAGCCTATTTCTGTAGCACACCTTAATGTTGGTCCATACGAGTCAAAAGGCTTTGTGGCAACAAGACCAGTTGATCCACACGCAAGCCCAGCGACTGTGGCAACATTACTTTTTTATCCCAAAACATTCTTAGCATAGTGTTTTATAGTGTCTTGTTAGTATGTATAATAGTGTCATTTCTACCTCTTTTACACTTTGCTCCTAACGCAGTTAAAACTTATGCCTGTAATATTTCACCCTTCAAATACAATCAAGTATAATTATCATAAAAACTTTTACGCCCTTAGAATTTACATCATAAAATATTACTTACATAACATTCACCGCCTTTTTTTTTCACCTCGTATCAAACACAACCTTAGCAGTCAGATTTGATGGATCTTATTTTACATCAACCAAGTGGTGGTTCACACGAGTTTGGACACATTGGAACTATAAGACCAATAGGTACCCACGAATGTGCACCAACAGTGAACCGCTTCCCTTTCACCTGAACCTTTAAAATCTCTCAGCCTATTTCTGTAGCACACCTTAATGTTGGTCCATATGAGTCAAAAAGCTTTGTGGCAACAAGACCAGTTGATCCACATGCAAGCCCATTGACTGTGGCAACATTACTTTTTTATGCCAAAACATTCTCAGCATAGTGTTTTATAGTGCCTTGTTAGTATGTATAATAGTGTTATTTCTACCTCTTTTACACTTTGCTCCTAACGTAGTTAAAACTTATGCCTGTAATATTTCATCCTTCAAATACAATTAAGTATAATTATCATAAAAACTTTTACACCCTTAGAATTTGCATCATAAAATATTACTTACATAACATTCACCCCCTTTTTTTTTCACCTCGTATCAAACACAACCTTAGCAATGAGATTTGGTGGATCTTATTTTACATCAACTAACTGGTGGTTCACACGAGTTTGGACACATTGGGACTATAAAACCAATAGGTTCCCACGCATGTGCACCAACAGTGACACCGCTTCCCTTTTACCTGAACCTTTGAAATCTCTCAGCCTATTTCTGTAGCACAGCTTACTGTTGGTCCATACGAGTCAAAAGGCTTTGTGGCAACAAGACCAGTTGATCCACACACAAGCCCAGCGACTGTGGCAACATTACTTTTTTATCCCAAAACATTCTCAGCATAGTGTTTTATAGTGTCTTGTTAGTATGTATAATAGTGTCATTTCTACCTCTTTTACACTTTGCTCCTAACGCAGTTAAAACTTATGCCTATAATATTTCACCCTTCAAATACAATCGAGTATAATTATCATAAAAACTTTTACACCCTTAGAATTTAGATCATAAAATATTACTTACATAACATTCACCCCCTTTTTTTTTTCACCTTGTATCAAATACAACCTTAGCAGTGAGATTTTGTGGATCTTATTTTGCATCAACCAAGTGGTGGTTGACACGAGTTTGGACACATTGGGACTATAAAACCAATAGGTTTCCACGCATTTGCACCAACAGTGACACCGCTTCCCTTTTACCTGAACCTTTGAAATCTCTCAGCCTATTTCAAGTGACACCGTTTCCCTTTTACCTGAACCTTTGAAATCTCTCAGCCTATTTCTGTAGCACACCTTAATGTTGGTCCATACGAGTCAAAAGGCTTTGTGGAAACAAAACCAGTTGATCCACACGCAAGACCAGCGACTGTTGCAACTTTACTTTTTTATCCCAAAACATTCTCAGCATAGTGTTTTATAGTGTCTTGTTACTATGTATAATAGTGTCATTTCTACCTCTTTTACACTTTGCTCCTAACGCAGTTAAAACTTATTCCTGTAATATTTCACACTTCAAATACAATCAAGTATAATTATCATAAAAACTTTTACACCCTTAGAATTTACATCATAAAATATTACTTACATAACATTCACCCCTTTTTTTTTTTCACCTCATATCAAACACAACCTTAGCAGTGAGATTTGGTGGATCTTATTTTACATCAACCAAGTGGTGGTTCACACGAGTTTGGACACATTGGGACTATAAGACCAATAGGTTCCCATGCATGTGCACCAACAGTGACACCGCTTCCCTTTTACCTGAACCTTTGAAATCTCTCAGCCTATTTCTATAGCACACCTTAATGTTGGTCCATACGAGTCAAAAGGCTTTGTGGCAACAAGACCAGTTGATCCACACACAAGCCCAGCGACTGTGGCAACATTACTTTTTTATCCCAAAACATTCTCAGCATAGTGTTTTATAGTGTCTTGTTAGTATGTATAATAGTGTCATTTCTACCTCTTTTACACTTTGCTCCTAACGCAGTTAAAACTTATGCCTATAATATTTCACCCTTCAAATACAATCAAGTATAATTATCATAAAAACTTTTACACCCTTAGAATTTACATCATAAAATATTACTTACATAACATTCACCCCCTTTTTTTTTTCACCTCGTATCAAACACAACCTTAGCAGTGAGATTTGGTGGATCTTATTTTACATCAACCAAGTGGTGGTTCACACGAGTTTGGACACATTGGGACTATAAGACCAATAGGTTCCCACGCATGTGCACCAACAGTGACACCGCTTCCCTTTTACCTGAACCTTTGAAATCTCTCAGCCTATTTCTATAGCACACCTTAATGTTGGTCCATACGAGTCAAAAGGCTTTGTGGCAACAAGACCAGTTGATCCACACGCAAGCCCAGCGACTGTGGCAACATTACTTTTTTATCCCAAAACATTCTCAGCATAGTGTTTTATAGTGTCTTGTTAGTATGTATAATAGTGTCATTTCTACCTCTTTTACACTTTGCTCCTAATGCAGTTAAAACTTATGCCTATAATATTTCACCCTTCAAATACAATCAAGTATAATTATCATAAAAACTTTTACACCCTTAGAATTTACATCATAAAATATTACTTACATAACATTCACCCCCTTTTTTTTCCACCTTGTATCAAACACAACCTTAGTAGTGAGATTTGGTGGATCTTATTTTACATCAACCAAGTGGTGGTTCACATGAGTTTGGACACATTGGGACTATAAAACCAATAGGTTCCCATGCATGTGCACCAACAGTGACACCGCTTCCCTTTTACCTAAACCTTTGAAATCTCTCAGCCTATTTCAAGTGACACCAGTTTCCTTTTACCTGAACCTTTGAAATCTCTCAGCCTATTTTTGTAGCACACCTTAATGTTGGTCCATACGAGTCAAAAGGCTTTGTGGCAACAAGACCAGTTGATCCACACGCAAGCCCAGCGACTGTGGCAACATTACTTTTTTATCCCAAAACATTCTCAGCATAGTGTTTTATAGTGTCTTGTTAGTATGTATAATAGTGTCATTTCTACCTCTTTTACACTTTGCTCCTAACGTAGTTAAAACTTATGCCTATAATATTTCACCCTTCAAATACAATCAAGTATAATTATCATAAAAACTTTTACACCCTTAGAATTTACATCATAAAATATTACCTACATAACATTCACCCCCTTTTTTTTCACCTCGTATCAAACACAACCTTAGTAGTCAGATTTGATGGATCTTATTTTACATCAACCAAGTGGTGGTTCACACGAGTTTGGACACATTGGGACTATAAGACCAATAGGTTCCGATGCATGTGCACCAATAGTGACACCGCTTCCCTTTTACCTGAACCTTTGAAATCTCTCAGCCTATTTCTATAGCACACCTTAATGTTGGTCCATACGAGTCAAAAGGCTTTGTGGCAACAAGACCAGTTGATCCACACGCAAGCCCAGCGACTGTGGCAACTTTACTTTTTTATCCCAAAACATTCTCAGCATAGTGTTTTATAGTGTCTTGTTAGTATGTATAATAGTGTCATTTCTACCTCTTTTACACTTTGCTCCTAACGTAGTTAAAACTTATGCCTGTAATATTTCACCCTTCAAATACAATCAAGTATAATTATCATAAAAACTTTTACACCCTTAGAATTTACAACATAAAATATCACTTACATAACATTCACCCCCATTTTTTTTCACCTCGTATCAAATACAACCTTAGCAGTGAGATTTGGTGGATCTTATTTTACATCAACCAAGTGGTGGTTCACACGAGTTTGGACACATTGGGACTATAAGACCAATAGGTTCCCACGCATGTGTACCAACAGTGACACTACTTTCCTTTTACCCAAACCTTTGTAATCTCTCAGTCTATTTCTGTAGCACAACTTAATGTTGGTCCATACGAGTCGAAAGGCTTTGTGGCAACAAGACTAGTTGATCCACACGCAAGCCCATCGACTGTGGCAACATTACCCTTTTATCCCAAAACATTCTCAGCATAGTGTTTTATAGTGTCTTGTGATATGCATAAATAATGTAATTTTACCTCTTTTATCCTTTTTTCCTAACACAGTTAAAACATATGCCTGTAATATTTCACCCTTCAGATACAACAAAGTAAAGTTATTGTAAAAACTTTTACACCCTCATAATTTACATCATAAAATATTACTCCCGTAACATTCACCCCCTTGTTTTTTCTCACCTCCTATCAAACACAACCTTAGCAGTGAGATTTGGTGGACCTTATATTGCATCAACCAAGTGGTGGTTCACACAAGTTTGGACACATTGGGACTATAAAACCAATAGGTTCCCGCGCATGTGCACCAACAATGACACTGGTTCCCTTTTACCTGAACCTTTGAAATATCTTAGTCTATTTCTGTAGCACACCTTAATGCTGGTCCATACGAGTCAAAAGGCTTTGCAGCAGTAAGACCAGTTGATCAACACGCAAGCCCAGCGATTGTGGCAACATTACTTTTTTATCCCAAAACATTCTTAGCATAGTGTTTTATAGTGTCTTGTTAGTATGTATAATAGTGTCATTTCTACCTCTTTTATACTTTTCTCCTAACGCAGTTAAAACTTATGCCTGTAATATTTCACCCTTCAAATACAATCAAGTATAATTATCATAAAAACTTTTACGCCCTTAGAATTTACATCATAAAATATTACTTACATAACATTCACCGCCTTTTTTTTTCACCTCGTATCAAACACAACCTTAGCAGTCAGATTTGATGGATCTTATTTTACATCAACCAAGTGGTGGTTCACACGAGTTTGGACACATTGGAACTATAAGACCAATAGGTACCCACGAATGTGCACCAACAGTGAATCGCTTCCCTTTCACCTGAACCTTTAAAATCTCTCAGCCTATTTCTGTAGCACACCTTAATGTTGGTCCATATGAGTTAAAAGGCTTTGTGGCAACAAGACCAGTTGATCCACCGCATGCCCATTGACTGTGGCAACATTACTTTTTTTATGCCAAAACATTCTCAGCATAGTGTTTTATAGTGCCTTGTTAGTATGTATAATAGTGTTATTTCTACCTCTTTTACACTTTGCTCCTAACGTAGTTAAAACTTATGCCTGTAATATTTCATCCTTCAAATACAATTAAGTATAATTATCATAAAAACTTTTACACCCTTAGAATTTGCATCATAAAATATTACTTACATAACATTCACCCCCTTTTTTTTTCACCTCGTATCAAACACAACCTTAGCAATGAGATTTGGTGGATCTTATTTTACATCAACTAACTGGTGGTTCACACGAGTTTGGACACATTGGGACTATAAAACCAATAGGTTCCCATACATGTGCACCAATAGTGACACCACTTCCCTTTTATCTGGACCTTTGAAATCTCTCAGCCTATTTCTGTAGCACACCTTATTGTTGGTCCATACAAGTCAAAAGGCTTTGTGGCAAAAAGACCAATACATCCAAACACAAGCCCAGCGACTGTGGCAACATTACTTTTTTATCCCAAAACATTCTCAGCATAGTGTTTTATAGTGTCTTGTTAGTATGTATAATAGTGTCATTTCTACCTCTTTTACACTTTGCTCCTAACGCAGTTAAAACTTATGCCTATAATATTTCATTCTTCAAATACAATCAAGTATAATTATCATAAAAACTTTTACACCCTTAGAATTTGCATCATAAAATATTACTTACATAACATTCACCCCCTTTTTTTTTCACCTCGTATCAAACACAACCTTAGCAGTGAGATTTGGTGGATCTTATTTTACATCAACCAAGTGGTGGTTCACACGAGTTTGGACACATTGGGACTATAAAACCAATAGGTTCCCACGCATGTGCACCAACAGTGACACCGCTTCCCTTTTACCTAAACCTTTGAAATCTCTCAGCCTATTTCTGTAGCACACCTTAATGTTGGTCCATATGAGTCAAAAGGCTTTGTGGCAACAAGACCAGTTGATCCACACGCAAGCCCAGTGACTGTGGCAACATTACTTTTTTATCCCAAAACATTCTCAGCATAGTGTTTTATAGTGTCTTGTTAGTATGTATAATAGTGTCATTTCTACCTCTTTTACACTTTGCTCCTAACGCAGTTAAAACTTATGCCTGTAATATTTCACCCTTCAAATACAATCAAGTATAATTATCATAAAAACTTTTACACCCTTAGAATTTACATCATAAAATATTACTTACATAACATTCACCCCCTTTTTTTTCACCTCGTATCAAACACAACCTTAGCAGTGAGATTTGGTGGATCTTATTTTACATCAACCAAGTGGTGGTTCACACGAGTTTGGACACATTGGGACTATAAAACCAATAGGTTCCCACGCATGTGCACCAACAGTGACACCGCTTCCCTTTTACCTGAACCTTTGAAATCTCTCAGCCTATTTCTATAGCACACCTTAATGTTGGTCCATACGAGTCAAAAGGCTTTGTGGCAACAAGACCAGTTGATCCACACGCAAGCCCAGCGACTATGGCAACATTACTTTTTTATCCCAAAACATTCTCAGCATAGTGTTTTATAGTGTCTTGTTAGTATGTATAATAGTGTCATTTCTACCTCTTTTACACTTTGCTCCTAACGCAGTTAAAACTTATGCCTGTAATATTTCACCCTTCAAATACAATCAAGTATAATTATCATAAAAACTTTTACACCCTTAGAATTTACATCATAAAATATTACTTACATAACATTCACCCCCTTTTTTTTCACCTCGTATCAAACACAACCTTAGCAGTGAGATTTGGTGGATCTTATTTTACATCAACCAAGTGGTGGTTCACACGAGTTTGGACACATTGGGACTATAAGACCAATAGGTTCCCACGCATGTGCACCAATAGTGACACCGCTTCCCTTTTACCTGAACCTTTGAAATCTCTCAGCCTATTTCTGTAGCACACCTTAATGTTGGTCCATACGAGTCAAAAGGCTTTGTGGCAACAAGACCAGTTGATCCACACGCAAGCCCAGTGACTGTGGCAACATTACTTTTTTATCCCAAAACATTCTCAGCATAGTGTTTTATAGTGTCTTGTTAGTATGTATAATAGTGTCATTTCTACCTCTTTTACACTTTGCTCCTAACGTAGTTAAAACTTATGCCTGTAATATTTCACCCTTCAAATACAATCAAGTATAATTATCATAAAAACTTTTACACCCTTAGAATTTACATCATAAAATATTACTTACATAACATTCTCCCCTTTTTTTTTTCACCTCGTATCAAACACAACCTTAGCAATGAGATTTGGTGGATCTTATTTTACATCAACCAAGTGGTGGTTCACACGAGTTTGGACACATTGGGACTATAAAACCAATAGGTTCCCACGCATGTGCACCAATAGTGACACCGCTTCCCTTTTACCTAAACCTTTGAAATCTCTTAGCCTATTTCTGTAGCACACCTTAATGTTGGTCCATACGAGTCAAAAGGCTTTGTGGCAACAAGACCAGTTGATCCACACGCAAGCCCAGCGACTGTGGCAACATTACTTTTTTATCCCAAAACATTCTCAGCATAGTGTTTTATAGTGTCTTATTAGTATGTATAATAGTGTCATTTCTACCTCTTTTGCACTTTGCTCCTGATGCAGTTAAAACTTATGCCTATAATATTTCACCCTTCAAATACAATCAAGTATAATTATCATAAAAACTTTTACACCATTACAATTTACATCGTAAAATATTACTTACATAACATTCACCCCCTTTTTTTTTCACCTCGTATCAAACATAACCTTATCTATGAGATTTGGTGGATCTTATTTTACGTCAACCAAGTGGTGGTTCACACGAGTTTGGACACATTGGGACAATAAGACCCATAGGTTCCCATGCATGTGCACCAACAGTGACATCGCTTCCCTTTTACCTGAACCTTTGAAATCTCTCAACCTATTTCTATATCCCACCTTACTGTTGGTCCAAACGAGTCAAAAGGCTTTGTGGCAACAAGACCAGTTGATCCACACACAAGCACAGTGACTGTGGCAACATTACGTTTTTATCCCAAAACATTCTCAGCATAGTGTTTTATGGTGTCTTGTTAGTATGTATAATAGTGTCATTTCTACCTCTTTTACACTTTGCTCCTAACGCAGTGAAAACTTATGCCTATAATATTTCACCCTTCAAATACAATCGAGTCTGATTATCATAAAAACTTTTACCCCCTTAGAATTTACATCATAAAATATTACTTACATAACATTCACCCCCTTTTGTTTTCACCTTGTATCAAATACAACCTTAGCAGTGAGATTTTGTGGATCTTATTTTGCATCAACCAAGTGGTGGTTCACACGAGTTTGGACACATTGGGACTATAAAACCAATAGGTTTCCATGCATTTGCACCAACAGTGACACCACTTCCCTTTCACCTGAACCTTTGAAATCTCTCAGCCTATTTCAAGTGACACCGTTTCCCTTTCACCTGAACCTTTGAAATCTCTCAGCCTATTTCTGTAGCACACATTAATGTTGGTCCATACGAGTCAAAAGGCTTTGTGGCAACAAGACCAGTTGATCCACACGCAAGCCCAGCGACTGTGGCAACATTACTTTTTTATCCCAAAACATTCTCAGCATAGTGTTTTATAGTGTCTTGTTACTATGTATAATAGTGTCATTTCTACCTCTTTTACACTTTGCTCCTAATGCAGTTAAAACTTATTCCTGTAATATTTCACACTTCAAATACAATCAAGCATAATTATCATAAAAACTTTTACACCCTTAGAATTTACATCATAAAATATTACTTGCATAACATTCACCCCCTTTTTTTTCGCCTCATATCAAACACAACCTTAGCAGTGAGATTTGGTGGATCTTATTTTACATCAACCAAGTGATGGTTCACACGAGTTTCGACACGATGGGACAATAAGACCAATAGGTTCCCACACATGTGCACCAATAGTGACACCGCTTCCCTTTTACCTGAACCTTTGAAATCTCTCAACCTATTTCTATAGCACACCTTAATGTTGGTCCATACGAGTCAAAAGGTTTTGTGGCAACAAGACCAGTTGATCCACACACAAGCCCAGCGACTGTGGCAACATTACTTTTTTATCCCAAAACATTCTCAGCATAGTGTTTTATAGTGTCTTGTTAGTATGTATAATAGTGTCATTTCTACCTCTTTTACACTTTGCTCCTAACGCAGTTAAAACTTATGCCTATAATATTTCACCCTTCAAATACAATCAAGTATAATTATCATAAAAACTTTTACACCCTTAGAATTTACATCATAAAATATTACTTACATAACATTCACCCCCTTTTTTTTCACCTCGTATCAAACACAACCTTAGCAATGAGATTTGGTGGATCTTATTTTACATCAACCAAGTGGTGGTTCACACGAGTTTGGACACATTGGGACTATAAGACCAATAGGTTCCCATGCATGTGCACCAATAGTGACACCGCTTCCCTTTTACCTGAACCTTTGAAATCTCTCAGCCTATTTCTGTAGCACACCTTAATGTTGGTCCATACGAGTCAAAAGGCTTTGTGGCAACAAGACCAGTTGATCCACACACAAGCCCAGCGACTGTGGCAACATTACTTTTTTATCCCAAAACATTCTCAGCATAGTGTTTTATAGTGTCTTGTTAGTATGTATAATAGTGTCATTTCTACCTCTTTTACACTTTGCTCCTAACGTAGTTAAAACTTATGCCTGTAATATTTCACCCTTCAAATACAATCAAGTATAATTATCATAAAAACTTTTACACCCTTAGAATTTACATCATAAAATATTACTTACATAACATTCACCCCCTTTTATTTTCACCTTGTATCAAATACAACCTTAGCAGTGAGATTTTGTGGATCTTATTTTGCATCAACCAAGTGGTGGTTTACACGAGTTTGGACACATTGACTATAAAACCAATAGGTTTCCACGCATTTGCACCAACAGTGACACCGCTTCCCTTTCACCTGAACCTTTGAAATCTCTCAGCCTATTTCAGGTGACACCGTTTCCCTTTCACCTGAACCTTTGAAATCTCTCAGCCTATTTCTGTAGCACAAATTAATGTTGGTCCATACGAGTCAAAAGGCTTTGTGGCAACAAGACCAGTTGATCCACACGCAAGCCCAGCGACTGTGGCAACATTACTTTTTTATCCCAAAACATTCTCAGCATAGTGTTTTATAGTGTCTTATTAGTATGTATAATAGTGTCATTTCTACCTCTTTTATACTTTGCTCCTAACGCAGTTAAAACTTATTCCTGTACTATTTCACCCTTCAAATACAATCAAGTATAATTATCATAAAAACTTTTACACCCTTAGAATTTACATCATAAAATATTACTTGCATAACATTCACCCCCTTTTTTTTCACCTCATATCAAACACAACCTTAGCAGTGAGATTTGGTGGATCTTATTTTACATCAACCAAGTGGTGGTTCACACGAGTTTGGACACATTGGGACAATAAGACTAACCCTCTAAACCCAAAACCTTAAAACCCTAAACCCCTCTAAGCCCAAAACCCCTTAAAACCCTCTAAACTTAGAACGTTGAACCCTGAAACCTTAAACCCCTCTAAACCCCAAACCTCTATAAACCCTAAGTCCCTTAACATCGTTTAAATACAAAATCCTAAAACCCTAAACACTTTAAACCCCTAGTCCCTAAACCTTTAAATCCTAAACGTCTCAAAACCCTAAAACCTCTTAAACCTTAAAATCCTAAAATCCTAAACCTTGAACCCGAAGACCTAAACCCAGAAACCAAACCTTGAGCACCTAAAACACTTAACCCCAAATGTGAAACCCTAAATCCTTAACCCAAAATCATAAAACCCTAAACACTTTAAAACTCTAGTCCCTAAACCTTTAAATCCGAAACCCCTCAAAACCCTAAAACCCTTTAAACCCTAAAACCTCTTGAACCTTAAAATCCTAAAACCTTAAACCCTGAACCCAAAAACCTAAACCCAGAATACCAAACCTTGAACCCCTAAAACACTTAACCCCAAACATGAAACCCTAAATCCTAAACCCTAAACCTTAAAATCCTAGTCCCTAAACCCCTATAAACCCTAAACCCCCTTTAATCCCTGAACCCTAAACTATGTCAAACCTCAAAACCCTAAACCCTAATCCCCTCTCAATCCTAAAACCCTCTAAAGCCTAAGCACTAAACCTAAAACCCTAAATACCTCAAAACCCCAAACCCTAGACCCCTAAACCTTAAGCCCCACTAAACCCTAAATCGTTAAACCATAAAGCTCTCTAAACCCTTAAACCCTTTAAACCCTAATCCCTAAAATAGCTCTAAATCATAAACCCTCGAAACACAAAATCCTAAACCACTCCAAATCGCTAAAACCCTAAACCTTAAACCCCTTTAAACCATAAACCGCACCAAACCCTCAATCCTAAACCCTAAACCACTCCATAACCCCTCTAAACCCTAAACCCTAATCCCTTAAACCCTAAACCCCTCTAAATCCTAAACCCTAAAATCCAAATATTTCTAAATCCTAAAATCATCTAAACCCTAAACCCTAAAATTTGAAATCCTAGATCCTAAACCTTAAACTCTCTAAACCCAAAACCGTAAAACCCTAAACCCTTCTAAATCTAAAACCCCTCGAAACCCCAAAACCCTTTAAACTCTAAACACTAAACCCTAAACCCTAAACCCTAAACCCCCTTAAACCCCAAACTCTAGACCCTTAAACCTTAAACTATGCTAAACCCTAAACCACCAAACCATAGACTCCTCCAAACCCTAAAACCCTCTAAACCATGAACCTCAAAACTGTATAAACCCTAAACCCTAGAACCCTAAATGTTGCTAAACCTTAAACCCTAAACCACTCGAAGCTGCTAAAATCGTAAACCATAAACCCCTCCTAACCCTAAACGACACTAAACCCTAAACCACTCTAAACCCTAAACCCCTCTAAAACTTAAAACCCTCTAAACCCTAAACCCTAAACCTATCTAAACCCAAAACCTTTCAAAACCCTAAACACCAAGCCTTGAAACCCTAAACCCTAAACACCTAAATCATAAACCCTACTAAACCCTAAACCTCTTATCCCTAAACCTCTTTAAACTTGAAAACCCTTTAAACCCTAAACCCTTAAACCTAAATCCCTAAACCTTGTAAACCCTAAACTCTACCCCTTAAAACCCTAAACCCTCTAAAACCTTAGTCCTTAAACCCCTAAACCCTAAACCACTCTAAATCCCAAATCGTAAGCCACTCCAAACCTATAAAGCCATAAACCCTAAACCCTTCTTAACACTAAAACCCTCTAAACCCTTAATACTAAACCCTAAACCACTATCAACCCTAAAACCTGCTAAACCCTAAACCCTGAAACCCTAAACCCTCTTAAAGCCCTAGTCCCTAAACCCCTAAATCTTAAACCCCTCTAAACCCTTAAACTCTCCAAACCCTAAACCCTAAACCCCTAAACCCTAAATCTCTCTAAACTCTAAACCTTAAATCCTAAACCTTTGTAAACCATAAAACACTCTAAATCCTAAACCCTAAACCCATTTAAACCCAAAACCTCTTAATCCTAAAACCTTCTAAACCCTAAACACTAAGCATTGAAACCCTAAGCCCCTCTAAACCTCAAACCTTAGACCCTTAAACCATATACCCACTAAAAACCCTTAAACCATAGACTCTTCTAAATCCTAAACCCTAAACCCTAAATCGTTAAACCCTAAACCATTAAACCCTAAAACCATGAAATTAAAACCACTTCAAAACCCTAAAACACCAAAACACTAAAATTTAAACCCTAAACCCTAAAAAACCTTAAACTCTAAAGCCCTAAAAATCAAAAGCCCTAAAATCCTAATCCTTAAAAACCATTAAATCCTAAAACCTTAAACCCTAAACCCTAAAATTTGAAAACCCTAAACCTTAAATCTGAAAACTTGAATCCAGAATATCAAACCTTAACCCATTAAAACCCTTAACCCCAAATATGAAACCCTAAATCCTAAACCCTAAACCCTAAACCATAAACCCAAAATCCTAAAAACCTTATCCCTAAACCCCTAACACCTAAACACATATAAACCCTAAACCCCATTAGACCCTGAATCTTAAACTAGGTCAAAGCTCAAAATACTAAATCCTAAACCCCTCTTAATCCCAAAACCCTCTAAACCCTCAACCCTAAACCCTAAATCACTCTCGACCCTAAACCCCTCAAAACCCTTAATCCTAAACCTAAAATCCTTAAACCCTAAGCCCTAAACTCTAAATCCTAAATCCCTAAGAAATCTAAACACTAAACCTTAAACCTCTCTAAACCCTAAGTCCCTCTAAACCACTCTAAACCCAAAATCCTAAAAGCTTAGACACTCTAAAACCCTAGTCCCTAAACCTCTCTAAACTCTAAACCCTAAACCCTAAATCATAAACCCCACTAAATCCTAAACCTCTCTAAACTTGTAAACCATCTAAACCGTAAACCCTAACACCCTAAATCCTAAATCCTTAAACATTGTATACCCCAAACTCCAAACCCCTTTAAATCTTAAACCCTTCAAAACCCTAGTCCTTAAACCACTAAATCCAAAACCTCTCTAAACTCTAAACCCTAAACCCCTCTAAACCCTAAACCCTAACCTGGAAATAATAAAACCCTTTAAACCCAAAGCCCTAAAAACTTAAACCTCTTTAAACCCTCAAAACCCTAAACCTTGAAAGCCCAAATCCCTCTGAACCCTAAACCATAAACCCTCCTCAAAACCCTAAACCCTAAACACTAAAACGCTTAACCCCTCTAAATTCTAAACCCAAACCCAGCTAAACACTAAACTGCTAAACCCTAAAACCCTTTTAAACCCTAAACCCTATCAAACCTTAAATCCTAAACCCTTCTAAACCCTAAGCCCTAAACCCTAAAACCCTTTAAATCCTAAACCTTTTGAAACCCCTCTAAAACCCTCTAAACTCTGAACCCCTAAATCCTATGCCCTTCTAAACCCTCAAAACCCTTACCCTAATCCCCTTAAAACCCTTACCCTAATCCCCTTAAAACCCTTAACCCTAAACCCTAAACCACTCTAAACCCTAAACTCCTCTAAACCCTAAATACTAAAGCCAAAAACCTTAAACGCTAAACCCAAAATCCTAAATACCTAAACCCTTTAAAACCCTAGTCCCTAAACCCCTAAATCCTAAACCTCTCTAAAGCCTAAGACTCTTTAAACCCTAAACCCTAAATCCCTAAACCCAAAATCTCTCTAAACACTAAAACCCTCTAAACCCTAAACCATTGTAAACCCTAAAACCCTCTAAACCCTAAACCCAAAACCCCTTAAAACCCTAAAACCCTTTAAACCCTAAACCCTAGACCCCTAAACCATAAATCCCTTTAAACCCTAAACCCCAAACCCTAAATCCTTAAACCTCAAACCTTTGAACCCTAACATCATGAAATTAAAACCCACTAAAAACCTCTTAAACCCTAAAATCCTAAAACCCAAAGCTCTGAACCCAAAAACCTAAACCCAAAATTCTAAAGCTCGAACCCTTAAAACCCTTAACCCTAAACATGAAACCCTAAAACCCTAGTCCTTAAACCCCCAACCCCTAAACCCTTGTAAACCCTAAACCCCTTTAATCCCTCAACCTTAAACGAGGTCAAACCTCAAAACCCTAAACCCTAAACCCTAAACCCCCTTTTAAACCTTAAAAACTAAACCCTAAAACCCTAAATACCTTAAAAAGCCCAAACCCTAGACCCCTAAACCCTAAGCCCCACTAAATCCTAAATCTTTAAACCATAGAGCCCTCTAAACCCTAATCCTTAAAACCCCTCTAAATCCTAAACCCTCAAAATGCAAAATCCTAAACCACTCCAAACCATCAAAACCTTAAACCTTAAACCCTTTTAAACCATAAACCCTACTAAACCCTTAACCCTAAACCCTAAACCACTTTGAACCATAACTCCTCTAAACCTTGAACCCTAAAACCCAAACTTCTCTAAACCCTAAACTCTTTACCCTGAACACCTCTAAATCCTAAAATTGTATAAACCCTAAAACTAGAAACCCTAAACCTTAAACCTGTAAACCCAAAGCCCTAAGACCCTAAATCCTAATCACTTTTAAATTGAAAACCCCTTCAAACCCCAAAACCCTCGAAACCCTAAATACTAAACCCTTAAACCCTAAAGCCCTCTAAATGCCAAACCCTAGACCCCTAAACCCTAAGCCCTACTAAACCCTAAACCACTAAACCATAAATGCCTCTGAACCCTAAACCCTAAACACTAAACCTTGAAACACTAGACCCCTCTAAACCCCAAGCCCTAGACCCCTTAACACTAAGCCCTACTAAAACCTAAACCACTAAACCACAGACCCCTCTAAACCATAAAAGCCTCTAAACCCTAAACCTTAAAACCCTAAACATCGCTAAACCCTAAACCCTAAATCATTCCAAATTGCTAAAATCATAAACCTTAAACCTCTCTCAATTCTAAACCATACTAAACCTTAAATCCTAAACCACTCTAAACTCTAAACCCCAAACCAATAAACCCTAAAACTATAAAATTAAAACCCATTAAAAACCCTAAAATCTAAAACTTAAACCCTAAAGCCTAAAAGACCTTAAAACCTAAAGCCCTAAAAACCTAAATTTCTAAAATCCTAAACCTTGAAATCCTAAAACCTTAAACCCTTAAACCTCTTAAACCCTAAAATCCTAAAACCCTAAACCCTAAACTCAAAAACCTAAACACAGAATTTCAAACCTTGAACCCCTAAAACACTCAACCCTAAACACGAAACCCTAGTGTTCATGTAGAGCACAACTCTTGATCTAATAACAAAACCCAACACTATACATATTAGCCATATAACAAATATTGTATATACACATTTACTAAAAATCACTTCCTTCTAGCTAAAAATCTTGTTTGTCGAGAAAAGATTTCTTTTTTTTAAAAAAAAACATGGAATAACTCATAATCTAGAGCAATAAAGATAGCAGTGAGCCACATGGTTGTAAGGTGGTCTAAGTTTATTATCAACAAAATAGAAGGGTTCGCATTAGCCCAGTGAAGATTTCAATGCAAGCCTTCTTATTTAGCAATCTATGTGACAAAATCAAAGGACAGTGGCAGAGACAAAAGAGTCCTAGTGACAAAAATAATGAAGACGATAAACAATTCCATTTGCAGCAAAAGCTAGATCACATCCAACTGAGGCTAATAAAAAATTTAAAAGCTCCAGTAAGACAAAGAATAAAGAATGTCACCACTTTGTCCAAAATAAATGTACAGGTGAGATGAAAAAATACACAACAAGGATACTGGTGCCACAAGAGCCTTTAACAAGGATAATAAATAACATTGAGGACTAAAGTAGAAGATACAATCAACCGATTAATCACTATAATGGCTGAGCTGATAATAGGAGAAAAGTTGATGATGTGAACGCTAGCAAGTTATGGCACTGCCACATTAGGGAAAGGCTCACCATCTCCGAGAGGAATTATCATCAAGTTTTAGCTTACTTTCTACAATCGGGATAGCAAAACAAAGGCATGAGCAATGATATCTGCCAATATACTTGCTACATCAATGTAACTCCAACATGCCCGTTATAAGTGTTATGAAGGAGGATAAAGTAAGCTGGATCTTGAGGATGTTATCCAACTAGGAATGGTGGTCAACATGTTTTGGTGTATGTTATTTGCAGACAATATCTATCTGTAATAATTACAAAGTAACTCACAGTTAATATCCAAGATGATGCACCATGTATAATGTTATTCACAGACAATATAATATTGATTAATGAAAGGAAAACTAAATTAAATACTAAGTTAGACTTGTAAAGAAAACTTTAGAAGATAAGGGCTTAAAAATTAGTAAAACAAAGATAGTTTACAGAATTTAAATTTCATGAGAATGAAAATGAAGATGAAATATTAATTAAGACTAATCGTAGGAGATAACAAATAGTGACTGATTTCATTATTTCAGACCTGTTACATGAGATGATGAAGAAATAGATGAAGATATTGTAATAGAATTACAATTGGTTGGATAAGTGGAAAGGTGCAGCTAAAATTCTATATGATACGCGCATACCTAGAAGGGAGCAAAAAATTTTATAGAGCAACAATAAAGCCTACAATGTTGTATGGCTCATGATTTTAAATCTTATGAGATAAGATCATCCGAGTTTTTTCATGGAATGAGATGGGTTACCACCTTCATCTCCCGACACTCAAGATGCAAGATGTCCCAAGATGTGCCAATTGGAACGTTGGAACGATAGCAAGACGGTCCCATCCCAACACTTGAGGCGGTAAGCCATCCTCGCATCTTAGGGATGTCTCGTCGGGACTTGAAACTATGCTCAAAGTTTTGGATAATAAAGAAAGTACATAAAAATAAATTGAGTGTGTCGAAAACAATAATGACAAGATGGATGTATGGTAAAACTATGAAGGATATATTAAGAAATGAACATATTAGAGGAGTTACAATAGTTGCATAAATTAAGGACAAAGTGATCAAAAATTGATCAAGAGGTTATGGTATGATAAAGATAAGAGGAAGCTCTCATAAGAGAGGCACTTTAATTGGTGTTGAAGGTTGTAAGAAAAGAAAATATTAAGGACAAAGTGATCAAAAATTGATTGAGAGGTTATGGTACAATAAAGATAAGAGAAAGCTCTCATAGGAGAGGTACTTTAATTTGTGTTGAAGGTTGTAAGAAGGAAAAAAAAAGGACCTAAATTAACATAGAAGAAAATTTTTAGGAAGGAAATGGAGAAAAATGGAATAACCTTAGAGGTAGCCTTGGATAAGAATATTTGGTGAATGAGGACAAATAAAGTGAACCTTAGATAGTTGAAAAAGGCTAGAAGAATATGATTATGATTATGATATGGTCAATACATTTTGGTGCCAACAGGATCTTGATGGTAGGATCATTGATATTGTAATGTCATTGGCAAAAATAGCAGCATAACTCAGCCAACCAAAAGATTTGAGAATAACTCCATCTGAAAGAATCTTGCTGGTGCGGACACCAACAAATGCTTTCAATCAAATTCATTATGGATTGAATTATAAAGCAAACCATTTGGAGCCACAGGAGTCAGCTCAACTACAACCCAAAGATCCGACTCGAGCACTGGAACCAACTCAGTTCAAGATATTCTATTACTTCAACATTTCAGCAATTCCACATTTATTCTACTACTTGCTTATTCTGCTGCTTGGAATAACATCAGCTCTCTGGAATAACTCAGCTCAAGAGATCCTACTACTTCAACATTTCAGCAATTCCGCATTTATTCTGCTACCTGCTTATTCTGCCGCTTGGAATAACATCAGCTCTCTGAAATAACTCAGCAATTGGAATAAATTCAGCAAAGCAACTACCTTGGAGAAACTTCCCAACTTCTAATCCAAGTTGGATTGCCACATCACCCAGCTTAGATGGCAGCCATGCCAACATGGAGGACACCTCACACCAGCTTCCACTTGGGCGCTAATAATTAAATTCAAATTCAAATTCAAATTGGCCGGTCCATATATTTCTCCATAAATCATGTAACTCCCCTCCATCTTCTCCAACTCCCCACTATCTTCTCCATGTAAATCTCCATGAATTTCAAATTTTTAAATGAGCTTGGAAGTTCTATAAATATCTCTCCATAGCCCCTTGTAATGTAGATTATGAAGGAATAAAATGAAAACTATTCTAGTTCCACTTTTCTTCCCATTTGTGTGTTGTAAATGCCTTCCGTGAGGGAATGAGCGTGAGGCTCAACTTAGGTATCTTTCAAGCTTTGGTCTACCAAGGGACGTCTTCTTCATTTCAACTCTCAACGTCATCATCTTCAAGCCCTCAAGGTCACCATCTTCAATGAAGCCATCAACATCAACCCCTCAAAGTGCCAACCATTCCACCTTCCAAACATGATAAGGAGTCAATCTATTCCAGGGACACCAGCTTCTTCCCCTCCAAGATCTCTTCTATCCAACATAAAAGAGCCATTACTCCATCCTTCATCTTGATTCCTTTATCAATTGCCTTCCACATTAGCATGTCTCTAATGTCTTTCTTATAGGGTCCCCTGCAATCCAGAGTTAAAGAGGAGGTTGCATTGCCTTGGAACCAATTATGGATGGAGTTCTCATACTAGTGGTGACAATCTTTAAGTCCAGTAGCGGTTCAATGGAGTGCTAAAATTAACCTTCCATCAACAAGGTGAGTGCTCATCATTGGTGATTAAACCCATTCGAATCTCTTAAGTCTGATCATATGAAGTTATACATCTTGGTCTTAAGGATCCCTCCAATCATTAGATCCCTTCTTCTTTGGATCAGGATTGAGTTACATAGCTGGTAGGTTTCATTTCATTAAGTAGTCCCTTCTTTGAATTACTTTTAGCATTCTTATGCTTGAATTAATGCTAATGTAGGTAGGTATCATTGCTCAATCAATTAATTAATCTTCTAAGTTAGATTTCATTCTTGCATGCCACACCAAATTTTTGGTATCAGAGCCTGGTTGCATTGGTAGCATAGTCTTCATACTTGCAAAATGTGTTCAGTTAATCTCCACTTAATCCACTGTTTACTGTAATTTTTCTGAGATTTTGCTGATTCAAAAACAGAGTGATATCTGTCTAAGAAAACAACCCTAACTAAGTTTCTGCTTAATAAATCTGCATTGATAGTCTAAACTTAACTCTGATTCACTAACCAATCTCTGCTATTTTCATCTGAATTTTTGCACTGTTTGCTCTCTGATTAGTTTTCTTAATTTCTATCATTTTGAATTCAAAAAAAAATAAAATAAAATAAAATAAAATAAATTCTGCATATAAAATAGGCTTACTGTAACTTCTGCATGTTTTGTTTGGGCTGAAACTAAATCACATCCAAACCCTCAAACCCAAGCCTATTTTGCTTGATCACTTAACCAGCTGAAATTTAAGTCTGACACATCATAAAATACAAAAAAAAAAAAAAAAAAACCAAACACATTTTGCATCGAACCCAAGCCTTTTAATAAAATTGAGTAGCAACCTAATTGCTCTAGTGAGCTAGGGACACCAACGAGTCTGATTCAAAGTATAGTGGGAAAGCTGGTGCACTCAACTCATTGGTTATTACTTAACACTGGTGTCTAGGCAAGAGGTCCAGAGGCAAACACCCTAAGTGGACTTGTGGTTCATAATTAGGACCTTGCGAAAGCAGGGGAGCCTCCCACAGCCCCACCTCTTACCTGGCCAGTGGATTGATTAACTGGTGAATTGGCTATAAAGTTAGCTGACTCCTTCTACATTGGATCTCTAGGTCTAGCAAACCCTAGAGCGAATCTATATATTGAATGACTACTAGATCAGGAATGCCCTACCAACACTCACAAGACCAACCCAGTTCTACCATGGACCCCAATCTAGAAGCTTTCATGAGAACTATGACTAAGTAGTTCAATCAATTGAACACTAGGTTTGATCAAATGGAGGAGAGAATAGTAACCCTTGAAGAGACCCGTTTGACCCCTACTGAGCCACAATCACCCAGATTGCCACCTGTCCATCCTAGAGTCTGACGCCAGGAATATACTCCTAACCCACAACCAAAAAGACCTCACCATGATTATGTTGACCAGGATGAGAGAGCCCTTAGAAACATCCATCTAGATGCACCCACATTTGATGGAAACTTGGATCCTAATGTGTATATAGATTGGAAAGGTGATATGGACCAATATTTTGACTGGTATGAAATGTCAGAAGATAGGAAATTTAAGTTTGCCAAACTTAATTGGTCCGCCAGGCTAGATTGTATTGGGGTAATGTTGAATGCATGAGTCGATAGAGGGGTGACATGCCCATAGCCACTTGGAGAGCTATGAAGGTGAAGCTTAGGGAGAAGTATTTACCAATGTCCTATGAACAAAGACTCTTGGATCAATGGCAACGATTAACTCAAGGGAATAAGACAGTGTCCGAATATATTGCCAAGTTTGATGAGTTCGTTATGAGATGCAATGTAGTTGAGTTTGAGGCAGCTACCTTATCTAGGTTTAGAGCAGGTCTACATGAGGAAATCCAGAGAGAATTATTTTTGAGAGAAGTCCATGACCTAGACCAAGCCTACCAAGTTGCTAGGGACTGTGAGAAATTCCAGAGGAGACCTTTATTTCGCCGACCTGAGCCCACTAGGATTAATCCTCCTAGAAATAGACCAAGTCCTAGCCTAAGTACAGCCAATAGACCCAGTCCTGCTACTCCATTAGTTCGAAGAGAAGATAAAGGAAAAAGTCCTGAGGTTCGAAGAGAGGAAAATGTCCATTGTTTTAGGTGCCACAAGATAAGACACTAAGCAAGCCAATGTCCCACTAGAGCATTACACATAAGGGAAGTAGAAGAGGAAGTAACTAAACCCCTAGAAAATAATGAGGAGGAGGAAGTGTATGAGGCAGGTGTGAGTTTAGCTGATGAGTATGAAGGGGATGAAGAGATCATTGACTCATCAGAACTACTAGGGGTTGTGAGATGTATTTTGACCCAGGCCAAGGAGCAAGAAGATTGGCATAGGACTAGTATCCTACAAACCTTTATCAAGATAGGAGAAAAGGTGTGCAAGGTCATCTTAGATAGTGGAAGTTGTGTCAATGCCATATCAACCAATACAATCAAGAACCTAGGATTACCTACTGTGCCCCATCCTAAACCCTATAAGGTATCCTGTATAGATTCAACCTCAATTCCCATCAATTCTAGGTGCCAAGTCATAATCCAGTTCTAGTCATACCAAGAAAAGGTTTGGTGCGATGTTCTTCCGATGGGAGTTAGTAGCATCATATTAGGCCGACCATGGTTGTATGATCATGGTGCTATACTCTATGGCCGTTCTAATTCATATTCTTTCACTCACAATGGGAAGAAGATTATAATCAATTCCTCACCACCTAAGGACCAAGTTAAGAGAGGATTAAGTCACTTGAGGGATAAAAGACAAGGAATAAACATGATCACTACTAAGGAATTAGAGTAAGAGCTTAGCAATGGTTCACCTGTTTGGGTTTTAACAACTAAGGAAAATCAGGACCAACCCCATCAGAAACAACCCCAGGAAGTGTTAAGGTTTTTAGAGGAGTTTCAAGACATCTTTCTCGAAGACCTTCCTAATCACCTTCCACCCTTGAGAGACATTCAATATGCCATAGATTTGATCCCAGGATCGACGTTACCGAACCTTCCCCATTATAAGATGAATCCTACAGAACACTCTGAGTTACAATGTCAAGTTGGAGAACTTCTCCAAAAGGTATTCATTAGAGAAAGCCTAAGCCCATGTGCAGTACCAGCCCTTCTGACCCCTAAGAAAGATGGCACATGGAGAATGTGTGTAGATAGCAGAGCCATAAATAAGATCACCATTAAGTATCATTTTCCTATTTCCCGTTTGGATGACATGTTGGATATGATGGTCGGAGCCAAAATTTTCTCCAAAATTGACCTTAAGAGTGGCTATCATCAAGTAAGAATTAGGCTCGGGGACGAATGGAAAACTGCTTTCAAAACCAAAGATGGCTTATATGAGTGGGTAGTAATGCCTTTCGGTCTGTCCAACGCACCTAGTACCTTCATGAGGATCATGACCCAGGTTTTAAGGACATTTATTGGGAAATTTGTAGTGATCTACTTTGATGACATTCTCATCTACAGTAAAACAAAGGAAGACCACTTGAACCATCTGAAACAGGTTTGCCAAGCCCTTAGACAAGATAAACTCTATGCCAACCTCAAGAAATGTGACTATGACCCATAGAGTTATCTTTCTAGGATTTGTTGTCACCGCTGAAGGGGTGTCTGTCGACCCCAAAAAGGTCAAGTCCATAGTCGAGTGGCCCGTACCCAAAAGCATCCATGATGTTCATAGTTTCCATGGTTTAGCCACCTTCTATAGGAGATTCATTCAAGGATTCAGCATGATAGTGGCACCCATTACTGACTGCATTAGGAAGGAAACCTTTGAATGGACAAAACCCGCTGATAGAGCCTTCCTAGAAATAAAGAAGAAAATGACACAAGCACCTATTTTGAGGTTACCCAATTTTTCAAAGGTATTTGAGGTTGCTTGTGATGCCTCTGGAGTAGGGATTGGAGGAGTTTTGAGTCAAGAGAGTCATCCAGTGGCATTCTTTAGTGAGAAACTGAATGAGGCAAGGATGAGATACTCGACGTATGATAAGGAATTGTATGCGGTAGTTCAAGCTTTGAGATATTTGAGACACTATTTACTACCGCAGGAGTTTGTTCTTTATTTCGATCATGAAGCCTTACGATTCCTTAATTCCCAAAAGAAATTGAACCCTAGGCACGGGAAATTGGTAGAATTCATTCAAGCATACACCTTTATTCTGAAACACCGTGCTGGCACTGAAAATAGGGTTGCAGATGCATTAAGCCGATGATCCATGCTTTTGACCTCAGTTAGCACCGAGGTTGTAGGGTTTGATAGACTGAAAGAGGAATACCCTAAGTGTCCAGACTTTAGTGAAATCTATCAATCCCTCCAACAAGGACCATCTAGTGTACATAGTGACTATACTCTCCTAGATGGATTCCTTTTCAAAGGAAATCAACTGTGTGTTCCCCGAACTTCTATTAGAGAGTTTCTAATCTGGGAAGTTCATGCTGAAGGCCTAGCAGGTCATTTTGGTAGAAACAAGACCATCTTAGTGGTAGAAGACCAATTCTTTTGGCCAGGCCTCAAAAGGAGTGTGGCCCAAGTTGTAGCTCAATGTCGAACTTGTGTTGTTGCCAAACAACAAAAGCAAAACACTGGTCTGTACACTCCCTTACCAGTCCCTGATTGTCCATGGCAGGATCTTAGTATGGACTTTGTACTAGGACTTCCAAAGACCTCAAGAAGACATGATTCCGTCTACGTTGTAGTTGATCGATTTTCTATGATGGCTCACTTCATCCCATGTTCTCAAACCCTAGATGCTTCAAAAATGGCCAAACTTTTTCTTGACGAGGTGGTGAGACTACATGGTTTGCCCAAAACCATTGTATCAGATAGAGATGTTAGGTTCACTAGCTATTTTTGAAAGACCCTTTGGCATATGCTAGGAACTAAACTAAAGTTCTCCATAGCCTACCATCCTCAAACAGATGGCCAAACTGAAGTAGTTAACCAAAGTCTAGGAAATTTGCTAAGATATTTAGTTGGTGATAGTGTGGGAAATTGGGATCTCTTACTCTCTCGTGCTGAGTTTGCCTACAATAGCTCAGTCAATAGATCTACTAGAAAGAGTCCATTTGAGGTGGTCCATGGTTACAAACCTAGGAAGCCCTTAGATCTTATCCCTTTACCCACACATGCATGAATTTTTGAGTCTGCTGAATCCTATGCACAGCATATTAAGGACTTGCATCAAGAGATCAATAAGAAACTCAACTTGAGCAATGAAGCCTATAAACATATGGCTAATTCATGTAAGAGAATCAAAGAATTCTATGAAGAAGACCACGTAATGATTAAGCTCAGACCTGAAAGGTTTCCATCTAGAACCTTTAAAAAATTACATGCCCACAGTGCAGGCCCATTTAAAATCATAAAGAAGATCGGACCTAATGCATATGTACTTAAGTTACCTTCTGACCTAAGTATCAGCTCGACCTTCAATGTTTCAGACTTGATAGAGTATAAGGAGCCAATGATGATACCTAGTGAGCCTTTTGGGCCTGACCCTATTTTTGAGAGTGAACCTGCCCCCGAGTGTCCACCAACCACTTTTCCAAAAAGGCAAGACAAAATTGAACAAATTCTGGATGATAAGACTGTTACTACCAGGAACAAGGACTACCAATGATATCTGGTTCATTGACAAGGGCGATCAGAATCTGAAAACTCATGGATCACTAAGGAGGACCTTCAACAAATTGACCCAGACTTATTGGAACATTACCAAAACCAAGTTGACCCATACTCGACAGGGTCGAGTTCTTGCCACCCCAAAAAATTTGGTGCGGACACCAACAAATGCTTTCAATCAAATTCATTGTGGATTGAATTATAAAGCAAGCCATTTGGAGCCACAGGAGTCAGCTCAACCACAACCCAAAGATCTGACTCGAGCACTGGAACCAACTCAGTTCAAGAGATTCTACTACTTCAACATTTCAGCAATTCCGCATTTATTCTGCTACCTACTTATTCTGCCGCTTGGAATAACATCAGCTCTTTGGAACAACTCAGTTCAAGAGATTCTACTACTTCAACATTTCAGCAATTTCACATTTATTCTACTACCTGCTTATTCTGCCGCTTGGAATAACATCAGCTCTCTGAAATAACTCAGCAATTGGGATAAAATCAGCAAAGCAACTACCTTGGAGTAACTTCCCAACTTCTAATCCAAGTTGGATTGCCACATCACCCAGCTTAGATGGCAGCCATGCCAACATGGAGGACACCTCACACCAGCTTCCACTTGGGCGCCAACAATTAAATTCAAATTCAAATTGGCCGGTCCACATATTTCTCCATAAATCATGTAACTCCCCTCCATCTTCTCCAACTCCCCACTATCTTCTCCATGTAAATCTCCATGAATTTTGAATTTTCAAATGAGCTTGGAAGGTCTATAAATACCTCTCCATAGCCCCTTGTAATGTAGATTATGAAGGAATAAAATGAAAACTATTCTAGTTCCACTTTTCTTCCCATTTGTGTGTTGCAAATGCCTTCCGTGAGGGAATGAGCGTGAGGCTCAACTTAGGTATCTTTCAAGCTTTGGTCTACCAAGGGGCGTCTTCTTCATTTTAGCTCTCAACGTCATCATCTTCAAGCCCTCAAGGTCGCCATCTTCAATGAAGCCATCAACATCAACCCCTCAAAGTGCCAACCATTCCACCTTCCAAGCATGATAAGGAGTCAATCTATTCTAGGGACGCCAGCTTCTTCCCCTCCAAGATCTCTTCTATCCAACATAAAAGAGCCATTACTCCATCCTTCATCTTGATTCCTTTATCAATTGCCTTCCATATTAGCATGTCTCTAATGTCTTTCTTGCAGGGTTTAAAGAGGAGGTTGCATTGCCTTGGAACCAATTATGGATGGAGTTCTCATACTAGTGGTGACAATCTTTAAGTCCAGTAGCGGTTCAATGGAGTGCTAAAATTAACCTTCCATCAACAAGGTGAGTGCTCATCATTGGTGATTAAACCTATTCGAATCTCTTAAGTCTGATTATATAAAGGTATACATCTTGGTCTTAAGGATCCCCCCAATCATTAGATCCCTTCTTCTTTGGATCAGGATTGAGTTACATAGCTGGTAGGTTTCATTTCATTAAGTAGTCCCTTCTTTGAATTACTTTTAGCATTCTTATGCTTGAATTAATGCTAATGTAGGTAGGTATTATTGTTCAATCAATTAATTAATCTTCTAAGTTAGATTTCATTCTTGCATGCCACACCACTTGCTACAACAATGAACATCCTAAACTTATCCTACTAAGGTAAGAAAACCTTCCAGTATTGTGGGACCAAGGACAAAGGCAGACTTGTACCAACTAAAAAATGACAAAGGTGACAAAATAAGACCATTGGATGTATCATAAAAATAACAAGATAGTCATAAAGGCACATTAAAATAAACAATGATATATCTTACAAGTACCAAACATCTTGAAAAGATAATAACCACAAGCAGCATTGTTAAACAAAAATGTCAAAAAAAAAAAGGAACAACCACAAAGCAACAAGAATTTGCCACTTTGAACATAATTCATAATATTGATAAGAAATTGTTGTGCATGCGATTCAGCACTCACTAATCCACAAGCCAACAAAATATTAGATATGCCATGCAGCAAAAGAAACAAAACTTCAAAGCAAGAAAAGTCTCAAGCATTCTTATAGTAGAACAAGGAAAAAAAAAGTCAAAAATGTACCAACCTAGTGGCATCTTTAATGAATATATATAGTGGGTTTTCCAATTATTATGGTAAAGCATCTTTCTTATAAGAAGATTTCTCGAGGAAAGAAAAAACCACATAGCCATTACCTTAGAAAATACCCAACCATGTGGCATCCTCGGTCATCACATTCGCAAAGGACATAAAATAAAAACAAGTCAACATCATAATAAAGAGTCTTGTGATCAAGAAACAATTTTGCCAAATAACAAATATTCTGTCCATAAACCTTGTTCTTTTTACCATCAACCTGTTATACATTTTTCTGTTAGAGAAGTTAAAGAAACTATTTTCTCATAGTATAATTGCTATGAAGAATAATGATGCTAACAGAGGAAAGAAAGAAAGAAAGAAAAGAGGGAGAAAGGAAGATGCAAACAAAGTAACTCGCTGTAGAAGCGGCATCAAATCTAAACCATAATATGAGAAGCCTATCAGGTTGCTTTAAGCTCAGAGAAACTTAAAAAAATGTCATGCCAGCTAAAATTTCAAAGCATGCTTTAAGCAGTCGAGAAAGGTGCTCGCCTACAACCAAGCACTAATCTTAATGCTGGAAGATAATGGAGAGAGATATAAGTCAATGGGAGGAAAAAAAGAAAAAGGAAAGATCGAACAGAGATATCAAGCTTGCCTCAAACATAGACAGGGTGCCACTTCGGTAGATCTCATCACTTGGCGGATGCTTAAGGTCACATTTCCTTTATCTGACAAAAAAGAAAATGGGTCAATAATAAAAGAGATTCTTCATTCTTCCTTTTTTTTTAAAAAAAAAAAAGGCAAAACAAGGATGGCAATAACCACATGCAACATTGCTAGCTTGAATAACAAAAGTCCTACATCATTAGAAATTTTAGTTTGCTGGTATCTAGAATGTAAAGTGTGAATGTAAAATGAATCTCATTCATCTAACTTCTAGGCAATTATTAACTCACAATTCACATAATGATTTGAGAATGACAAGTTGCTTAACCATGTATAGAAATAAAAAATCAAATGCTATGCATTATCTCGATATTGCACATTGTTTGACTTCAACATTACTTGACAATAAATAGCTAGGGTTAGCAAATAATTATATGCTAACTGATAGGTGGTGAATTCTTTAAAACTGCATCCACAAAGAGCTAGACATTAATTACATAGGATAGTTCCTTAGCATACTAGTGAAAGAGACAAGATACTTCTTTTCAATTCTTAATGGCAAGCATACTAAATTGATTTTTATCTTCATGAATAGGAACAAATCATGGTAAAAAATTTAGGAAAAAAAATACAGAAAATGGCAAAGCACTAAGGAAATATGTTCATTTGTCAGATTAGCCAAAGAAAAAGAACAAAGCAAAAAGTGCTTGAGGTTAATCATTATCTGAATACAAATACATGCTCCATGAAACACCATTCTATCATGGAGCTTCAAATGCAAAGGAGGCAATTTTAGGCCTTTTGAAAAGCTTTATGAAACTCATAACATCACAAAGCACCTTTGGAACCCAAAAACGAGTAAGATCACCTACTCATGTCAGCTGTCGGTAATAGTAATAAATGTCCAATAAATGAATGAACTACAATTGGGCATCAAACAAAATAATAAAAACATCAATCATTATTTCCACTACCAAATTTGCACTGTAGCAGGTAATAAGCAAGCAAAGAAATAAAATTAGATGGTTGGATGGTGTATGTTTGCCAACTGATATGGAAGATTTACAATAAAATACTGAATAACCTGAAATGGTGCTTTTGCAATACATATGGTTTATTATAGAAGTAAGAAAACACAAATATAAAATTTGTAGAATAGAGGGAACACAGGTGTAGTGGTACCATAAAATGATGATAAATCTAAATTGTAAGTTTTACTCCATTTTACTCTTGTGCACACAGAATGTTAATGAATGATGATGGACCCATAACTTATTTATGGGATTTTAATTGAAGTATTTGGCTTCATCAGAAATGTTCAACAATTTAACTTCATGGGAACAAGTCTTTCATTTCGCAGTTATAACGATTGCACTAGTCAACCACTAAATCTATTCCATATCCCATGCTACACTCTTTCCATAGTTTGTAATGTTTAGTTTTTAGAACTTCCACCACAAGCTATACAAATTTTACAAAATAGCATTAGTGGAGGAATAGTAATAGCTATCTACAAGCTTATCAAGTTTGATGCAAGGAAATACCATAAAAAAATAGACAACAATTAGGGAAATTCTTTTAAAAAAACTGAAAACTACCATTAGTACTTCATAAAATATTGAGTGTGTTATTAATGTTGTTGATTGGAGATTTACTACCTATATCATCTCAAGCTCTATGGTGATTGTCATATTTGTCTTTTCACCATCTTACTCTCACTCGAGCTCTACTCTTTTTCGAGGGGTTGAGAATGTTTGAGCATTGAAGACTGATATAAGAGGAGCGAGGAAGGCAAAAAAGAAGAAATAAAGGATGGTGGTAGATCATGGGCAAAAGAAACAGAAGTGAAGAGAAGGATCAAAGTATAGGAGGTTAGAGAAAAGGAGGTGGCAGGGTGATGTTTGCTGAGTGCTTGTTTGAGGAAAAGGGGCCGAGGTGAAGGAGGTTGAAATGGACAAGATTGTGATCAGATGTCAAACAATAAGTCTAAGATGGTTAAAACTCAAAAAATACTTAAAATGACAAGAGACATGAAGCAAGGTCTTTAGACACTGGATGAAGCAAGGGATATAACAAAAAGTGGACTTAAGCCTCATGAATTTTCCTAATGACTAAAAATTCTAACATAATGTGAAAATTCAGGCAAAAGATGTATCTTATACACTTAGAGTCAATTAATGTTTGGTAAGGATCACATGTTCCGCATGCCAAATGTGCAGAGAACTATACATTCAGTGTACAGTAGCATATCTTACTGGAAGTAACTTGTGTACATTTCAGAAAGAATATTCATCAATTACATTTTAAGTAATATAAGCCTACATCTATGCCTTAGATAATATGGTACAATATATGCATTTACATGTGCCTATTCATGTGATATGGCTTACTGCTATAATGCCTCATTGTTATCTTTTAATGCATCTACAAAAAAAGCCAGGCAAGGCAAGCCTTAGATAATATAATGGCTTGCAAGTTCAACGGTTATAATGCCTCACTAATATGGCTACTGTACACTGAACTATACATTCAGTGTACAGTAGCATATCTTACTGGAAGTAACTTGTGTACATTTCAGAAAGAATATTCATCAATTACATTTTAAGTAATATAAGCCTACATCTATGCCTTAGATAATATGGTACAATATATGCATTTACATGTGCCTATTCATATGATATGGCTTACTGCTATAAAGCCTCATTGTTATCTTTTAATGCATCTACAAAAAAAAGCCAGGCAAGGCAAGCCTTAGATAATATAGTAAGATATGGCTTGCAAGTTCAACTGTTATAATGCCTCGCTGATATGGCTTGCAAGCTCTACGTTTTTCCCCCCACCACCCTTAAGACTTAACAAGTTGAGAATATTTTTTCTTGAAGCATGTTATGCTTTACTAGATCCTTTAGCATCAGTTCTAATCTTTTGACAAAACATAGCCACTTTTCCCTTAGTTCCACCAAAAATTCCTAGTGTTTACATCTTCTAATCATAGAATTTGTCCTACTTCAACCAAATCATAACCACATCACCTCTAGTAAATGAACAGCACAGGATAGTCTTGGTTAAATGTTCCCTTGGGCTCAGCTCAGCCAAAATAACAAGCCAAGCTCATATAGATTTTAAAGACTGGCCCATAAAAAAGCCAAGCCTAAAAACTAAAGACTTGCAAAAATAAATAGGAGCACAGCTTGGCAAGATAAGAAGCTCCTTCAAGCTCAGCTCAAACCTCTTATAAGCCAAGCTTTAACACTTTCCATCAAGCACAGCTCAAGCTTCTTTAAACTTTTTATATAGAAAGCCAACCTGAGCGACCTCTTGCTCGGCTACGCTTGGGTCACTTAGCCCATGTGCACCTCTAATCACATCTAGTATTACTCCTGATCTCACTCTTCCTTCTTTAGTAATTAGGTGTTGAAACACTTTGGTTTTTCCCCTTCTAAATTCCACCATTCATGACAAGAGATCTAATGATTCCCTCAATGCTTTTAGGTTGGTGGTCAAATTCCTTCTACGATTAACTTGCAATCCATACCTGTCTTGTGTCCTAAAATAAAACAAATAATTCATAGGAAGTTTTCCATTCTGGAATGTTACTATTTGTCAAATTTACTTATTATGCATAATTTTGCTACATCATATAGCATACAATCATAGCAAAGACAAGCATTCCATTCATATGTTATGCCTTAGCACTCCACGTAGTCTTTGGTCCAGTTTGACATTGGTTTAAGATTTCACCATTGTCTCCAATATCAGGCTATCAAAAACATAAGATTTACCAAATGACCACCATGAAATGGCAAATCAAACATAACTTGCCACAAAGCTAAATAAATTGAGAGTTCTACTTTGATCCTTGCTGGACATTGGTAAACAAGAACTGGATTTGCACCACAGTCAAACACAATTATTGAAACACACTAAAGAATCTATCCTAGGTGGCCCTTTGACCTCATTAACAGCCTAATTTTACCAAGTTGATTATGCGATCATGCAATTACCACCAATAACATGAGCAGCCAGCAATACCAAGTATTCTGGCCCTGACAACTGTTGTAACCACAACTGATTAGAGGCAGATATCTGACCATCACCTTTACCTTCATAAAACACATCCTTGAACTCATTTTGTGGATCATTGTAAAACTCAAAAATGATGATTAAGATGTTGGACAATAAATAGTGGAGCAAACCTTAAAAAAAAAAGCAGTCTAGCACACGATGCTCTTACTACTGCAGGGTTTAGGGATGGTCGGATGTACAACTTTACCCCTGCATGCAAGAAGTTGCTTTCATGTTTCAAACCCATGACACTCGGGTCATAATAGAGCAACCTTACTATTACACCCTAGTCAAATAGTGGAGCAAACTACATTTCATATATTTCACATGCATCAAATAATTTTATGATCTCAAAATTAATACCCTAATTAAGAAAATCTCTCCATCAACCATTCTCAATCATTTAACATGTATGCTAAAATCTACAGACTCTATGCTCAAGCCTATTCACAAGCATGTAAAATAGTACAAGAACGAAATCTGGTAGAAAGAGGGAAAGCAAAGGGGAGGAAAAGAACCATGTCATTTAAAATATAGCACATAAATAAATAAATAACTTTTCAGAAATGCAAAGTAAAGAACTTTTATACCATGATCACATTGATTTCCTAAGAGAGGTACATCTCAAATGCAACATAGAACATATGTTGACTAAGATGAATTTATATGCAATGAGATTAATAGCAGAAATAGTTTCAAGAAGGGGTAAAATAAACAACAGATAGCAGATAACAATGAACTTCGGAAATTAAGACACATTCCAATGACCACTCAATTGTAAACAGAGTCCAGCTAGAAGAAATTCAGATGTAGCTCACCATATGCCTCTGAAGCTATTCTTTGCGCTTCATAAAATTGAGGCAAAATTCACAAAAGTACAACTTCAAAGAGTCATTGTATTTTGGTGAAAAAGGTGAGAAATACCATGTATCAATCTCATATATGCCAAGTTCTATTTTTGCTATGTTTTTCACTTTGGTGAACTCTTCATGTTCCCTTAAACTAGCAGCATCAAGCTCTTCATGACCCTTCTGAAAAAAGAAAAAATTGGACAGATGAGAGGTGTTAGTAGTGATTTCAGTTACAATTAAATGATCTCAAAATGCAGGGGTAGAAGGGTGTGTGACTATCTCCACATTGTTTCATATATCCAAACAATCCATGTGTTTCATATATGCAAACACTCATTCAATCTAAGCTTCACCTAGAAAAACAAAGATTATCCTTTTTTTTCCATAAGTTAAAAGGAAGATTATCCCTTTTTTCAATTAATAGCTCAGCCTTTAAAAACAACATCAAGATTTTTCACTCTTCTATAACACAACAAAATTATTTTTCCTATTGGATAGAAACACACCTACTCGTAATAATACGAATTTCTCACACGAGAAAGAAAATGCGTAACTTATGAACAGTAAGTGATTATTGCACCATGTCAATAATGTTGCTAGCCTTTATAAATGCTATAGTGCTCAATCTTCACAATATTGTGGTCAACAAATTTTCCATCAATCATAATTGTATTTGTCATAACCATGATTGCAAGATATTTTAAACTTAGTGACTTGAAAAGTTCAATACGAGACTAGAACAAGCATTGTCAGACTCTAGTAGAAATGTTACACTTTGATTAACTCTAGTGCGCTATTAAGAAAGGGATGCTGAGTTACAGAGATACAAGTTCTCAATGCACTATTAATTAAGATTTAAGGTACCGAGTACTAGGGGACTCAAAGACCAGTCATATACATATGAAGTACAAAAATAATGAAATGATTCATAAGATTGCATAAAGTAACTTTCATTGCAATTCAAGTTTGAAAATACTACCACATGTGTCTCATCAATCTTCCATTTTTGATGACGCATCATTGTCAAGCTTGTTGCCTGAAAAAGATCATAGAGGACTATAGTTAAGCCTCAAACTATTTTTCGAGGGGGAAAAGAGAGAGAGAGAGAGAGAGAGAATCAGTAAATATTTAGTTGAGTAATTTGTAATTCAAGTATCATTATGTTAGGGTCACCACCAGGCTATACAGATGGTAATCCAAAGATGACCAAGAAAACACAAAACATGATGTACTAGAAAAAGGCAGCAGTGTTCAAATTCTCAAAAACTGATGCAAATTGCATCAAACAGCATCAACAAAATTATTTATTTTATCACATTCATCATGAAAGACTGCAAAGTTAATCCCCTAAAAGCAATAATCCTGAAATATAGTAGACGCAGAATTCATATACCGCAATACCTTATCTTTCACTTTTTCATCAATGTCAGTCTCCACTGTATCAAGATCAAGTTGTTCAAGTTTAACCCACTCATCAAGCCTCCTGTTGACTATAAAACAGAACCATGTTATACAAAACAATAGCAAAAGTACATATGAGTATTGGCTAAAAATTAATTCTAGCATATAACAAACATCTGAATGCCATGCAATCATGTAGTGCACCTGGTGCTGACAGAAATAGTTCTTATATAGGAGTCCATTGAACAATACCAGAAACTGAAGGAATTTTCATCCACAAAGTGGAAAGCCAAGAATGCATCCAACTCAAACTGACATCAATTTAAGACTCAACTAATAGAACATCAAGCACAAGATAGACTCATTGATCAACTAGAAGTTGAACAGAGTATCACTGTAAAGCCCTAAGTTAAAACTTATAGCAATGAAAAGTTTTCAATAATTCTGCATATCTAGTTGAACAGAGTATCACTGTAAAGCCCTAAGTTAAAACTTATAGCAATGAAAAGTTTTCAATAATTCTGCATACCAAGGTCCATTAAAAATCCACCAGATTTTTTTTTTTGGAAGTAAAAAATAAAGGTACAAACATCAAGATTTTAAAAAGAGACCAAAAATATTACTGGAAAAATGTGATACAAATAATAGGGTGCAAAATTCAACAATATTTATACATACATACATGGATGCACGCATGCAAAGTCCATTAAAAAATCCATAAGAGTTTTGTTTTCAGAAATTAAAAAAAAGTACAAACATCAAGAATTTAAAAAGAGACCAGAAATGTTGCAGGAAAAATGTGATATAAATAATAAGGCACAAAATTTAACAATATTTATACATGCATGCATGCATGTATATATGTATCTTAATTGTGCAAGGACTGCACAACACCTATGCCTCCACAGTAACTCACACCTACATATATTGCACAAAGTTCCAAAAATGCATCCTCTGAAACAGTCTCTGACATGGACTAAGATGGTCTCAGATCTCTACTCTTTTCTTCCTCGAACATTTACAAGTACCATCCTTCCAACTTGGCTGTGAATCAACAAAATCTTCTCTCCAGTCCCATCCATAGGTTGCTTACCAATAAATTTTTTTTTTGCATACCCACCCAATGAAACTATGAAGTGTTAAAAGGTAAGTGGTGCTTTCATTGTGCAGCTGATATTAGGGGCAGGGGTTTTTTTTCCCAGATTAATAGGAAGACAAAAATTTTGATTTCCAAGGCATTTGGGTTCTCACAGTAATTTCTACATCCCATGTCATAAGCCATCACTAGAACAAAGATAAATCTCTGCTTGATTTCTCAAAGATCATCAGTCTCTCTTCACAACCGCATTAAATCATTTCAATCAGGTGATGGAAATCAGAGTCCAAAAGAATTGTATCCGACCATCAACCATTAAAATTCTACCTAACAACCCAACAAATACCTATGTATTGTTCAGAATTTCCCCATAAAATCTACTCCTCTTGTTTATATCAAAGAGGATATATTAATAGTAAGGCCACGAATACAGCCCTCTTTTTAGGGAGGAAAGGGGGAGGATGAGTAACCTTCCTTGGCCCAGTAGGCTCAGCAGTGCCCCCAACACCACCAGTTTTGAAACACAGTGGCTTATCTTCGTGACAATCTTTGGTACCCTTCTTACTAAGCTCTAATTACCATCCTGCATCTCACAATAAGATGCCCTGCACAACTAAGCACTCCTCCCCATAATTAAAAAACTTCTTATTGTTTTGTCTTAGATAGTAATTTCCTAGATGAGTGCCTTTAAAGACTAGAAGGCTATGCGAACAAGGCATAGAAGCTGTAGTGGAAAGATATGGTACATGACTAAAGGAGTGGGAGGTTAAACTTCTACTTGTTGGCATAGAATCAAGTGTGTAAGCAACCTTGATAAAGGCACTCACAATTATCATCCCATAAGTTTTCTTTTTTCAAAAAAAAGAAAACTTCCCCAGTGCTTTTCAACTAAAACACCAAGCCCAGGGCCCTATGTGTCAAGCACTGCTCTGTTGGCCCCAATTAAAGCAACAACATGGAGAGGCCAACTCTAAAAAAGAGCACTCTTAAGAACATTCCTAGAATCAGTCATTAAAATTGAATGGTTTATCATCAGTACATCTAATCAACAAACCATAATTCCAAGAGTAATTTGAGGAACAGCATGGATTAAGCTATCAGGCTCATTTAATATAGTTTCTTAACATCAAATTTGCTTTTAGGCCTATTCTTATCCATTAATACAATTAAATTAAGAGTAGTTTTGTCCCATATCACAAAACCAAGACTTTCTTTTTTCACATTATTTCATATCATTAAAATATATGTGTATACATCTTTTTAGTTTTCCATACAAACCCTTGTGAAGTTTGGCATCAAATTTGATGACCTAAAAAGAAGACAACCATAATAACCCCATATATTATATTAAATATCTCCTACTATGTTGCTTAATTTTAAACAGAATTACTAAAAAGATCTCGTAAGCCACAACTCTAAAAATTCTTAGCTACTTTAATTGATAACATTTTCCTCAAATCAACTCTAACAACCCGAATCACACTATTTGCCCTCCACCAAAAACCATGGCAGCATTCATAGTTTCACAACCTTATTCCAAGCGAAAATTCTTCACAGTGTCATCCAAAACCCTACCCTAATTTTCCAATATGATACTTTTTGTAACCCAATTTTCACATGCATTGCAAACCCTAACCCTAACCCTAACCCCTAATTGAAACTAGAGAAGAAGGCACGGCCGTGGATAGACTCACGTTCAGTGTAGTGGACATAGTACTCATAGTCATTGGGACCGGCATTGAGGATCTTCCGCCGCTCGATGACCTTGACAGGGTGAAGCTTCTGATCAGAACTTTATAAACCAAACCAATTCCCTCTACTGTATGGCCAGAAGATCTTTTAGCATGTCCAGGAATGGTACGCCAATATTACACCATTCAAAAAAATTATTTTTATAAAACCAAAATTAATTTAAGTAACTTCACTGAACTAAAAAAAAAGAAATATACAAAAATGGTAATGAAAAGGAAAATAAATTAAAAAAATACCAAATGGAATTCATAAAAGCAAAAAAAAATGGAAATAATTACTAAAAATAAATTAGTTTTATAAAATTAATTTTATATTGCAACGGCCTTTAAAACGTTACTTACTTATAATGGCATCTCTATTATTTTAATAATTAATTTTCCCTTTTTGGTGTTGCCAGAGTGGGGATCAATTTGTGCGTGGAGGTGAAGCCGTTGCCTTCGTCTCGAAGGGACTCCGACGATTGGGGACCAACCGAAAGATTTCATTCGTAAGGGATGGCGAGCCGGTCCTTGTTCTTCGCATTTCTGGAGCGGCGATCCTCTGCCACCGATGGAAGACAGAAACGACGTCGAGGAGGCAGGCGATCCTTTCCCTTCCCATCTTCTCTCCTTCTCGTTGGATTCTTGGTACGGCTTCTTAACTACCTTTTTCTTGTTTTCTTGCTTTCTCTTTGGAATCTTCAGACAGTGGGTTCCTGTTCTTCGCCTCCATGAAGCGATCCTCCGCCACTACCGGAAAACAAGAACGAGGGCGAGATGGTGGTAGGATTTGTTTCACGTGGGATGGGACGCGAGTGCCATCTCCGAGCCCACCTCGGTGGTGGTAGGTTTTAACATTTTAAACCGCGCATCAGCCATCCGATCGCCAATCATGCAACTGGGAGTCCATTGTGCGCACATCGCACGTGATCCAATTCAAGCTCATCCATCAGCAGATTGCATGCATAATTGGTGAGATTTAGTACTATAGTAAGATATAAGTTCCTTAATTACTATATGCATTCTCTGATTTAACAAGCTATTGTAAATTATATGGTAAGATTTAGTACTTTGTAGTCTTTGACCAGAAGAAATTCCATCAGGTACAACCTGTCCTGCCTCATGATGCCGGTGATTAGAACCACCTTTCGCCGATCAACGACAATGCACCATCGTTGGATTCCGATCTGGACGCCATTAGACTATGGTTTTGGAGAGCCGAGACACTTCCAGAAGAAAGAAGAGAGTTTACCGTGTCACGGAAGAAAGGAATCAAGAAGCTTCAGAAACGATGGGTCTCAAGCCTAATTAGCAGGTTTGGAGGAGACTCGGCCCGAACCGAGATAATGCTCTACCCAAATCTAATCCACAATTAACATGAACCTTAGTTTTAAGTCTAGACCCAAACTGAATGAAGAAAGACTGAGCTCATGGCACAACTCGAAGTTAGCTCAGCCTAATAGGTATCAAACTAGCTCGAACCCACTTTCAGCCCTACTACAACTACCATCATACTTCTACCACACTATCATCCATCATTATCACAATCCTCTACCATCCATCATCATACTGCCACCACCTTCGTATCTTCATCCTTTACCACCGCTATCACCACTATACCTCCATCACCACTACCACCATCTGCACCATCTATCATTGCCATACCTCTACCACCCTTCACTATCATCACTTCTATACTTCCACTACCATTCATTATTGTTAATATAGACATTATTACATCGTCAATTTTGATTTACCTTTTTGAATCTTCACTTATTATTATAAATCTTTTGGAAACACTACTACTGCCGCACACACTCGAATCTCGTTCAAGGTCAAAGGAGTGGCTACCAGGTTTCCTCTTATGATTCCACACTCACAAAATCAAGGGATTCCATGGTGGTGTCCCTAAAGAGAGTGGTAAGACAAGAAGAGCGTTTGGATAAAGAAGGGCTTTTAGGAGAGAATAAAGTAGCATACCTCTCTTCGGTTTCGCTTTAGGACAAAAGTTTTTCCAACAGTGGGTGGGTTATGAAAATCAACAATAACTAATCACCATATGGATGGATTTTAGGTCTGGGTCCAATAACCCGACCCATTTATTAATAATTACCCACCATCATTGTCATCACCATCTTGATCACTCATCATCACCATTGCCACTATCATACCATACATTCATCACTTTCTAGTATAACCATCTCTTTCACTACCTATCATTATCATCACCTCGTTAACCACCCATCATGATTCTTTCATTATCAACCAACTTTCATGATTTTTTTAAAAAAATTTAAAAAATGATTTTTTTTATTTTTAATAAATAAACATATTTTTTAAATAAGAAGAAAAATTGGATGATGAAAATTAAAGATAAAGAATGACAAATTAACAAAACAAACCCTTAGGTTCGCCCCTCTTGGAGGCTACAAACCATAGATTTCTCACGCCTTAGGAAAAAAAAGTAAAACAATGCTAAAATTGTAATGAAGTATCCCGAGATTTCTGAGTATAATAATCCAGATACCACCAAATATTTTTTTTATGGTATAATCTAAAAATTATCCAAGTCAATCATATGTTTCAAGTTGTTTGTGTCACTCTTTGTGGGTCTGGCACCACAAACGGATCGGATTGACTAGTCACTCAACTAGACTAGACCTCGTTACCGAAGGCTTGTGAGGCTTGGTCGGTTTCAAAATATTAATTTCGTTGGATCGGGTGCTATAAATCTCGACCCGACCCGAACAGAAGACCCCGTCCCTATCTCCCCCGAAAATATGATAAAACCCTTCCGGGGTTCCTCAACCCTTTCCTCCTCACAACTCTCTTGATCACGCCGGCATCCCGGTGTCCTCTCGCCTTGACAATGGGTTCCTTGTTCTTCGCCTCCATGGAACGATCCTCCGCCACTACCGAAAAGCAAGAACGAGGGCGAGATGGCAGGTGATCCATTCCCCTTCCCCATCTTCTTTCCTTTTCTTTGGATCCGTTCCCCTTCCCATCTTCTTTCCTTTTCTTTGGATTCTTGTTACGGCTTGTTTTCTTGCTTCCCCATCTTCTTTCCTTTTCTTTGGAGCTTCTTGACTGCTTTTTTTTTTTTTCTTGTTTTCTTGCTTTCTCTTTGATTCTTGAGACAGTGGTTTCGGTGTTCTTTGAATTTTAGAGAGTCCTCGATTTTTATTTTATTTTGATTTCTTTTGAATTCTCGATATGGTTGTTGATTAGTTGATTATCTGTTTCTTGGTTTCTTGCCTTTTCTTTGGATTCCAAGCACGTGCAGATGGTTGTTGATTGCCTTCTCTTCGGATTCCAAGGACGTGCAGATGGTTCTTGATTTCTAAATTTGTTTTGGTTTTCTTTGGATTCTCGATAATTTTCTTGATTAGTTGATTATTTGATTGTTATTTTCTTGCCTTTTCTTTGGATTCTTTGATTTCAGTGTTATATGGTTTATGATTTCGAGTATGGTTTTGATTAGTTCTTGTTTTATATATTGTGTTTCTATGTTCTTTGGATTTTAGAGATGGTTCTTAGAGATGGTTCTTGATTTCTGTTTTATTTTGATTTCCTTTGGATTCTTGATATGGTTGTTGATTAGTTGATTATCTATTTTTTTGCCTTTTCTTTGGATTCCAGGGACATGCGATGGTTCTTGATATCTGTTTTAACTTTGATTTTCTTTGGATTCTCATTTATTATTTGTTTCTTATTTTCTTGACTTTTCTTTGGATTCCAGGGATGGTTTTTGATTTATATTTTTATTTAAGTGTTATATGGTTTATGATTTTGAGTCTAGTTCTTGATTTTATACGTGACTTTCGTGTAATGTTGTATCCTCGCTGTGATTCTTTGGAGTTTAGTTTTCTGATTTGAGATGATCATCTCCATTTGGACCTTGTTCATTGTGAGTTTCCAGGTTCTTTTATTTTTCAAATTTTTCATTGTACGCTTTGCGTTGTTTTTCGATACTTCTTTCAAACCCTTTGTGTGAGATTTTGATTTCATATTCAGACGAACCCTGCACGTGGCGTGGCCTCGCTCCACCACTCCTTCTACCTCTGTCCATGCCCCCTCTTTCTTTGTGAGAATCTTATGCACACCACTCCCGTCTGGAAGGCTCGGTGGCATTGAGGAAAACAGGTCACAAGGGGAGAGGAAGGGACAACTCCAGGTTCTCATATCTTTGTCTGAGCTCTTTGCGTTGTTTTGTATTTTTTCTATTTTATGCGCTTTTTGTTTCATAATTTTTATATGCATTTTAATTTCAATTTTCTATTTTATATTTCTACCTTTTTTTGCATATTATGAATTGTTATTATTAATACTCTTTTTATTGCTTCATATTTTTTGCTTTTACGAATTCCATTTTGTATTTTTTTAATTTATTTTCCTTTTCATTTCCATGTTTTATATTTCCTTTTTTTTAGTTCAATGAAGTTGCTTTAATTAATTTTGGTTTTATAAAAATAATTTTTTTGAATGGTGTAACATTGGCACATCGCTCTTGGAAATGCTGAAAGATCTTCTAGCTATGCAGTAGAGGGCATTGGTTTGGTTTATAAGGTTCTAGTCAAATAAAGACATGCCACAAAATGATGGCTAGCACTATGTTGGCATGGGAAACTTTTTACATGACAAAATGATGCTATTTAATTTTTTATTTTATTGTTCTATCTTTTCTTTGTGTGCTCGTTTATGTTTTTGCTTTTATGAATTCCATTTGGTATTTTTTTCAGTTAATTTTTCTTTTTATTACTATTTTTGCAATTTTTTTTTGTTTAGTTCCATGAAGTGGTTTCTATTAATTTGGTTTTATATAAATAAATTTTTTGAAAGAATAATGCTTTATTGATATTATTATGTTGTAGAAAAAGACATTGTTATTTTTCCAATTGTTCCTAGATCCTAGATCTTTAATATGGAATTTTTTTAGTCTCCAAAATGATGAATTCAAGAGCATCAACATGAATTTTTTAGTCCTCAATTTAATACATAAATCTTTTTTAGCAAATATATAAGGTGCGTTTGATATGAGATTAAAAGGGGTGAAATGTTAGTTGCTCTTGTAATTTTTTACCTCCTTTTGAAGGTGTATTTGGCATGGGATTAATTTTTTTTAGAGAATAATTTCCCTTCCTTCCCCTCGACTAACTTAAGAGAGATAGGCTATTAGGATTAAAGACAAAAGCATGAGGAATAATAAAATATTAAATAACCCCACCCTATATATATATAATATTATAATGTATGTATATTATATACATATAATACATAATATTATAATCTATTATAGTGACTTGTGAGTACCTATATATACTATCATTTTCACCTCTTTTATGCATTGCTCCAAATGCAGTTAATACTTACGACTAGAATATTTTACCCTCCAGATACAGCTTAGTTATTGCAAAAACTTTTACACCCTTAAAATTTACAATATAAAATATTACTCCCATAACATTGACCCCCTTTTTTTTTCACCTCGTATCGAATACAACCTTACCAGTGAGATTTGGTGGATCTTATATTACATCAACCAAGTGGTGGTTCACACGAGTTTGGACACATTGGGACAATAAGACCAATAGGTTCCTATGCATGTGCACCAATAGTGACACCGCTTCCCTTTTACCCAAACCTTTGTACTCTCTTAGCCTATTTCTGCAGCACACCTTAATGTTGGTCCATACGAGTCAAAAGGCTTTGTGGCAACAAGACTAGTTGATCCACACGCAAGCCCATCGACTATAGCAACGTTACCCTTTTACCTCAAAATATTCTCAGCATAGTGTTTTATAGTGTCTTATGATATGTATAAACAGTGTCATTTTTACCTCTTTTATACTTTGCTCCTAACGCAATTAAAACTTATGCCTGTAATATTACACCCTCTAGATACAGCCAAGTATAGTTATCATTAAAACTTTTACACTCTTAGAATTTACATCATAAAATATTACTTCCATAACATTGACCCCCTTTTTTTTTCACCTCGTATCAAACACAACCTTAGTAGTGAGATTTGGTGGACCTTATATTACATCAACCAAGTGGTGGTTCACACGAGTTTGGACACATTGGGACTATAAGACCAATAGGTTCCCATGCATGTGCACCAACAGTGACATCGCTTTCCTTTTGACCAAACCTTTGCAATCTATAAGCCTATTTCTGTAGCACACCTTAATGTTAGTCCATACGAGTCGAAAGGCTTTGTGGCAACAAGACCAATTGATCCACACGCAAGCCCATCGACTGTGGCAACATTACCCTTTTATCCCAAAACATTCTCAGCATAGTGTTTTATAGTATCTTGTTAGTTGTATAATAGTGTCATTTCTACCTCTTTTAAACTTTGCTCCTAACGTAGTTAAAACTTATGCCTGTAATATTTCACCCTCCAAATACAATCAAGTATAGTTATCATAAAAACTTTTACACCCTTAGAATTTACATCATAAAATATTACTCTCATAACATTCACCCCCTTTTCTTTTCACCTTGTATCAAACACAACCTTCGCAGTGAGATTTGGTGGACCTTATATTATATCAACCAAGTGGTGGTTCACACGAGTTTGGACACGTTGGGACTATAAGACCAATAGGTTCCCATGTATGTGCACCAACTATGACACTACATTCCTTTTACCCGAACCTTTGTAATCTCTCAGCCTATTTCTATAGCACACCTTAATGTTGGTCCATACGAGTCGAAAGGCTTTGTGGCAACAGGACCAGTTGATCCACACGCAAGCCCATCGACTGTGGCAACATTACCCTTTTATCCCAAAACATTCTCAGCATAGTGTTTTATAGTGTCTTGTTAGTATGTATAATAGTGTCATTCTTACCTCTTCTCCACTTTGCTCCTAACGCAGTTAAAACTTATGCTTGTAATATTTCACCCTTCAAATACAATCAAGTATAATTATCATAAAAACTTTTACACCATTAGAATTTACATCATAAAATATTACTTACATAACATTCACCCCTTTTTTTTTTCACCTTATATCAAACACAACCTTAGCAGTGAGATTTGGTGGATCTTATTTTACATCAACCAAGTGGTGGTTCACATGAGTTTGGACACATTGGGACTATAAGACCAATAGGTTCCCACGCATGTGCACCAACAGTGACACCGCTTCCCTTTTACCTGAACCTTTGAAATCTCTCAGCCTATTTCTGTAGCACACCTTAATGTTGGGCCATACGAGTCAAAAGGCTTTATGGCAACAAGACCAGTTGATCCACACACAAGCCCAGCGATTGTGGCAACATTACTTTTTTATCCCAAAACATTCTCAGCATAGTGTTTTATAGTGTCTTGTTAGTATGTATAATAGTGTCATTTCTACCTCTTTTACACTTTGCTCCTAACGCAGTTAAAACTTATGCCTGTAATATTTCACCCTTCAAATACAATCAAGTATAATTATCATAAAAACTTTTACACCCTTAGAATTTACATCATAAAATATTACTTACATAACATTGACCCTCTTTTTTTTTTCACCTCGTATCAAACACAACCTTAGCAGTGAGATTTGGTGGATCTTATTTTACATCAACCAAGTGGTGGTTCACACGAGTTTGGACACATTGGGACTATAAGACCAATAGGTTCCCACGCATGTGCACCAACAGTGACACCGCTTCCCTTTTACCTAAACCTTTGAAATCTCTCAGCCTATTTCTGTAGCACACCTTAATGTTGGTCCATACGAGTCAAAAGGCTTTGTGGCAACAAGACCAATTGATCCACACGCAAGCCCATCGATTGTGGCAACATTACTTTTTTATCCCAAAACATTCTCAGCATAGTGTTTTATAGTGTCTTGTTAGTATGTATAATAGTGTCATTTCTACCTCTTTTACACTTTGCTCCTAATGTAGTTAAAACTTATGCCTGTAATATTTCACCCTTCAAATACAATCAAGTATAATTATCATAAAAACTTTTACACCCTTAGAATTTACATCATAAAATATTACTTACATAACATTCACCCCTTTTTTTTTTCACCTCGTATCAAACACAACCTTAGCAGTGAGATTTGGTGGATCTTATTTTACATCAACCAAGTGGTGGTTCACACGAGTTTGGACACATTGGGACTATAAAACCAATAGGTTCCCATACATGTGCACCAACAGTGACACCACTTCCCTTTCACCTGAACCTTTGAAATCTCTCAGCCTATTTCTGTAGCACACCTTAATGTTGGTCCATACGAGTCAAAAGGCTTTGTGGCAACAAGACCAGTTGATCCACACGCAAGCCCAGCGACTGTGGCAACATTACTTTTTTATCCCAAAACATTCTCAGCATAGTGTTTTATAGTGTCTTGTTAGTATGTATAATAGTGTCATTTCTACCTCTTTTACACTTTGCTCCTAACGTGGTTAAAACTTATGCCTATAATATTTCACCCTCCAAATACAATCAAGTATAGTTATCATAAAAACTTTTACACCCTTAGAATTTACATCATAAAATATTACTCCCATAACACTCAGACCCTTTTTTTTCACCTCATATCAAACACAACCTTAGCAGTGAGATTTGGTGGATCTTATTTTACATCAACCAAGTGGTGGTTCACACGAGTTTGGACACATTGGGACTATAAGACCAATAGGTTCCCACGCATGTGCACCAACAGTGACACCGCTTCGCTTTTACCTGAACCTTTGAAATCTCTCAGCCTATTTCTGTAGCACACCTTAATGTTGGGCCATACGAGTCAAAAGGCTTTGTGGCAACAAGACCAGTTGATCCACACGCAAGGCCAGCGACTGTGGCAACATTACTTTTTTATCCCAAAATATTCTCAGCATAGTGTTTTATAGTCTCTTGCTATTATGTATAATAGTGTCATTTCTACCTCTTTTACACTTTGCTCCTAACACAGTTAAAACTTGTGCCTGTAATATTTCACCCTTCAAATACAGTCAAGTATAATTATCATAAAAACTTTTACACCCTTAGAATCTACATCATAAAATATTATTTACATAACATTCACCCACTTTTTTTTTCACCTCGTATCAAACACAACCTTAGCAGTGAGATTTGGTGGATCTTATTTTACATCAACCAAGTGGTGGTTCACACGAGTTTGGACACATTGGGACTATAAGACCAATAGGTTCCCACGCATGTGCACCAACAGTGACACCGCTTCCCTTTTACCTGAACCTTTGAAATCTCTCAGCCTATTTATGTAGCACACCTTAATGTTGGTCCATAGGAGTCAAAAGGCTTTTTGGCAATAAGACCAGTTGATCCACACGCAAGCCCAGTGACTGTGGCAACATTACTTTTTTATCCCAAAACATTCTCAGAATAGTATTTTTTAGTGTCTTGTTAGTATGTATAATAGTGTCATTTCTACCTCTTTTACACTTTGCTCCTAACGCAGTTAAAACTTATGCCTGTAATATTTCAACCTTCTAATACAATCAAGTATAATTATCATAAAAACTTTTACACCCTTAGAATTTAGATCGTAAAATATTGCTTACATAACATTCACCCCCTATTTTTTTCACCTCGTATCAAACATAATCTTAGCAGTGAGATTTGGTGGATCTTATTTTACATCAACCAAGTGGTGGTTCACACAAGTTTGGACACATTGGGACTATAAGACCAATAGGTTCGCATGCATGTGCACCAACAGTGACACCGCTTCTCTTTTACCTGAACCTTTGAAATCTCTCAACCTATTTCTGTAGCACACCTTAATGTTGGTCCATACGAATCGAAAGGCTTTGTGGCAACAAGACCAGTTGATCCAAATGCAAGCCCATAGACTGTGGCAACTTTACCCTTTTACCCCAAAACATTCTCAGCATAGTGTTTTATAGTGTCTTGTGAGTATGTATAATAGTATCATTTTCACCTCTTTTACACTTTTACATGAGTTTCGACACATTTGGGCTATAAGACCAATAGGTTCTCACGCATGTGCACCAACAGTGACACCGCTTCCCTTTTACCCAAACCTTTGTACTCTCTTAGTCTATTTTTGCAGCACTCTTTAATATTGGTCCATACGAGTTAAAAGGCATTGTGGCAACAAGACCAGTTGATCCACATGCAAGCCCATCGACTATGGCAACATTACCAATTTATCCTAGAACATTCTCAGCATAGTGTTTTATAGTGCCTTTGATATGTATAAATAGTGTCATTTTTACCTCTGTTATGCTTTGCTCCTAACGCAGTTAAAACTTATGCCTATAATATTTCACCCTTCAGATATAGCCAAGTATAATTATCATAAAAACTTTTGCACCTTTAGAATTTACATCATAAATTATTACTCCCATAAGATTCACTCCTTTTTTTTTTCACCTCGTATCAAACACAACCTTAGCAGTGAGATTTGGTGGATCTTATATTACATCAACCAAGTGGTGGTTCATACGAGTTTGGACACATTGGGACTATAAGACTAATAGGTTCCCACGCATATGCACTATGCCCCAACAATGACACTGCTCCCCTTTTACCCGAAATTTTCTACTCTCTTAGCCTATTTCTGCAGCACAGCTTAATGTTGGTCCATACGAGTCAAAAGGCTTTGTGGCAACAAGACCAGCTGATCCACATGCAAGCCCATCAATTGTGGCAGCATTACCCTTTTACCCGAAAACATTCTCAGCATAGTGTTTTATAGTGTCTTGTGATATGTATAAATAGTGTCATTTTTACCTGTTTCATACTTTGCTCCTAACGCAGTTAAAACTTATGCCTGCAATATTTCACCCTTCAGATACAGCTAAGTATAGTTATCATAAAAAGTTTTACACTCTTAGAATTTACATCATAAAATATTAGTCCCATAACATTGACCCCCTTTTTTATTTCACCTCGTATGAAACACAACCTTAGTAGTGGATTTGGTAGACCTTATATTACATCAACCAAGTGGTGGTTGACACGAGTTTGGGCACATTGGGAATATAAGACCAATAGGTTCCCACACATGCGCACCAATAGTGACACCACTTTCCTTTTACCTGAACCTTTGCAATCTCTCAGACTATTTCTGTAGCACACCTTAATGTTAGTCCATAACATTGAAAAGGCTTTGTGGCAACAAGACCAGTTGATCCACATGCAAGCCCATCGATTGTGACAACATTACCCTTTTACCCCAAAACATTCTCAACATAGTGTTGTATAGTATATATGTATAAATAGAGTCATTTTTACCTCTTTTATACTTTATTAGTAACACAGTTAAAGCTTATGCATGTAATATTTCATCCTCCAGATATAGCAAAGTATAGTTATCATAAATCCTTTAAACCCTGAAACCTAAAATCCAAACATCTTTAAATACTAAAATCATATAAACCCTAAACCCTAAAGCCTGAAACCCTAGACCCTAAACCTTAAACCCTTTAAACCCAAAACTCTGAACCCCTAAACCCTTCTAAATCTAAAACCTCTCGAAACCTCAAAAACCTCTAAACCCTAAACACTAAATCCTAAAACCATAAACTCTCCTAAACCACAAACCCTAGACCCCTAAACCCTAAGCCCTGCTAAACCCTAAACCACCAAACCATAGACCACTCCAAACCCTAAAACCCTTTAAACCATAAACCTCAAAACACTCTAAACCCTAAACATCACTAAACCCTAAACCACTCCAAGCCGCTAAAATCATAAACCATAAACCCCTAAACCCTAAACCACACTAAACCATAAACCATAAACCCCTCCTAACCCTAAACCACACTAAACCCTAAACCATAAACCATTGTAAACCCTAAACCCTAAATCCTTAAACCTCAAACCATTAAACCCTAAAATCATGAAATCAAAACCCCTAAAAACACTAAAATCCCTAAACTCTAAAACTTAAACCCAAAACACTAAACCACTCCAAATCGCTGAACCCTAAACCTTAAACCCCTCTAAACCTTAAATCCCACTAAACCCTCAACTCTAAACCCTAAACCACTCTCAACAATAAATCCCTTTAGACCCTAAACCCTAAATCCCTAAAACTAAACCCCTCTAAACCTTAAACCTAAAAACCCAAAGTTCTTTAAATCCTAAACTCTAAACCCTAAACACCCCGAAATCCTGAAATTGTATAAACCCTAAAACCCTAAATGCTAAACCCTCTAAACTCAAAACCCTAAAACCCTAAACCCTAAACCCCATTAAACCCAAAACCCCTTGAAACCTTAAAAACCTCTAAACCTAGAACACTAAACCCTGAAACCCTAAACCCCTCAAACCCCAGACCCTAGACCCTTGAACCATAACCGCTACTGAACCCTAATCCACTAAACCATAGATGCCTCCAAAACCTAAAACCCTCTAAACCCTAAAGCCCCTAAATTTTAAAACTAAAACCCTATACCCTAAAACCCTTAAACCCTAAGGCCCTAAAAAAACTAAAACACTAAAATCCTAAACATTAAAATTCTAAAACTCTACACCCATAAACCCTAAACCCTAAATCCTCTTAAACCCTAAAATCTTAAAATCCTAAACCCTAAACCCAAAAAACCTAAACCCAGAATATCAAACCTTGAACCCCTAAAACCCTTAACCCCAAACACGAAACCCTAAACCTTAAACCTTAAAACTGTAGTCCCTAAACCCCCAACACCTAAACCCCTGTAAACCCTAAATCCCTTTAATTCCTGAACCCTAAACCAAGTCAAAACTCAAAACCCTAAACCTTAAACCCCTCTTAACTCTAAACTCCTCTAAATCCTAAATCCTTAACCCAAAATCCTTAAACCCTAAGGCCTAAACCCTAAATCCTAAACCTCTAACCCCTCTAAACACTAAACCCTAAACCTCTCTAAACCATAAGTCCCTCTAAACCCAAAATCCTAAAACACTAAACACTCTAAAACCCTAGTCCCTAAACCTTTAAATCTTAAACTCCTCAAATCCCTAAAACCCTTTAAACCCTAAAACCTCTTAAACCCTAAAATCTTAAAACCCTAAACTCTAAACCCAAAAGTCTAAACCCACAATACCAAACCTTGAACCCCTAAAACACTTAACCCCAAACATAAAACCCTAAACCCTAAACCCTAAAACCTTAGTCCCTAAACCCCTATGAACCCTAAACCTCTTTAATCCCTAAACCCTAAACTAGGCCAAGCCTCAAAACCCTAAAACCTAAACTTCTCTTAACCCTAAAACCGACACTAAACCCTAAAACCTTAAATACCTCAAAACCTGAAATAATTGACCCTTAAACCCTAAGCCCCACTAAACCCTAAATCCTAAAACCATATAGCCCTTTAAACCCTAAAATCCTTTAAACTTCAATCCCTAAAACCCCTCTAAATCCTAAACCCTCAAAAAGCAAAATCCTAAACCACTCCAAACCACTAAAACCTTAAACCTTAGACCCTTTTAAAGCATAAATCCCACTAAACCCTCAACCCTAAACCCTAAACTACTCTGAACCATAACCCCTTTAAACCCTGAAACCCTCTAAACCCTGAACCCTAAAGCCCAAACATCTCTAAATCCAAAAATTGTATAAACACTAAACCCTAAACCCAAAAACCTGAAACCCTCGACCCTAAACCTTAAACCCTCTAAAACTAAAACTCTAAACCCTAAACCCTAGAACCTAAACCCTTCTAAATCCAAAACCCTTCGAAACCCCAAAACCCTCTAAACCCTAAACCCTAAATCCTAAAACCCTAAACCCCTGTAAACCCTAAACCCTAGACCCCTAAACCCTGAGCCCTGCTAAACCCTAAACCACTAAACCATAGACCCATTCAAACCCTAAAAGCCTCTAAACCATAAACCTCAAAACCCTCTAAACCCTAAACCATAAAATCCTAAACATCGCTAAACCCTAAACCTAAACCACTCCAAGCCGCTAAAATTGTAAACCATAAACCCCTCCTAACCCTAAACCCTAAACCACCCTAAACCCTAAATCCTTAAACCCTAAACCATTAAACCGTGAAACCATGAAATTAAAACCCCTTAAAAACCCTAAAACCCTGATACTCTAAAACTTAAACCCAAAACCCTAAACCACTCCAAATTGCTGAAACCCTAAACCTTAAACCCCTCTAAATCTTAAACCTCACTAACCATCAACTCTAAACCCTAAACCACTCTCAGCAGTAAATCCCTCTAAACCCTGAACCCTAACTTCTTTAAATCCTAAACTTCTTTAAATCCTACTCTAAACCCTAAACACCTCTAAATCCTAAAATTGTATAAACCGTAAACCCTAAAAACCAAAACCTTGAACCCTAAACCCTTTAAACCCAAAACCCTAAAACTTTAAACCCTAAACCCCTCTAAACTCAGAAACCCTTGAAACCTTAAAACCCTCTAAACTTAGAATACTAAACCCTAAAACCCTAATCCCCTCTAAACCCCAAACCCTAAACCCTTAACCCTAAGCGCTACTAAACCCTAGACCACAAAACCATAGACTCCTCCATACCCTAAAACCCTCTAAATCCTAAACCTTAAATCCTCTAAATCATAAAACCCCTAAAATCTAAAACCTATACCCTAAACCCTAAAACCCTTAACTCGAAACACTAAAACCCTAGTCCCTAAACAAATATAAACCCTAAACCCCTTTAATTTTGAACCCTAAACCAGGTCAAACCTTAAAACCTTAAACCCTAAAACCCTCAAATCTAAAACTTAAACCCTAAATCCTAAAAACCCTTAAAGCCTAAAGCCCTAAAAACCTAAAACCCTAAAATTCTAAACCTTTAAACCCTAAACCCTAAAGCCTCTTAAACCCTAAACCTTAAACCCTCTTAAACCTTAAAATCCTAAAGCCCTAAACCCTGAACCCAAAAACCTAAACCCAGAATAACAAACCTTAAAACCCTAAAACCCTTAACCCCAAGCACAAAACACTAAATCCTAAACCCTAAACCCTAAAACCCTAGTCCCTAAACATCTATAAACCCTAAACCTCATTAATCCCTAAACCCTAAACTAGGTCAAACCTTAAAACCCTAAACCCTAAAACCTAAAACCCTCTAAACCCTAAACCCTAAAACCTTAAATATTGCTAAACCCTAAACCACTACAAACCGCTAAAATCGTAAATCCTAAACCCCTCTCAACCCTAAACCATACTAAACCCTCCACCCTAAACCCTAAACCCTAAATCCTTAGACCGCAAACCATTAAACCCTAAAACCATAAAATTAAAACCTCCTAAAAGCCCTAAAACCCCTAAAATCTAAAGCTTAAACATTAATCCCTCAAAACCTTTAAACCCTAAAGCCCTAAAAACCTAAAACCCTAAAATCCTAAGCCTTAAAATCCTAAAACCCTAAAGCCTCTTAAGCCCTAAAATCCTAAAGCCCTAAACCCTAAATCCAAAAACCTAAACTTAGAATACCAAACCTTGGACCCCTAAAACACTTAAGCCCAAACACAAAACCCTAAATCCTAAACCCTAAGCCATAAAACCCCAAACACAAAACCCTAAACCCTAAGACATAAAACCCTAGTCCCTAAACCTCTATAAACCCTAAGCCCCTTCAATTCTTGAATCCTAAATTAGGTCAAACCTAATAACCCTAAACCCTAAACCCCTCTTAACCTTGAAACCCTTTAGACCCTAAATACCTCAAAACCCCAAACTTTAAACCCCTAAACCCTAAAACACTCTAAAACCTATGCCACTCTTAACACTAAACCCTAAATCCTAAACCCAAAATTCTTAAACCCTAAGACCTAAAACCTAAATCCTAAAACCCTAACCCCTCTAAACAATAACCCTAAACCCCTCTAAGCCCTAAGTCCCTCTATACCCCTCTAAACCCAAAATCCTAAAACCCTAAACACTCTAAAACCCAAGTCCCTAAACCCTTAAATCCTAAACCCCTCAAAACCATAAAACCCTTTAAACCCTGAACCCTAAAACACTAAACCTTTCTAAACTCTAAACCCTAAACCCTAAACCCCTCTAAAACCTAAACCCCTCTAACCCTAAACCCATCTAAACCCAAAACCCATCTAAACCCTAAACCCTTCAAAACCCTAAAACCCTCCTAACCCTAAGCCCCAAGCCTTGAAATCTTGAAACCCTAAACCCTAAACCCCTAAATAATAAACCCCACTAAATCCCTAAACCCTAAACTCCTCTAAACTTGAAAACCCTCTAAACTTTAAACCCATTTAAATCATAAACCCTAAACCCTAAAACCTAAAACCTTAAACCAAAATCTCTAAACCTTGTAAACTCTAAACTCTAAACCCGTTTAAACCCTAAACCCTCTAAAAACCTAGTCCTTAAATCCCTAAACCCTAAACCCCTCTAAATCCCAAATCCTAAACCACTCCAAACCTCTAAACCCCTAAACCCTAAATCCATCTCAAACCTAAAACCCTCTAAACCCTTAAACCTAAACTTAAACCACTCTAAACCTAAACCCCTCTAAACCCTAAATCCTAAACCTAAAAACCTTAAACGCTAAACCCAAAATCCTAAATACCTAAACCGTCTAAAACCCTAGTCCCTAAACCCCTAGTCCCTAAACCCCTAAATCCTAAACCCCTCTAAATCCTAAAACTCTTTAAACCCTAAACTCTAAACCCCTAAACCCAAAATCTCTCTAAACTCTAAACCCTAAATCCTAAACCCTTGTAAACCCTAAAACCCTCTAAACCCTAAACCCTAAACCCATCTAAACCCAAAACCCCTTAAAACCCTAAAACCTTCTAAACCTTAAACACTAAGCCCTGAAACCCTAAACCCCTCTAAACCCCAAACCATAGACCCCTAAACCATAGACCCCATCAAAACCTAAACCCCTAAATCATAGACCCCTTTAAACCCTAAACCCTAAATCCTTAAACCCCAAACCATTGAACCCTAACATCATGAAATTAAACCCCAAAGCTTGAACCACCAAAACCCTTAACCCCAAAAATGAAACCCTAAACCCTAAAACCCTAGTCCCTAAACCCCTAACCCCTAAGCACCTATAAACCTAAACCCCAATAAATACCAAACCCTAAACTAGATCAAACCTCAAAACCCTAAGCCCTAAATCACTCTCAACCCTAAAACCCTCTAAACCCTCAACCCTAAACCCTAAATCATTCTCAACCCTAAACCTCTCTAAACCCTTAATCCAAAATCCAAAATCCAAAATCCTTAAACCCTAACCCTAAACCCTAAATCCTAAACCCCTAAACCCTCAAAACACTAAACCCTAAACCTCTCTAAACCCTAAGTCTCTCTAAACCCCTCTAGACCCAAAATCCTAAAGCCCTAAACCCTCTAAAACCCTAGTCCCTAAATCCCTAAATTCTAAAGCCTTAAAAGCTTAAAACCCTAAAATCCTAACCTTAAAATCCTAAAACCCTAAACACTAAAACCTCTTATACCCTAACATCTTCAAACTATAAACCCTGAACCCGAAAACCCCAGCCCTAAATACTAAACCTTCAATCCCTAAAATACTTAACCCCAAACATGAAGCCCTAAATCCTAAGCCCTAAAACCCTAGTCCCTAAACCCCTTTAATCCCTGAACCCTAAACTAGGTCAACCCTAAACCCTAAGCACTAAACCCTAAAACCCTAAATACTTTAAAATCCTAAACCCTAGACCTCGAAACCCTAAATCCTTAAATCATAGAGCCCTTTAAACCCTAAAACCCTCTAAACCCTAATCCCTAAAACCCTTCTAATTCCTAAACCCTCAAAATGCAAAACCCTAAACCACTTCAAATCGCAAAAACCCTAATCCTTATACCCCTTTAAATCATAAACCCCACTAAACTCTAAACCCTAAACTACTCTGAACCATAACCCCTCTAAATCTTGAACCCTAATCCCCTAAACCCTAAACCCCTATAAACCCTGAACCCTAAAACCCAAACATCTTTAAATCCAAAAATTGTATAAACCCTAAACCCTAAACCCTAAAACCCTTAACCTCTCTAAATTCTAAACCCAAACCCCACTAAACCCTAAATCCCTAAACCCTAAAACCCTTTTAAACCCTAAACCCCATCAAATCTTAAACCTTAAACCCCTTTAAACCCTAAGCTCTAAACCCTAAAATCCTCTAAATCCTAAACCCTCTAAACCCATCTAAAACTGTCTAAACTCTGAACACCTAAACCCTAAATCCCTTTAAACCCTAAAACCCTTAAAACCCTAAACCCTAAACCCCTCTAACCCTAAACCTCTCTAAACTCTAAAACCATATAAACCCTAAACCCCTTGAAACCCTAAAACCCTCTAAATCATAAACACTAAACCCTAAATCCCTAAATCCCTTTAAACCCCAAACCCTAGACCCTAAACCTTAAGCCCCACTAAACCCTAAATTCCAAAACCATAGACCCCTTTAAACCCTAAAACCCTCTAAACCCTAAACCCTCAAAACCCCTCTAAACCCTAAACCCTTAAAACCTAAATCCCTAAACCACTTCAAACTACTAAAATCCTAAACCTTAAACCCCTTTAAACCATAAACTACACTAAACCCTTAACCCTAAATCCTAAACCACTCTGAAATATGACCCCATTAAACCCTAAACCCCAAACCCCTAAAACCTAAACCACTCTAAATCCTAAACCCTAAAACCCAAACATCTCTAAACCCTAAATTCTACACCATAGACACCTCTAAATCCTAAAATCATACAAACCCTAAAACCTAAACCCAACCTGCAACCCTAAACCTTAAACCCTTTAAACCCAAAACTCTAAAACTCTAAACTCTAAACCCCTATAAATCCAAAAACCCTAAAACCCTCTATACCCTAAACACTAAGCACTAAAACCCTAAACACCTCTAAACCCCAAACCCTAGACCCCTAAACCCTAAACCACTAAACCATAGACTCCTTTAAAGCCTAAAAGCCTCTAAATCCTAAAACCTAAAACCCTAAACATTGCAAAACCCTAAACCCTAAACCACTCAAAATCGTTAAAATCGTAAACCTAAACCCCTCTCAACCCTAAACAATACTAAACCCTTAACCCTAAACCCTAAACCACTCTAAACCCTAAACCCTAAACACTAAATCCTTAATCCCAAAACCATTAAACCCTAAAACCATGAAATTAAAACTCCCTAAAAACCCAAAAACTCTAAAATCTAAAACTTAAACCCTAAAGCCTAAAAACCCTTAAACCCTAAAGCCCTAAAAACCTAAAACCCTAAAATCCTAAACCTTTAAATCCTAAAACCCTAAACGCTTAAACCGTAAACCTTATAGCCTCTTAAACCCTAAAATCCTAAAGCTCTAAACCTTGAACCCAAAAACCTAAGCTCAGAATAACAAACCTTGAACCCCTAAAACACTTAACCCACGAAACATTAAATCGTAAACCCTAAACCCTAAAACCCTAGTCCCTAAACCCTATAAACCCTAAACCCCTTTAATCCTTGAACCCTAAATCAGGTCAAACCTCATAACCATAAATCCTAAAACCCTTTAAACCCTAAACCCTAAACCACTCCAAACTGTTAAAATCATAAATCGTAACCCTTTCATCCCTAAACTTATATTAAACCCTCAACCCTAAACACCATTCTAAACCGTAAACCCTAAACCCTAAATCCTTAAACCCCAAACCATTCAACCCTAAAACCATGAAATTAAAAACTCCTAAAACCCCTAAAATCTAAAGCTTAAACTTGAAACCATAAAAACCTTTAAACCCTAAAGCCTTAAAAACCTAAAACCCTAAAATCCTAACCTTAAAATCCTAAAACCCTAAACACTAAAACCTTTTATACCCTAAAATCTTCAAATTATAAACCCTGAACACGAAAACCTAAACCCAAAATACTAAACCTTGAACCCCTAAAATACTTAACCCCAAACATGAAACCCTAAATCCTAAGCCCTAAAATCCTAGTCCCTAAACCTCTTTAATCCTTGAACCCTAAACTAGGTCAACCTTAAAACCCTCTAAACCCTAAGCACTAAACCCTAAAACCCTAAATACCTCAAAACCCCAAACCCTAGACCCCTAAACCCTAAGCCCTACTAAACCCTAAATCCTTAAATCATAGAGCCCTCTAAACCCTAAAACCCTCTAAACCCTAATCCCAAAAACCCTTCTAAATCCTAAACCCTCAAAATGCAAAACCCTAAACCACTTCAAATCGTAAAAACCCTAAACCTTATACCCCTTTAAATCATAAACCCCACTAAACTCTAAACCCTAAACCACTCTGAACCATAACCCCTCTAAATCCTGAACCCTAACCCCTAAACCCTAAACCCTAAACCCCTATAAACCCTGAACCCTAAAACCCAAACATCTCTAAATCCAAAAATCATATAAACCCTAAACCCTAAACCCAAAAATCTAAAACCCTAGACCCCAAACCTTAAACCCTCTAAACCCAAAACCCTAAAACCTAAACCCTTCTAAATCCAAAACTCCTTAAAACCTCAAAACCCTTTAAACTCTAAACACTAAACCCTAAAACCCTAAACCCCTCCTAATCATCAAATCCTAGACCCCTAAACCCTAAGCCCTGCTAAACCTTAAACTACTAAACCATAGACCCCTCCAAACCCTAAAACCCTCTAAACTATAAACCTTAAAACCTTCTAAACCCTAAACCCTAAAACCTTAAACATCGCTAAAACCTATACCCTAAACCACTTCAAGCTGATAAAATCGTAAACCATAAACCCCTCCTAACCATAAACCACACTAAACCCTAAACCCTAACCCACTTTAAACCCTAAACCTAAACAATAAATCCTTAAACCCTAAACCATTAAACTCTAAAACCATGAAATTAAAACCCCCTAAAAATCCTAAAACCCCTAAACTCTAAAACTTAAATCCAAAACCCTAAACCACTCTAAATCGTTGAAAACCTAAACCTTAAACCCCTCTAAACCTTAAACCCCACTAAACTCTTAACTCTAAACTCTAAACCATCTCAAGCATAAATCCCTTAGAACCCTAAACCCTAAATCCCTAAACCCTAAACCCCTCTAAACCCTAAACCCAAACTTCTTTAAATCCTAAACTCTAAACCCTAAACACCTCTAAATCCTAAAATTGTATAACCCTAAACCCTCTAAACCCAAAACCCTAAAACCCTAAACCCCTCTAAACCCAAAACCCCTTAAAACCTTAAAACCTCTAAACTTAGAATGTTGAACCCTGAAACCTTAAACCCCTCTAAACCCCAAACCTCTATAAACCCTAAGTCCCTCAACATCGTTTAAATACAAAATCCTAAAACCCTAAACACTTTAAACCCCTAGTCCCTAAACCTTTAAATCCTAAATGTCTCAAAACCCTAAAACCTCTTAAACCCTAAACCTTGAACCCAAAGACCTAAACCCAGAATACCAAACCTTGAGCACCTAAAACACTTAACCCCAAATGTGAAACCCTAAATCCTAAACCCTAAACCCTAAATCCTTAACCCAAAATCATAAAACCTTAAACACTTTAAAACTCTAGTCCCTAAACCTTTAAATCCGAAACCCCTCAAAACCCTAGAACCCTTTAAACCCTAAAACCTCTTGAACCTTAAAATCCTAAATCCTTAAACCCTGAACTCGAAAACCTAAACCCAGAATACCAAACCTTGAACCCCTAAAACACTTAACCCCAAACATGAAACCCTAAATCCTAAACCCTAAACCCTAAAATCCTAGTCCCTAAACCCCTATAAACCCTAAACCCCCTTTAATCCCTGAACCCTAAACTATGTCAAACCTCAAAACCCTAAACCCTAATCCCCTCTCAATCCTAAAACCCTCTAAAGCCTAAGCACTAAACCTAAAACCCTAAATACCTCAAAACCCCAAACCCTAGACCCCTAAACCTTAAGCCCCACTAAACCCTAAATCATTAAACCACAAAGCCCTCTAAACCCTTAAACCCTTTAAACCCTAATCCCTAAAATAGCTCTAAATCATAAACCCTCAAAACGCAAAATCCTAAACCACTCCAAATCGCTAAAACCCTAAACCTTAAACCCTTTTAAACCATAAACCCCACCAAACCCTCAACCCTAAACCTTAAACCACTTCATAACCCCTCTAAACCCTAAACCCTAATCCCCTAAACCCTAAACCCCTCTAAATCCTGAACCCTAAAATCCAAATATTTCTAAATCCTAAAATTGTCTAAACCCTAAACCCTAAAATTTGAAATCCTAGATCCTAAACCTTAAACTCTCTAAACCCATAACCCTAAAACCCTAAACCCTTCTAAATCCAAAACCCCTTGAAACCCCAAAACCCTCTAAACTCTAAACACTAAACCCTAAACCCTAAACCCCCTTAAACCCCAAACTCTAGACCCTTAAACCTTAAGCTCTGCTAAACCCTAAACCACCAAACCATAGACTCCTCCAAACCCTAAAACCCTCTAAACCATGAACCTTAAAACTGTATAAACCCTAAACCCTAGAACCCTAAACATTGCTAAACCTTAAACCCTAAACCACTCGAAGCTGCTAAAATCATAAACCATAAACCCCTCCTAACCCTAAATGACACTAAACCCTAAACCACTCTAAACCCTAAACCCCTCTAAAACCTAAAACCCTCTAAACCCTAAACCCTAAACCCATCTAAACCCAAAACCTTTCAAAACCCTAAACACCAAGCCTTGAAACCCTAAACCCTAAACACCTAAATCATAAACCCCACTAAACCCTAAACCTCTTATCCCTAAACCTCTTTAAACTTGAAAACCCTTTAAACCCTAAACCCTTAAACCTAAATCCCTAAACCTTGTAAACCCTAAACTCTACCCCTTAAAACCCTAAACCCTCTAAAACCTTATTCCTTAAACCCCTAAACCCTAAACCACTCTAAATCCCAAATCCTAAGCCACTCCAAACCTATAAAGCCATAAACCCTAAACCCTTCTCAACACTAAAACCCTCTAAACCCTTAATACTAAACCCTAAACCACTATCAACCCTAAAACCCGCTAAACCCTAAACCTTAAAATCCTAAACCCTGAAACCCTAAACCCTTATAAAGCCCTAGTCCCTAAACCCCTAAATCCTAAACCCCTCTAAACCCTTAAACTCTTTAAACCTTAAACCCTAAACCCCTACACCCTAAATCTCTCTAAACTCTAAACCTTAAATCCTAAACCTTTGTAAACCATAAAACACTCTAAATCCTAAATCCTAAACCCTAAACCCATTTAAACCCAAAACCTCTTAATCCTAAAACCCTCTAAACCCTAAACACTAAGCACTGAAACCCTAAGCCCCTCTAAACCTCAAACCTTAGACCCTTAAACCATAGACCCACTAAACCTTAAACCCTTAAACCATAGACTCTTCTAAATCCTAAACCCTAAATCCTAAATCGTTAAACCCTAAACCATTAAACCCTAAAACCATGAAATTAAAACCACTTCAAAACCCTAAAACCCCAAAACACTAAAATTTAAACCCCAAACCCTAAAAAACCTTAAACTCTAAAGCCCTAAAAACCAAAAACCCTAAAATCCTAAACCTTAAAAACCATTAAATCCTAAAACCTTAAACCCTAAACCCTAAAATTTGAAAACCCTAAACCTCAAATCTGAAAACTTGAATCCAGAATATCAAACCTTAACCCACTAAAACCCTTAACCCCAAATATGAAACCCTAAATCCTAAACCCTAAACCCTAAACCATAAACCCAAAATCCTAAAACCCTTGTCCCTAAACCCTTAACACCTAAACACATATAAACCCTAAACCCCATTAGACCCTGAACCTTAAACTAGGTCAAAGCTTAAAACACTAAATCCTAAACCCCTCTCAATCCTAAAACCCTCTAAACCCTCAACCCTAAACCCTAAATCACTCTCGACCCTAAACCCCTCAAAACCCTTAATCCTAAACCTAAAATCCTTAAACCCTAAGCCCTAAACTCTAAATCCTAAATCCCTAAGAAATCTAAACAGTAAACCCTAAACCTCTCTAAACCCTAAGTCCCTCTAAACCACTCTAAACCCAAAATCCTAAAAGCTTAGACACTCTAAAACCCTAGTCCCTAAACCTCTCTAAACTCTAAACCCTAAACCCTAAATCATAAACCCCACTAAATCCTAAACCTCTCTAAACTTGTAAACCATCTAAACCGTAAACCCTAACACCCTAAATCCTAAATCCTTAAACATTGTATACCCCAAACTCCAAACCCCTTTAAATCTTAAACCCTCCAAAACCCTAGTCCTTAAACCACTAAACCCAAAACCTCTCTAAACTCTAAACCCTAAACCCCTCTAAACCTTAAACCCTAACCTGGAAATAATAAAACCCTTTAAACCCAAAGCCCTAAAAACTTAAACCTCTTTAAACCCTCAAAACCCTAAACCTCGAAAGCCCAAATCCCTCTGAACCCTAAACCATAAACCCTCCTCAAAACCCTAAACCCTAAACACTAAAATGCTTAACCCCTCTAAATTCTAAACCTAAACCCAGCTAAACACTAAACTGCTAAACCCTAAAACCCTTTTAAACCCTAAACCCTATCAAACCTTAAATCCTCTCGACAAACAAGATTTTTAGTTAGAAGGAAGTGATTTTTGGTAAATGTGTATATACAATATTTGTTATATGGCTAATATGTATAGTGTTGGGTATTGTTATTGGATCAAGAGTTGTGCTCTACATGAACACTAGGGTTTCATGTTTAGGGTTGAGTGTTTTAGGGGTTCAAGGTTTGAAATTTTGTGTTTAGGTTTTTGGGTTCAGGGTTTAGGGTTTTAGGATTTTAGGGTTTAAGAGGTTTAAGGGTTTAAGGTTTTAGTATTTCAAGGTTTAGGATTTTAGAAATTTAGGTTTTTAGGGCTTTAGGTTTTAAGGGTTTTTAGGCTTTAGGGTTTAAGTTTTAGATTTTAGGGTTTTTAATGGGTTTTAATTTTATAGTTTTAGGGTTTATTGGTTTGGGGTTTAGAGTTTAGAGTGGTTTAGGATTTAAGGTTTAGTATGGTTTAGAATTGAGAGAGGTTTAATGTTTATGATTTTAGCAATTTGGAATGATTTAGGGTTTAGGGTTTAGCAATGTTTAGGGTTTTAAGGTTTAGGTTTTAGAGGCTTTTATGGTTTAGAGGGATCTGTGGTTTAGTGGTTTAGATTTTAGTAGGGCTTAGTGTTAAGGGGTCTAGGGCTTGGGGTTTAGAGGGGTCTAGTGTTTCAAGGTTTAGTGTTTAGGGTTTAGGGTTCAGAGGCATTTATGGTTTAGTGGTTTAGGGTTTAGTAGGGCTTAGGGTTTAGGGGTCTAGGGTTTGGCATTTAGAGGGGTTTAGGGTTTAAGGGTTTAGTATTTAGGGTTTAGAGGGTTTTAGGGTTTGAAGGGGTTTTCAATTTAAAAGTGATTAGGATTTAGGGTTTTAGGGCTTTGGGTTTAAAGGGTTTAGGGTTTAGGGTTTCTAGTTTTAGGGTTTATACAATTTTAGGATTTAGAGGTGTTCAGGGTAAAGAGTTTAGGGTTTAGAGAAGTTTGGGTTTTAGGGTTCAAGGTTTAGAGGAGTTATGGTTCAAAGTGGTTTAGGGTTTAGGGTTAAGGGTTTAGTGGGGTTTATGGTTTAAAAGGGTTTAAGGTTTAAGGTTTTGATGGTTTGGAGTGGTTTAGGATTTTGCATTTTGAGGGTTTAGGATTTAGAGGGGTTTTAAGGATTAGGGTTTAGAGGGCTCTATGGTTTAAAGATTTAGGATTTAGTGGGGCTTAGGGTTTAGGGGTCTAGGGTTTGGGCTTTTTAAGGTATTTAGGGTTTTAGGGTTTAGTTTTTAAGGTTTAAAGGGGGGTTTAGGGTTTAGGGTTTAGGGTTTTGAGGTTTGACCTGGTTTAGGGTTGAGGGATTAAAGGGGTTTAGGGTTTACAGGGGTTTAGGGGTTGGGGGTTTAAGGACTAGGGTTTTAGGGTTTCATGTTTGGGGTTAAGGGTTTTAGGGGTTCAAGCTTTAGAATTTTGGGTTTAGGTTTTTGGGTTCAGGGCTTTGGGTTTTAGGATTTTAGGGTTTAAGAGGTTTTTAGTGGGTTTTAATTTCATGATGTTAGGGTTCAAAGGTTTGAGGTTTAAGGATTTAGGGTTTGGGGTTTAGGGTTTAAAGGGATTTATGGTTTAGGGGTCTAGGGTTTAGGGTTTAAAGGGTTTTAGGGTTTCAAGGGGTTTTGGGTTTAGGGTTTAGAGGGTTTTAGGGTTTACAATGGTTTAGGGTTTAGAGGGTTTTAGTGTTTAGAGAGATTTTGGGTTTAAGGATTTAGGGTTTAGGGTTTAAAGAGTCTTAGGCTTTAGAGAGGTTTAGGATTTAGGGGTTTAGGGACTAGGGTTTTAAAGGGTTTAGGTATTTAGGATTTTGGGTTTAGCGTTTAAGGTTTTTGGCTTTAGTATTTAGGGTTTAGAGGAGTTTAGGGTTTAAAGTGGTTTAGGGTTTAGCGTTAAGGGTTTTAAGGGGTTTAGGGTAAGGGTTTTGAGGGTTTTAGGGTTTAGAAGGGCATAGGATTTAGGGGTTCAAAGTTTAGAGGGTTTTAGAGGGGTTTCGAAAGGTTTAGGATTTAAGGGGTTTTAGGGTTTAGGGCTTAGGGTTTAAGGGGTTTAGCCCAGTGAAGATTTCAATGCAAGCCTTCTTATTTAGCAAACTATGTGACAAAATCAAAGGACAGTGGCAGAGATAGAAGAGTCCTAGTGACAAAAATAATGAAGATGATAAACAATTATGTTTGCAGCAAAAGCTAGACCACATCCAACTGAGGCTAATAAAAAATTTAAAAGCTCCAGTAAGATAAAGAATAAAGAATGTCACCACTTTGTCCAAAATAAATGTACAGGTGAGATGAAAAAATACACAGCAAGGATACTAGTGCCATAGGAGCCTTTAACAAGGATAATAAATAACATTGAGGACTAAAGCAGAAGATACAATCAACCAATTAATCACTATAATGGCTGAGCTGATAACAGGAGAAAAGTTGATGATGTGAACGCTAGCAAGTTATGGCACTGCCACATTAGGGAAAGGCTCACCATCTCTGAGAGGAATTATCATCAAGTTTTAGCTTACTTTCTACAATTGGGATAGCAAAACAAAGGCATGAGCAATGATATCTGCCAATATACTTGCTACATCAATGTAACTCCAACATGCCCGTTATAAGTGTTATGAAGGAGGATAAAGTAAGCTGGATCTTGAGGATGTTATCCAACTAGGAATGGTGGTCAACATGTTTTGGTGTATGTTATTTGCAGACAATATCTATCTGTAATAATTACAAAGTAACTCACAGTTAATATCCAAGATGATGCACCATGTATAATGTTATTCACAGACAATATAATATTGATTAATGAAAGGAAAACTAAATTAAATACTAAGTTAGACTTGTAAAGAAAACTTTAGAAGATAAGGGCTTAAAAATTAGTAAAACAAAGATAGTTTATGGAATTTAAATTTTATGAGAATGAAAATGAAGATGAAATATTAATTAAGACTGATCGATAGGAGATAACAAATAGTGACTGATTTCATTATTTCAGACCTGTTACATGAGATGATGAAGAAATAGATGAAGATATTGTAATAGAATTACAATTGGTTGGATAAGTGGAAAGGTGCAGCTAAAATTCTATATGATATGCGCATACCTAGAAGGGAGCAAAAAATTTTATAGAGCAACAATAAAGCCTATAATGTTGTATGGCTCATGATTTTAAATCTTATGAGATAAGATCATCCGAGTTTTTCATGGAATGAGATGGGTTACCACCTTCATCTCCCAACACTCAAGATGCAAGATGTCTCGAGATGTGCCAATTGGAACGTTGGAATGATAGCAAGATGGTCCCATCCCAACACTTGAGGTGGTAAGCCATCCTCGCATCTTAGGGATGTCTCGTCGGGACTTGAAACTATGCTCAAAGTTTTGGATAATAAAGAAAGTACATAAAAATAAATTGAGTGTGTCGAAAACAATAATGACAAGATGGATGTATGGTAAAACTATGAAGGATATATTAAGAAATGAACATATTAGAGGAGTTATAATAGTTGCATAAATTAAGGACAAAGTGATCAAAAATTGATCGAGAGGTTATGGTATGATAAAGATAAGAGGAAGCTCTCACAAGAGAGGTACTTTAATAGGTGTTGAAGGTTGTAAGAAGAGAAAATATTAAGGACAAAGTGATCAAAAATTGATTGAGAGGTTATGGTACAATAAAGATAAGAGAAAGCTCTCACAGGAGAGGTACTTTAATTTGTGTTGAAGGTTGTAAGAAGGAAAAAAAAAAGGACCTAAATTAACATAGAAGGAAATTTTTAGGAAGGAAATGGAGAAAAATGGAATAACCTTAGAGGTAGCCTTGGATAAGAATACTTGGTGAATGAGTACAAATAAAGTGAACCTTAGATAGTTGAAAAAGGCTAGAAGAATATGATTATGATTATGATATGGTCAATACATTTTGGTGCCAACAGGATCTTGATGGTAGGATCATTGATATTGTAATGTCATTGGCAAAAACAGCAGCATAACTCAGCCAACCAAAAGATTTGAGAATAACTCCATCTGAAAGAATCTTGCTGCAAGAATGAACATCCTAAACTTATCCTACTAAGGTAAGAAAACCTTCCAGTATCGTGGGACCAAGGACAAAGGCGGACTTGTACCAACTAAAAAATGACAAAGGTGACAAAATAAGACCATTGGATGTATCATAAAAATAACAAGATAGTCATAAAGGCACATTAAAATAAACAATGATATATCTTACAAGTACCAAACATCTTGAAAAGATAATAACCACAAGCAGCATTGTTAAACAAAAATGACAAAAAAAAAAGGAACAGCCACAAAGCAACAAGAATTTGCCACTTTGAACATAATTCATAATATTGATAAGAAATTGTTGTGCATGCGATTCAGCACTCACTAATCCACAAGCCAACAAAATATTAGATATGCCATAAAGCAAAAGAAACAAAACTTCAAAGCAAGAAAAGTCTCAAGCATTCTTATAGCAGAACAAGGAAAAAAAAAGTCAAAAATGTACCAACCAAGTGGCATCTTTAATGAATATATATAGTGGGTTTTCCAATTATTATGGTAAAGCATCTTTCTTATAAGAAGATTTCTCGAGGAAAGAAAAAACAACATAGCCATTACCTTAGAAAATACCCAACCATGTGGCATCCTCGGTCATCACATTCACAAAGGACATAAAATAAAAACAAGTCAACATCGTAATAAAGAGTCTTGTGATCAAGAAACAATTTTGCCAAAAAACAAAGATTCTATCCATAAACCTTGTTCTTTTTGCCATCAACCTGTTATACATTTTTCTGTTGGAGAAGCTAAAGAAACTATTATCTCATAGTATAATTGCTGTGAAGAATAATGATGCTAACAGAGGAAAGAAAGAAAGAAAGAAAAGAGGGAGAAAGGAAGATGCAAACAAAGTAACTCGCTGTAGAAGCGGCATCAAATCTAAACCATAATATGAGAAGCCTATCAGGTTGCTTTAAGCTCAGAGAAACTTAAAAAAATGTCATGCCAGCTAAAATTTCAAAGCATGCTTTAAGCAGTCGAGAAAGGTGCTTGCCTACAACCAAGCACTAATCTTAATGCTGGAAGATAACAGAGAGAGATATAAGTCAATGGGAGGAAAAAAATAAAAAGGAAAGATGGAACAGAGATATCAAGCTTGCCTCAAACATAGACAGGGTGCCACTTCGGTAGATCTCATCACTTGGTGGATGCTTAAGGTCACATTTCCTCTATCTGACAAAAAAGAAAATGGGTCAATAATAAAAGAGATTCTTCATTCTTCCTTTTTTTTTTAAAAAAAAAAAGGCAAAACAAGGATGGCAATAACCACATGCAACATTGCTAGCTTGAATAACAAAAGTCCTACATCATTAGAAATTTTAGTTTACTAGTATCTAGAATGTAAAGTGTGAAATGTAAAATGAATCTCATTCATCTAACTTCTAGGCAATTATTAACTCACAATTCACATAATGATTTGAGAATGACAAGTTGCTTAACCATGTATAGAAATAAAAAATCAGATGCTATGCATTATCTCGATATTGCACATTGTTTGACTTCAACATTACTTGACAATAAATAGCTAGGGTTAGCAAATAATTATATGCTAACTGATAGGTGGTGAATTCTTTAAAACTGCATCCACAAAGAGCTAGACATTAATTACATAGGACAGTTCCTTAGCATACTAGTGAAAGAGACAAGATACTTCTTTTCAATTCTTAATGGCAAGCATACTAAATTGATTTTTATCTTCATGAACAGGAACAAATCATGGTAAAAAATTTAGGAAAAAAAATACAGAAAATGGCAAAGCACTAAGGAAATATATTCATTTGTCAGATTAGCCAAAGAAAAAGAACAAAGCAAAAAGTGCTTGAGGTTAATCATTATCTGAATACAAATACATGCTCCATGAAACACCATTCTATCATGGAGCTTTAGATGCAAAGGAGGCAATTTTAGGCCTTTTGAAAAGCTTTCTGAAATTCATAACATCACAAAGCACCTTTGGAACCCAAAAACGAGTAAGCTCACTGTAATATCCTAAACTTGGAAGACTTGTAATTTCATTTTAAGCATGTTTTTATTGTTATTTTAGTCTTCTGGTTTAATTATTTGAGTGAAATCTTGAAAAGATGTGAAAGCTAAAATTTGAAGTTATTTTGAGTTTTCCCACATGATCCTTCTAAAAAGCTGATAAAATCAATTATTTGGGCTTATAATTGAAGTTTTTGTAATAATTTCAATGTCTACTAGTTGCTTTGGATCCTTAGGAGAGGTTGGAATGAAAATTTTGAAGGTTGGAATGCATAAAAAGAGCTTTTGGAAAAGAAAAATGAGAGAAAATGGCTTTTGAAAAAAAAGAAAAAAAAAAAAGAAAAGGAGGAGGGAATTTGAGGTTAGCTAACTCTAGAGTCAGATAACATGTGAGGAAATACATTAGCTGACTCTAGAGTCAGCTAACGAATAGGAAAATTTCGTCCGTGGAATTCTCATGAGCTAATAGGGGTAGTTAGCTGACTCTAGAGTCGGCTAACACCCTGAAACTCATTGTTAAAGGCTTGGAAAGTTGTTGTTGCCACAATAGTCGACTATTCAGTCGACTACTATGGAAAAACATTCTATATATTGCCTAAGAAGGATTTTTATTTTTCTGGACCAAAGTAGTTGACTACTTAGTCGACTACTTTGGAAAAACACTTTGTAAAAGTGGTTTGGAAGAGATTTTTGGCTACAGTAGCTGACTATTTAGTCGACTATCGTGAGAATTTTGTCTATGGGGTTAGTTTGAAACCAATTTCACTCTTAATCAAGGACTTTCCAGTGGGTCACCCATCGCTCTCACCCAAGCATGCTTAACTAAGATTTCAAGTGGATAAAAATTTTCTGTGGAAATGATTTAAGGATAATTTCACTCTTATTAGTTAGCATCCATGTTGACTAATAGGTGGATAACCCCTATTTTTATCTGATAACGAAAATTTGATCAGGAGCATTAACAAAAATTTGATCAGAGGCAAAAGTGAAATTTGATAAAAAGTCATTTGAGGATTTGATTAAGGGCAAGGTAGGAAAGAAAATTGAAGGGGCAAAAATACTTGATGGAGAAGGGAGCCATGTGGGCTTTAAAAGGCGTGACTTAAGAGTGGAAAGGAGCAACATGGGAATTTTCAAGAGCATTTAAGGTCACCCATCCCTCTTGGTCCTTAAGCGGCGTGTGAAAGGAGAGAAAAAGAGAGAAAAGAGAGAAAAAAAAAAGAAAGAAAGGAGAGGGTTCTGCTAGCCGTGGAGAAGAAGAAGAGAAGAAGAAAAAGAAAAGAATAAGAAGAGAGGAAGAAGAGAAGAAGAGGAAGGGAAGAAAAAGAAAAAGGCTTGGTGGTTTAGCCTATCTTTGCTAAGGTAAGTTCAAACCTCCCTAAGCTAGAGAATGATGTTTAAATCTCATGATTTAGAGGCAAATGAAATGATAGCATGTGTAGATTGTGAATCTTTGAGTATGTTAGGGATTGAGGAACATTATGCTAAGATGCTAAGGCATAGAGCATGTATGCATAGTTTCATGAAACCCTTGATGTTTGTAGCCCTAATAATGCATGTATGATGACTTAGGCCAAGAGATTGGTTCAAAGGAGCCAGAACAAGGGAAATAGCAGCTATAGCAGTGTGCCATCAGCTAAGGTGAGTGGGTTTCTCATCTAGCTTTGAGAAATGTTTTATGATAGCATAGTGATATTTTGCTATAAATCAGAGTATGTTATGCTAAGTATAGTATTTCAAGTAGTTAAATATGGAAAATGAGAACCCAGTTATGATGTATCTTATTCTCAAAGCATATTATAAAGCAAAGCATGAGTTTAAAGCATATTCTAAAGCAAAGCATGAGTTTAAAGCATGTTCTAAAGCAAAGCATGGGTTTAAAGCATATTTTAAAGCAAAGCATGAGTTTAAGAGAAGAAAAGGAAACATGGGCTAGAGCATGTTTCAAAGCAAAGTGAGTTTCAACAAAGCATAAGTTTCAGAAAAAGCATGAGTTTCAGCAAAGCATGAATTTAAGAAAAGAAAAGAAAACATGGGCTAGAGCATGTTTCAAAGCAAAGTATAGAGTTTCATGAAAAATATTGTTTGGATAAAAACACATGTTCAGTAAAGCATGGAATTTACTTTTCAGATTTATGTTTCAAAGAGATGCATGGGCATGCATGAATATCAATGTTTCAAAGAAAGTATAGCTGGTTGTATATTGGATTATAAACTTATATTGAAGTATTTTTATAGCATAAGCATAAAGAGCATGGGGCCATCTATGGGGCTGATCACCCTGTAGACTATGCCATAGCATGAGCATTGCACACACTATTATAGCTGGCACCTCTTTGCGACTCAATCGTACTATGATCCCGAGGCCAGGGGGAGTACAAGCTAGATCAGCCTAGTAGGGCAGATTGCAAGCAGCCCAGTGGGGCAAGAATCACAGCTCGGTTAAGAGCTAGGTTACTATATAGCCCGAGGGGGCACAGAGATATAGGCCCATGGAGGGGGCAAGCAGGAGGCCCAGGGAAAAGGGGCAAGCCACACCTGGGGTAAACAGCACATGTGAGGGGTGCCATGTGGTGCTGGGATCCTTGGCGCTCAGTACACTCACCCACTGAGAGTACACCTGCAGGAGGGCGACTGTAGGGATGTACCTTAGTGGTAGCACACCCAGCCCATCATCATGAAGTTTTGTAAAAGTGGCATTTCTTATTTAAGTTGCATTATTGGAAGCATAAGCTAACTTATGAGTTTTCTTATCTCATTGAAAAGATTTTTGTATCAACTGTGATATGTTGTATCAGTATGCTTATTGGTTTTTAAAATGTGGTTCTTAGTTTTTTCCCATTGTTAGATGGCTATCCAGTCACTGGGACTTAGGTCTCACCCCTCTATTATTGAAATATTTTTTGGATTACAGATCAGAGTTAGCAGGTTGGCTCTTGGATGCCTGATTTTGATATGGGCTGCTAGATGTGTATAAATTGGTTGATGACATGGATTTATGTTACTTGGATTGTATATGTATTGATAATGGATATGGATGGATTTGTATAACTGTAACCCTATGATGTATTTTGGACTTGGGTGGTTATGAGAAATGACTGTCATTGTGGAATGGATTTGTACATATGGTCTTTATAGCAGTATAGTGATGAAAGTTATATTGCCTGGGATCATGTGTTGAATAATGTGAAAGTCTTATGTTATCTGAGCAGGATGAAATAAATTGTGATGTAATCTTATGAAATGTATGAATGAATTGAACAGGTCAAAAGTTTTTAGCAGATTTAGCATTTTGTGCATGTAACTTATGGCAATTGGATAGGGATCGCTTGAGCTTTATGGTACTTAGCATAAAGACTAGTAGATCTCTACCCCATTTTCATAAGAAATCATGCCGTCGGAAAGGAGCCCGACACTCACCTACTCATGTCAGCTGTCGGTAATAGTAATAAATGTCCAATAAATGAATGAACTACATTGGGTATCAAACAAAATAATAAAAACATCAATCATTATTTCCACTACCAAATTTGCACTATAGCAGGTAATAAGCAAGCAAAGAAATAAAATTAGATGGTTGGATGGTGTATGTTTGCCAACTGATATGGAAGATTTACAGTAAAATACTGAATAACCTGAAATGGTGCTTTTGCAATACATATGGTTTATTATATAAGAAGAAAACACAAATATAAAATTTGTAGAATAGAGGGAGCACAGGTGCAGTGGTACCATAAAATGATGATAAATCTAAATTGTAAGTTTTACTCCATTTTACTCTTGTGCACACAGAATGTTAATGAATGATGATGGACCGATAACTTATTTATGGGATTTTAATTGAAGTATTTGGCTTCATAAAAAATGTTCAGCAATTTAACTTCATGGGAACAAGTCTTTCATTGCACAGTTATAACGATTGCACTAGTCAACCCCTAAATCTATTCCATATCCCATGCTACACTGTTTCCATAGTTTGTAATGTTTAGTTTTTAGAACTTCCACCACAAGCTATACAAATTTTACAAAATAGCATTAGTGGAGGAATAGTAATAGCTATCTACAAGCTTATCAAGTTTGATGCAAGGAAATACCATAAAAAAATAGACAACAATTAGGGAAATTCTTTTAAAAAAACTGAAAACTACCATTAGTACTTCATAAAATATTGAGTGTGTTATTAATGTTGTTGATTGGAGATTTACTACCTATATCATCTCAAGCTCTATGGTGATTGTCATACCAGTGTAGACATATGCACCCGAGTGTTACAAACTACTTCTAAATTACAATTGAAACAAGATCTTCATATTTGTCTTTTCACCATCTTACTCTCACTCGAGCTCTACTCTTTTTCGAGGGGTTGAGAATGTTTGAGCATTGAAGACTGATATAAGAGGAGCGAGGAAGGCAAAAAAGAAGAAATAAAGGATGGTGGTAGATCATGGGCAAAAGAAACAGAAGTGAAGAGAAGGATCAAAGTATAGGAGGTTAGAGAAAAGGAGGTGGCAGGGTGATGTTTGCTGAGTGCTTGTTTGAGGAAAAGGGGCCGAGGTGATGGAGGTTGAAATGGACAAGATTGTAATCAGATGTCAAACCATAAGTCTAAGATGGTTAAAACTCAGAAAATACTTAAAATGACAAGAGACATGAAGCAAGGTCTTTAGACACTGGATGAAGCAAGGGATATAACAAAAAGTGGACTGCTTAAGCCTCATGAATTTTCCTAATGACTAAAAATTCTAACATAATGTGAAAATTCAGGCAAAAGATGTATCTTATACACTTAGAGTCAATTAATGTTTGGTAAGGATCACATGTTCCGCATGCCAAATGTGCAGAGAACTATACATTCAGTGTACAGTAGCATATCTTACTGGAAGTAACTTGTGTACATTTTAGAAAGAATATTCATTAATTACATTTTAAGTAATATAAGCCTACATCTATGCCTTAGATAATATGGTACAATATATGCATTTACATGTGCCTATTCATGTGATATGGCTTACTGCTATAATGCCTCATTGTTATCTTTTAATGCATCTACAAAAAAAGCCAGGCAAGGCAAGCCTTAGATAATATAATGGCTTGCAATTTCAACTATTATAATGCCTCACTAATATGGCTACTGTACACTGAACTATACATTCAGTGTACAGTAGCATATCTTACTGGAAGTAACTTATGTACATTTCAGAAAGAATATTCATCAATTACATTTTAAGTAATATAAGCCTACATCTATGCCTTAGATAATATGGTACAATATATGCATTTACATGTGCCTATTCATATGATATGGCTTACTGCTATAAAGCCTCATTGTTATCTTTTAATGCATCTACAAAAAAAAGCCAGGCAAGGCAAGCCTTAGATAATATAGTAAGATATGGCTTGCAAGTTCAACTGTTATAATGCCTCGCTGATATGGCTTGCAAGCTCTACGTTTTTCCCCCCACCACCCTTAAGACTTAACCAGTTGAGAATATTTTTTCTTGAAGCATGTTATGCTTTACTAGATCCTTTAGCATCAGTTCTAATCTTTTGACAAAACATAGCCACTTTTCCCTTAGTTCCACCAAAAATTCCTAGTGTTTACATCTTCTAATCATAGAATTTGTCCTACTTCAACCAATCATAACCACATCACCTCTAGTAAATGAACAGCACAGGATAGTCTTGGTTAAATGTTCCCTTGGGCTCAGCTCAGCCAAAATAACAAGCCAAGCTCATATAGATTTTAAAGACTGGCCCATAAAAAAGCCAAGCCTAAAAACTGAAGACTTGCAAAAATAAATAGGAGCACAGCTTGGCAAGATAAGAAGCTCCTTCAAGCTCAGCTCAGACCTCTTATAAGCCAAGCTTTAACACTTTCCATCAAGCACAGCTCAAGCTTCTTTAAACTTTTTATATAGAAAGCCAACCTGAGCGACCTCTTGCTCAGCTCTGCTTGGGTCACTTAGCCCATGTGCACCTCTAATCACATCTAGTATTACTCCTGATCTCACTCTTCCTTCTTTAGTAATTAGGTGTTGAAACACTTTGGTTTTTCCCCTTCTAAATTCCACCATTCATGACAAGAGATCTAATGATTCCCTCAATGCTTTTAGGTTGGTGGTCAAATTCCTTCTACGATTAACTTGCAATCCATACCTGTCTTGTGTCCTAAAATAAAATAAATAATTCATAGGAAGTTTTCCCTTCTGGAATGTTCCTATTTGTCAAATTTACTTATTATGCATAATTTTGCTACATCATATAGCATACAATCATAGCAAAGACAAGCATTCCATTCATATGTTATGCCTTAGCACTCCACGTAGTCTTTGGTCCAGTTTGACATTGGTTTAAGATTTCACCATTGTCTCCAATATCAGGCTATCAAAAACATAAGATTTACCAAATGACCACCATGAAATGGCAAATCAAACATAACTTGCCACAAAGCTAAATAAATTGAGAGTTCTACTTTGATCCTTGCGGGACATTGGTAAACAAGAACTGGATTTGCACCACAGTCAAACACAATTATTGAAACACACTAAAGAATCTATCCTAGGTGGCCCTTTGACCTCATTAACAGCCTAATTTTACCAAGTTGATTATGCGATCATGCAATTACCACCAATAACATGAGCAACCAGCAATACCAAGTATTCTGGCCCAGACAACTGTTGTAACCACAACTGATTAGAGGTAGATATCTGACCATACCTTTACCTTCATAAAACACATCCTTGAACTCATTTTGTTGATCATTGTAAAACTCAAAAATGATGATTTAGATGTTGGACAATAAATAGTGGAGCAAACCTTAAAAAAAAGTAGTCTAGCACACGATGCTCTTACTACTGCAGGGTTTAGGGATGGTCGGATGTACAACTTTACCCCTGCATGCAAGAAGTTGCTTTCATGTTTCAAACCCATGACACTCGGGTCATAATAGAGCAACCTTACTATTACACCCTAGTCAAATAGTGGAGCAAACTACATTTCATATATTTCACACGCATTAAATAATTTTATGATCTCAAAATTAATACCCTAATTAAGAAAATCTCTCCATCAACCATTCTTAATCATTTAACATGTATGCTAAAATCTGCAGACTCTATGCTCAAGCCTATTCACAAGCATGTAAAATAGTACAAGAACGAAATCTGGTAGAAAGAGGGAAAGCGAAGGGGAGGAAAAGAACCATGTCATTTAAAATATAGCACATAAATAAATAAATAACTTTTCAGAAATGCAAAGTAAAGAACTTTTATACCATGATCACATTGATTTCCTAAGAGAGGTAATCTCAAATGCAATGTAGAACATATGTTGACTAAGATGAATTTATATGCAATGAGATTAACAGCAGAAATAGTTTCAAGAAGGGGTAAAATAAACAACAGATAGCAGATAACAATGAACTTCGGAAATTAAGACACATTCCAATGACCACTCAATTGTAAACAGAGTCCAGCTAGAAGAAATTCAGATGCAGCTCACCATATGCCTCTGAAGCTATTCTTTGTGCTTCATAAAATTGAGGCAAAATTCACAAAAGTACAACTTCAAAGAGTCATTGTATTTCGACGGAAAAGGTGAGAAATACCATGTATCAATCTTATATATGCCAAGTTCTATTTTTGCTATGTTTTTCACTTTGGTGAACTCTTCATGTTCCCGCAAACTAGCAGCATCAAGCTCTTCATGACCCTTCTGAAAAAAGAAAAAATTGGACAGATGAGAGGTGTTAGTAGTGATTTCAGTTACAATTAAATGATCTCAAAATGCAGGGGTAGAAGGGTGTGTGACTATCTCCACGTTGTTTCATATATCCAAACAATCCATGTGTTTCATATATGCAAACACTCATTCAGTCTAAGCTTCACCTAGAAAAACAAAGATTATCCTTTTTTTTCCATAAGTTACAAGGAAGATTATCCCTTTTTTCAATTAATAGCTCAGCCTTTAAAAACAACATCAAGATTTTTCACTCTTCTATAACACAACAAAATTATTTTTCCTATTGGATAGAAACACACCTGCCCATAATAATACGAATTTCTCACACGAGAAAGAAAATGCATAACTTATGAACAGTAAGTGATTATTGCACCATGTCAATAATGTTGTTGGCCTTTATAAATGCTATAGTGCTCAATCTTCACAATATTGTGGTCAGCAAATTTTCCATCAATCATAATTGTATTTGTCATAACCATGATTGCAGGATATTTTAAACTTAGTGACTTGAAAAGTTCAATACGAGACTAGAACAAGCATTGTCAGACTCTAGTAGAAATGTTACACTTTGATTAACTCTAGTGCGCTATTAAGAAAGGGATGCTGAGTTACAGAGATACAAGTTCCCAATGCACTATTAATTAAGATTTAAGGTATCGGGTACTAGGGGACTCAAAGACCAGTCATATACATATGAATTACAAAAATAATGAAATGATTCATAAGATTGCATAAAGTAACTTTCATTGCAATTCAAGTTTGAAAATACTACCACATGTGTCTCATCAATCTTTTGTTTCTGATGATGCATCATTGTCAAGCTTGTTGCCTGAAAAAGATCACAGAGGACTATAGTTAAGCCTCAAACTATTTTTCGAGGGGGAAAAGAGAGAGAGAGAGAGAGAGAGAGAGAGAGAGAGAGAATCAGTAAATATTTAGTTGAGTAATTTGTAATTCAAGTATCATTATGTTAGGGTCACCACCAGGCTATACAGATGGTAATCCAAAGATGACCAAGAAAACACAAAACATGATGCACTAGAAAAAGGCAGCAGTGTTCAAATTCTCAAAAACTGATGCAAATTGCATCAAACAGCATCAACAGAATTATTTATTTTATCACATTCATCATGCAAGACTGCAAAGTTAATCCCCTAAAAGCAATAATCCTGAAATATAGTAGATGCAGAATTCATATACCGCAATACCTTATCTTCCACTTTTTCATCAATGTCAGTCTCCACTGTATCAAGATCAAGTTGTTCAAGTTTAACCCACTCATCAAGCCTCCTGTTGACTGTAAAACAGAACCATGTTATACAAAACAACAGCAAAAGTACATATGAGTATTGGCTAAAAATTAATTCTAGCATATAACAAACATCTGAATGCCATGCAATCATGTAGTGCACCTGGTGCTGACAGAAATAGTTCTTATATAGGAGTCCATTGAACAATACCAGAAACTGAAGGAATTTTCATCCACAAAGTGGAAAGCCAAGAATGCATCCAACTCAAACTGACATCAATTTAAGACTCAACTAATAGAACATCAAGCAGAAGATAGACTCATTAATCAACTAGAAGTTGAACAGAGTATCACTGTAAAGCCCTAAGTTAAAACTTATAGCAATGAAAAGTTTTCAATAATTCTACATATCTAGTTGAATAGAGTATCACTGTAAAGCCCTAAGTTAAAACTTATAGCAATGAAAAGTTTTCAATAATTCTGCATATCCAAGGTCCATTAAAAATCCACCAGATTTTTTTTTTTGGAAGTAAAAAATAAAGGTACAAACATCAAGATTTTAAAAAGAGACCAAAAATATTATTGGAAAAATGTGATACAAATAATAGGGTGCAAAATTCAACAATATTTATACATACATACATGGATGCACGATGCAAAGTCCATTAAAAAATCCACAAGAGTTTTGTTTTCAGAAATTAAAAAAAAGTACAAACATCAAGAATTTAAAAAGAGACCAGAAATGTTGCAGGAAAAATGTGATATAAATAATAAGGCACAAAATTCAACAATATTTATACATGCATGCATGCATGTATATATGTATCTTAATTGTGCAAGGACTGCACAACACTTATGCCTCCACAGTAACTCACACCTACATATATTGCACAAAGTTCCAAAAATGCATCCTCTGAAACAGTCTCTGACATGGACTAAGATGGTCTCAGATCTCTGCTCTTTTCTTCCTCGAACATTTACAAGTACCATCCTTCCAACTTGGCTGTGAATCGACAAAATCTTGTCTCCAGTCCCATCCATAGGTTGCTTACCAATAAATTTTTTTTTTGCATACCCACCCATGAAACTATGAAGTGTTAAAAGGTAAGTGGTGCTTTCATTGTGCAACTGATATCAGGGGCAGGGGTTTTTTTTCTCCAGATTAACAGGAAGACAAAAATTTTGATTTCCAAGGCATTTGGGTTCTCATAGTAATTTCTACATCCCATGTCATAAGCCATCACTAGAACAAAGATAAATCTCTACCTGATTTCTCAAAGATCATCAGTCTCTCTTCACAACCGCATTAAATCATTTCAATCAGGTGATGGAAATCAGAGTCCAAAAGAATTGTATCCGACCATCAACCATTAAAATTCTACCTAACAACCCAGCAAATACCTATGTATTGTTCAGAATTTCCCCAAAAATCTGCTCCTCTTGTTTATATCAAAGAGGATATATTAATAGTAAGGCCACGAATACAGCCATCTTTTTAGGGAGGAAAGGGGGAGGATGAGTAACCTTCCTTGACCCAATAGGCTCAGCAGTGCCCCCGACACCACCAGTTTTGAAACACAGTGGCTTATCTTCATGACAATCTTTGGTACCCTTCTTACTAAGCTCTAATTACCATCCTGCATCTGACAATAAGATGCCCTGACAATAAGATGCCCTGCACAACTAAGCACTCCTCCCCATAATTAAAAAACCTTCTTATTGTTTTGTCTTAGATAGTAATTTCCTAGATGAGTGCCTCTAAAGACTAGAAGGCTATGCGAACAAGGCATAGAAGCTGTAGTGGAAAGATATGGTACATGACTAAAGGAGTGGGAGGTTAAACTTCTACTTGTTGGCATAGAATCAAGTGTGTAAGCAACCTTGATAAAGGCACTCACAATTATCATCCCATAAGTTTTCTTTTTTCAAAAAAAAGAAAACTTCCCCAGTGCTTTTCAACTAAAACACCAAGCCCAAAGCCCTATGTGTCAAGCACTGCTCTGTTGGCCCCAATTAAAGCAACAACATGGAGAGGCCAACTCTAAAAAAGAGCACTCTTAAGAACATTCCTATAATCAGTCATTAAAATTGAATGGTTTATCATTAGTACATCTAATCAACAAACCATAATTCCAAGAGTAATTTGAGGAACAGCATGGATTAAGCTATCAGGCTCATTTAATATAGTTTCTTAACATCAAATTTGCTTTTAGGCCTATTCTTATCCATTAATACAATTAAATTAAGAGTAGTTTTGTTCCATATCACAAAACCAAGACTTTCTTTTTTCACATTATTTCATATCATTAAAATATATGTGTATACATCTTTTTAGTTTTCCATACAAACCCTTGTGAAGTTTGGCATCAAATTTGATGACCTAAAAAGAAGACAACCATAATAACCCCATATATTATATTAAATATCTCCTACTATGTTGCTTAATTTTGAACAGAATTGCTAAAAAGATCTCCTAAGCCACAACTCTAAAAATTCTTAGCTACTTTAATTGATAACATTTTTCTCAAATCAACTTTGACAACCCGAATCACACTATTTGCCCTCCACAAAAAGCCACAGCAGCATTCACAGTTTCACAACCTTATTCCAAGCAAAAATTCTTCACAGTGCCATCCAAAACCCTACCCTAATTTTCCAATAAGTTACTTTTTGTAACCCAATTTTCACATGCATTGCAAACCCTAACCCTAACCCTAACCCCTAATTGAAACTAGAGAAGAAGGCACGGCTGTGGATAGACTCACATTCAGTGTAGTGGACGTAGTACTCGTTGGGACTGGCACTGAGGATCTTCCGCCGCTCGATGACCTTGATAGGGTGAAGCTTCTGATCAGAACTTTATAAACCAAACCAATTCCCTCTACTATATGGCTAGAAGATCTTTTAGCATGTCCAGGAATGGTACGCCAATATTACACCATTCAAAAAAATTATTTTTATAAAACCAAAATTAATTTAAGTAACTTCACTGAACTAAAAAAAAAGAAATATACAAAAACGGTAATGAAAAGGAAAATAAATTAAAAAAATACCAAATGGAATTCATAAAAGCAAAAAAACATGGAAATAATTACTAAAAATAAATTAATTTTATAAAATTAATTTTATATTGCAACGGCCTTTAAAACGTTACTTACTTATAATGGTATCTCTATTATTTTAATAATTAATTTTCCCTTTTTGGTGTTGCCAGAGTGGGGATCAATTTGTGCGTGGAGGTGAAGCCGTTGCCTTCGTCTCGAAGGGACTCCGACGATTGGGGACCAACCGAAAGATTTCATTCGTAAGGGATGGCGAGCCGGTCCATGTTCTTCGCGTTTCTGGAGCGGCGATCCTCTGCCACCGATGGAAGACAGAAACGACGTCGAGGAGGCAGGCGATCCTTTCCCTTCCCATCTTCTCTCCTTCTCGTTGGATTCTTGGTATGGCTTCTTAACTACTTTTTTCTTGTTTTCTTGCTTTCTCTTTGGAATCTTCAGACAGTGGGTTCCTTGTTCTTCGCCTCCATGAAGCGATCCTCCGCCACTACCGGAAAACAAGAATGAGGGCGAGATGGTGGTAGGATTTGTTTCACATGGGATGGGACGCGAGTGCCATCTCCGAGCCCACCTCGGTGGTGGTAGGTTTTAACATTTTAAACCGCGCATCAGCCATCCGATCACCAATCATGCAACTGGGAGTCCATTGTGCGCACATCGCACGTGATCCAATTCAAGCTCATCCATCAGCAGATTGCATGCATAATTGGTGAGATTTAGTACTATAGTAAGATATAAGTGCCTTAATTACTATATGCATTCTCTGATTTAACAAGCTATTGTAAATTATATGGTAAGATTTAGTACTTTGTAGCCTTTGACCAAAAGAAATTCCATCAGGTACAACCTGTCCTGCCTGATGATGCCAGTGATTAGAACCACCTTTCGCCGATCAACGACAATGCACCACCGTTGGATTCCGATCTGGATGCCATTAGACTATGGTTTTGGAGAGCTGAGACAGTTCCAGAAGAAAGAAGAGAGTTTATCGTGTCACGGAAGAAAGGAATCAAGAAGCTTCAGAAACGATGGGTCTCAAGCCTAATTAGCAGGTTTGGAGGAGACTCGGCCTGAACCAAGATAATGCTCTACCCAAATCTAATCCACAATTAACATGGACCTTAGTTTTAAGTCTAGACCAAACTGAATGAAGAAAGACTGAGCTCATGGCACAACTCGAAGTTAGCTCAGCCTAATAGGTATCAAACTAGCTCGAACCCACTTTCAGCCCTACTACAACTACCATCATACTTCTACCACACTATCATCCATCATTGTCACAATCCTCTACCATCCATCATCATACCACCACCACCTTCATATCTTCATCCTTTACCACCGCTATCACCACTATACTTCCATCACCACTACCACCATCTGCACCATCTATCATTGCCATACCTCTACCACCCTTCACTATCATCACTTTTATACTTCCACTACCATTCATTATTGTTAATAAACATTATTACATCATCAATTTTGATTTACCTTTTTGAATCTTCACTTATTATTATAAATCTTTTGGAAACACTACTATTGCCGCACACACTCGAATCTCGTTCAAGGTCGAAGGAGTGGTTATCAGGTTTCCTCTTATGATTCCACACTCACAAAATCAAGGGATTCCATGGGTGTCCCTAAAGAGAGTGGTAAGACAAGAAGAGCGTTTGGATAAAGAAGGGCTTTTATAAGAGAATAAAGTAGCTTACCTCTCTTCGGTTTCGCTTTAGGACAAAAGTTTATCCAATAGTGGGTGGGTTATGAAAATCAACAATAACTAGTCACCCATATGGATGGATTTTAGGTCTGAATCCAAAACCCGATCCATTTATTAATAATTACCAACCATCATTGTCATCACCATCTTGATCACTCATCATCACCATTGCCACTATCATACCATACATTCATCACTTTCTACTATAACCATCTCTTTCACTACCTATCATTATCATCACCTTGTTAACCACCCATCATGATTCTTTCATTATCAACCAACTTTCATGATCTTTTTTATTTTTTAAATTTAAAAAATAAAATTTTTTATTTTTAATAAATAAATATATTTTTTAAATAAGAAAAAAAATGGACAATGAAAATTAAAGATAAAGAATGACAAATTAACAAAACAAACCCTTATGTTCGCCCCTCTTGGAGGCTGATTTCTCACGCCTTAGGAAAAAAAAGTTAAACAATGCTAAAATTGTAATGAAGTATCCTGAGATTTCTGAGTATAATAATCCAGATACCACCAAATATTTTTTTATGGTATAATCTAAGAATTATCCAAGTCAATCATATGTTTCAAGTTGTTTGTGTCGCTCTTTGTGGGTCTGGCACCGCAAATGGATCGGATTGACTAGTCACTCAACTAGACTAGACCCCGTTACCGAAGGCTCATGAGGCTAGGTCGGTTTCAAAATATTAATTTCGTTGGATCAGGTGCTATAAATCTCGACCCGACCCGAACAGAAGATCCCATCCCTATCTCCCCCGAAAATATGATAAAACCCTTCTGGGGTTCCTCAACCCTTCCCTCCTCGCAACTCTCTTGATCACATCGGCGTCCCGGTGTCCTCTCGCCTCGACAGTGGGTTCCTTGTTCTTCGCCTCCATGGAGCGATCCTCCGCCACTACCGGAAAGCAAGAACGAGGGCGAGATGGTAGGTGATCCGTTCCCCTTCCCCATCTTCTTTCCTTTTCTTTGGATCCGTTCCCCTTCCCATCTTCTTTCCTTTTCTTTGGATTCTTGTTACGGCTTGTTTTCTTGCTTCCCCATCTTCTTTCCTTTTCTTTGGAGCTTCTTGACTGCTTTTTTTTTTTTTTTTCTTGTTTTCTTGCTTTCTCTTTGATTCTTGAGACAGTGGTTTCGGTGTTCTTTGAATTTTAGAGAGTCCTTGATTTTTATTTTATATTGGTTTCTTTTGAATTCTCGATATGGTTGTTGATTAGTTGATTATCTGTTTTTTGGTTTCTTGCCTTTTCTTTGGATTCCAAGGACGTGCAGATGGTTCTTGATTGCCTTCTCTTTGGATTCCAAGGACGTGCAGATGGTTCTTGATTTCTATATTTGTTTTGGTTTTCTTTGGATTCTCGATAATTTTCTTGATTAGTTGATTATTTGATTGTTATTTTCTTGCCTTTTCTTTGGATTCTTTGATTTCAGTGTTATATGGTTTATGATTTCGAGTATGGTTTTGATTAGTTCTTGTTTTATATATTGTGTTTCTATGTTCTTTGGATTTTAGAGATGGTTCTTAGAGATGGTTCTTGATTTCTGTTTTATTTTGATTTCCTTTGGATTCTCGATATGGTTGTTGATTATCTATTTTTTTGCCTTTTCTTTGGATTCTAGGGACATGCGATGGTTCTTGATATCTGTTTTAACTTTGATTTTCTTTGGATTCTCATTTATTATTTGTTTCTTATTTTCTTGACTTTTCTTTGGATTCCAAGGATGGTTTTTGATTTATATTTTTATTTCAGTGTTATATGGTTTATGATTTTGAGTCTGGTTCTTGATTTTATACGTGACTTTCGTGTAATGTTGTATCCTCGCTGTGATTCTTTGGAGTTTAGTTTTCTGATTTGAGATGATCATCTCCATTTGGACCTTGTTCATTGTGAGTTTCCAGGTTCTTTTATTTTTCAAAATTTTCATTGTACGCTTTGCATTGTTTTTCGATACTTCTTTCAAACTCTTTGTGTGAGATTTTGATTTCATATTCAGACGAAACCTGCACGTGGTGCGGCCTCGCTCCATCACTCCTTCTACCTCTATCCATGCCCCCTCTTTCTTTGTGAGAATCTTATGCACACCACTCCCGTTTGGAAGGCTCGGTGGTGTTGAGGAAAACAGGTCGCAAGGGGAGAGGAAGGGACAACTCCAGGTTCTCATATCTTTGTCTGAGCTCTTTGCGTTGTTTTGTATTTTTTCTATTTTATGCGCTTTTTGTTTCATAATTTTTATATGCATTTTAATTTCAATTTTCTATTTTATATTTCTACCTTTTTTTGCATATTATGAATTGTTATTATTAATACTCTTTTTATTGCTCCATGTTTTTTGCTTTTACGAACTCCATTTCGTATTTTTTTAATTTATTTTCCTTTTCATTTCCATGTTTTATGTTTCCTTTTTTTTAGTTCAATGAAGTTGCTTTAATTAATTTTGGTTTTATAAAAATAATTTTTTTTGAATGGTGTAACATTGGCACATCACTCTTGGAAATGCTGAAAGATCTTCTAGCTATGCAGTAGAGGGCATTGGTTTGGTTTATAACGTTCCGGTCAAATAAAGACATACTATAGCTAGCACTATGTTGGCATGGGAAACTTTTTACATGACAAAATGATGCTATTTAATTTTTTATTTTATTGTTCTATCTTTTCTTTGTGTGCTCGTTTATGTTTTTGCTTTTATGAATTCCATTTGGTATTTTTTTTAATTAATTTTTCTTTTTATTACTATTTTTGCAATTTTTTTTTTGTTTAGTTCCATGAAGTGGTTTCTATTAATTTGGTTTTATATAAATAAATTTTTTGAAAGAATAATGCTTTATTGATATTATTATATTGTAGAAAAAGACATTGTTATTTTTTCAATTGTTCCTAGATCCTAGATCTTTAATATGGAATTTTTTTAGTCTCCGAAATGATGAATTCAAGAGCATCAACATGAATTTTTTAGTCCTCAATTTAATACATAAATCTTTTTTAGCAAATATATAAGGTGCGTTTGATATGAGATTAAAAGGGGTGAAATGTTAGTTGCTCTTGTAATTTTTTACCTCCTTTTGATGGTGTGTTTGGTATGGGATTAATTTTTTTTAGAGAATAATTTCCCTTCCTTCCCCTCGACTTGTTAACTTAAGAGAGATAGGTTATCAGGATTAAAGACAAAAGCATGAGGAATAATAAAATATTAAATAACCCCACCCTATATATATATAATATTATAATGTATGTATATTATATACATATAATATATAATATTATAATCTATTATAGTGACTTGTGAGTATCTATATATACTATCATTTTCACCTCTTTTATGCATTGCTCCAAATGTAGTTAATACTTACGACTGAAATATTTTACCCTCCAGATACAGCCTAGTTATTGTAAAAACTTTTACACCCTTAAAATTAACAAAATAAAATATTACTTCGATAACATTCACCCCTTTTTTTTTCACCTCGTATCGAACACAACCTTACCAGTGAGATTTGGTGGATCTTATATTACATCAACCAAGTGGTGGTTCACACGAGTTTGGACACATTGGGACTATAAGACCAATAGGTTCCTACGCATGTGCACCAACAGTGACACCGCTTCCCTTTTACCCGAACCTTTGTACTCTCTTAGCCTATTTCTGCATCATACCTTAATGTTGGTCCATACGAGTCAAAAGGCTTTGTGGCAACAAGACCAGTTGATCCACATGCAAGCCCATCGACTGTGGCAACGTTACCCTTTTACCTCAAAATATTCTCAGCATAGAGTTTTATAGTGTCTTATGATATGTATAAACAGTGTCATTTTTACTTCTTTTATACTTTGCTCCTAACGCAATTAAATCTTATGCCTGTAATATTACACCCTCTAGATACAACCAAGTATAGTTATCATAAAAACTTTTACACTCTTAGAATTTACATCATAAAATATTACTCCCATAACATTGACCCCCTTTTTTTTTTTTTACCTCGTATCAACCACAACCTTAGTAGTGAGATTTGGTGGATCTTATATTACATCAACTAAGTGGTGGTTCACACGAGTTTGGACACATTGGGACTATAAGACCAATAGGTTCCCACGCATGTGCAACAACAGTGACACCGCTTTCCTTTTGCCCGAACCTTTGCAATCTCTAAAACCTATTTCTGTAGCACACCATAATGTTGGTCCATACGAGTCAAAAGGCTTTGTGGCAACAAGACCAGCTGATCCACATGCAAGCCCATCGACTGTGGCAACATTACCCTTTTATCCCAAAACATTCTCAGCATAGTGTTTTATAGTGTCTTGTTAGTATGTATAATAGTGTCATTTCTACCTCTTTTACATTTTGCTCCTAACGCAGTTAAAACTTATGCCTGTAATATTTTACCCTCCAAATACAATCAAGTATAGTTATCATAAAAACTTTTACACCCTTAGAATTTTTATCATAAAATATTACTCCCATAACATTGACCCCTTTTTTTTTCACCTCGTATCAAACACAACCTTAGCAGTGAGATTTGGTGGACCTTATATTATATCAACCAAGTGGTGGTTCACACGAGTTTGGACACATTGGGACTATAAGACCAATAGGTTCCCATGCATGTGCACCAACTATGACACTATTTTTCTTTTATCCGAACCTTTGTAATCTCTCAACCTATTTCTGTAGCACAGCTTAATGTTGGTACATACGAGTCAAAAGGCTTTGTGGCAACAAGACCAGTTGATCCACACGCAAGCCCATCGACTGTGGCAACATTACCCTTTTATCCCAAAACATTCTCAGCATAGTGTTTTATAGTGTCTTGTGATATGTATAAATAGTGTCATTTTTACCTCTCCTCCTAACGCAGTTAAAACTTATGCCTATAATATTTCACCCTTTAGATACAACTAAGTATAGTTATTGTAAAAACTATTACACCCTCATAATTTACATCATAAAATATTACTCCTGTAACATTCATCCCCTTTTTTTTCTCACCTCGTATCCAACACAACCTTAGCAGTGAGATTTGGTGGACCTTATATTACATCAAGTAAGTGGTGGTTCACATGAGTTTAAACACATTGGGACTATAAAACCAATAGGTTCCCAGGCATGTGCACCAACAGTGATACCGCTTCCCTTTTACCTGAACCTTTGAAATCTCTCAACCTATTTCTGTAGCACACCTTAATGTTGGTTCATACGAGTCAAAAGGCTTTATAGCAACAAAACCAGTTGATCCACATGCAAGCTCAGCGACTGTGGCAACATTACTTTTTTATCCTAAAACATTCTCAGCATAGTGTTTTATAGTTGTCTTGTTAGTAGGTATAATAGTGCGATTTCTACCTCTTTTACACTTTGCTCCTAACACAGTTAAAACTTATGTCTGTAATATTTCACCATTCAAATACAATCAAGTATAATTATCATAAAAACTTTTACACCCTTAGAATTTACATCATAAAATATTACTTACATAACATTCACCTCCTCTTTTTTTCACCTCGTATCAAACACAACCTTAGCTGTGAGATTTGGTGGATCTTATTTTATTACATCAACCAAGTGGTGGTTCACACGAGTTTGGACACATTGGGACTATAAGACCAATAGGTTTCCTCGCATGTGCACCAACAGTTACACTGCTTCTCTTTTACCTGAACCTTTCAAATCTCTCAGCCTATTTCTGTAGCACACCTTAATGTTGGTCCATACGAGTCAAAAAGCTTCGTGGCAACAAGACCAGTTGATCCACATGCAAGCCCAATGACTATGGCATCATTACTTTTATTATCCCAAAACATTCTCAGCATAGTGTTTTATAGTGTCTTGTTAGTATATATAATAGTGTCATTTCTACCTCTTTTACACTTTGCTCCTAACGCAATTAAAACTTATGACTGTAATATTTCACCCTTCAAATACAATCGAGTATAATTATCATAAAAACTTTTACACCCTTAGAATTTACATCATAAAATATTACTTACATAACGTTCACCCCTTTTTTTTCACCTTCTATCAAACACAACCTTAGCAGTGAGATTTTGTGGATCTTATTTTACATCAACCAAGTGGTGGTTCACACGAGTTTGGACACATTGGAACTATAAAACCAAAAGGTTTGCACACATTTGCACCAACAGTGACACCGCTTGCCTTTTACTTGAACCTTTGAAATCTCTCAGCCTATTTCAAGTGACACCGTTTCCCTTTAAACTGAACCTTTGAAATCTCTTAGCCTATTTCTGTAGCACACCTTAATGTTGGTCCATACGAGTTAAAAGGCTTTATGGCAACAAGACTAGTTGATCTACACGCAAGCCCAGTGACTGTGGCAACATTACTTTTTTATCGCAAAACATTCTCAGCATAGTGTTTTATAGTATCTTGTTAGAATGTATGATAGTGTCATTTCTATCTCTTTTACACTTTGCTCCTAACGCAATTAAAACTTATGCCTGTAATATTTCACCCTTCAAATACAATCGAGTATAATTATCATAAAAACTTTTACACCCCCATAATTTACATTATAAAATATTACTCCCGTAACATTCAGTCGGTTCTTTTTTCTCACCTCGTATCGAACACAACCTTAGCAGTGAGATTTGGTGGACCTTATATTGCATTAACCAAGTGATGGTTCACACAAGTTTGGACACATTGGGAGTATAAAACCAATAGGTTCCCACGCATGTGCACCAACAGCGACACAGCTTCACTTTTACCTGAACCTTTGAAATCTCTCAGCATATTTCTATAGCACACCTTAATGTTGGTCCATACGAGTCAAAAGGCTTTGCGGCAACATGACCAGTTAATCCACACGCAAGACCAGCGACTGTGGCAACATTAGTTTTTTATCCCAAAACATTCTCAACATAGTGTTTTGTAGTGTCTTGTTAGTATGTATAATAGTGTCCTTTCTACCTCTTTTACACTTTGCTCCTATCGCAGTTAAAACTTATGCCTGTAATATTTCACCCTTCAAATACAATCAAGTATAATTATCATAAAAACTTTTACACCCTTAGAATTTACATCATAAAATATTACTTACATAACATTCACCCCCTTTTTTTTCACCTCGTATCAAACACAACCTTAGCAATGAGATTCGGTGGATCTTATTTTACATCAACCAAGTGGTGGTTCACACGAGTTTGGACACATTGGGACTATAAGACCAATAGGTTCCCACGCATGTGCACCAATAGTGACACCGTTTCCCTTTTACCTGAACCTTTGAAATCTCTCAGCCTATTTCTGTAGCACACGTTAATGTTGGTCCATACGAGTCAAAAGGCTTTGTGGCAACAAGACCAGTTGATCCACACGCAAGACCAGCGACTGTGGCAACATTACTTTTTTATCCCAAAACATTCTCAGCATAGTATTTTATAGTGTCTTGTTAGTATGTATAATAGTGTCATTGCTACCTCTTTTACACTTTGTTCCTAACGCAGTTAAAACTTATGCCTATAATATTTCACCCTTCAAATACAATCAAGTATAATTATCATAAAAACTTTTACACCCTTAGAATTTACATCATAAAAAATTACTTGCATAACATTCACCCCCTTTTTTTTTTGCCTCATATCAAACACAACCTTAGCAGTGAGATTTGGTGGATCTTATTTTACATCAACCAAGTGGTAGTTTACACGAGTTTGGACACATTGGGACTATAAGACCAATAGGTTCCCACGCATGTGCACCAACAGTGACACCGCTTCACTTTTACTTGAACCTTTGAAATCTATCAGCCTATTTCTGTAGCACACCTTAATGTTGGTCGATACGAGTCAAAAGGCTTTGTGGCAACAAAACCAGTTGATCCACACGCAAGCCCAGCATCTGTGGCAACATTACTTTTTTAACCCAAAACATTCTCAGCATAGTGTTTTATAGTGTCTTGTTACTATGTATAAAAGTGTCATTTCTACCTCTTTTACACTTTGCTCCTAACGCAGTTAAAACTTATGCCTATAATATTTCACCCTTCAAATACAATTGAGCATAATTATCATAAAAACTTTTACACCCTTAGAATTTACATCATAAAATATTACTTACATAACATTCACCCCCCTTTTTTTTCACCTTGTATCAAACACAACCTTAGCAGTGAGATTTTGTGGATCTTATTTTACATCAACCAAGTGGTGGTTCACACGAGTTTGGACACATTGGGACTATAAAACCAATAGGTTCCACGCATTTGCACCAACAGTGACACCGCTTCCCTTTTACCTGAACCTTTAAAATCTCTCAGCCTATTTCAAGTGACACCATTTCCCTTTTACCTGAACCTTTGAAATCTCTTAGCCTATTTCTGTAGCACACCTTAATGTTGGTCCATATGAGTTAAAAGGCTTTGTGGCAACAAGACCAGTTGATCCACATGCAAGCCCAGCGACTATGGCAACATTACTTTTTTATCGCAAAACATTCTCAGCATAGTATTTTATAGTGTCTTGTTAGTATGTATAATAGTGTCATTTCTACCTCTTTTACACTTTGCTCCTAACGCAGTTAAAACTTATGCCTGTAATATTTCTCCCTTCAAATATTGTCAAGTATAATTATCATAAAAACTTTTACACCCTTAGAATTTGCATCATAAAATATCACTTACACCCCCTTTTTTTTTCACCTCGTATCAAATACAACATTAGCAGTGAGATTTGGTGGATCTGATTTTACATCAATCAAGTGATGGTTCACACGAGTTTGGACACATTAGGACTATAAGACCAATAGGTTCCCACGCATGTGTACCAATAGTGACACTACTTTCCTTTTACCCAAACCTTTGTAATCTCTCAGTCTATTTCTGTAGCACAACTTAATGTTGGTCCATATGAGTCAAATGGCTTTATTGCAACAAGACGAGTTGATCCACACGCAAGCCCATCGACTATGACAACATTACCCTTTTATCCCAAAACATTCTCAGCATAGTGTTTTATAGTGTCTTGTGATATGCATAAATAATGTAATTTTACCTCTTTTATCCTTTGCTCCTAACATGGTTAAAACTTATGCCTGTAATATTTCACCCTTCAGATACAGCAAAGTAAAGTTATTGTAAAAACTTTTACACCCTCATAATTTACATCATAAAATATTACTCCCGTAACATTCACCCCCTTCTTTTTTCTCACCTCGTATCAAACACAACCTTAGCAGTGAGATTTGGTGGACCTTATATTGCATCAACCAAGTGGTGGTTCACACGAGTTTGGGCACATTGGGATTATAAAACTAATAGGTTCCCACGCATGAGCACCAACAGTGACACCGGTTCCCTTTTACCTGAACCTTTGAAATCTCTCAGCCTATTTCTGTAGCACACCTTAATGTTGGTCCATACGAGCCAAAAGGTATTGTGGCAACAAGACCAGTTGATCCACACGCAAGCCCAGCGATTGTGGCAACATTACTTTTTTATCCCAAAACATTCTCAGCATAGAGTTTTATAGTGTCTTGTTAGTATGTATAATAGTGTCATTTCTACCTCTTTTACACTTTGCTCCTAACGCAGTTAAAACTTATGCCTGTAATATTTCACCCTTCAAATACAATCAAGTATAATTATCATAAAAACTTTTACACCCTTAGAATTTACATCATAAAATATTACTTGCATAACATTCACCCCCTTTTTTTTTCGCCTTATATCAAACACAACCTTAGCAGTGAGATTTGGTGGATCTTATTTTACATCAACCAAGTGGTGGTTCACACGAGTTTGGACACATTGGGACTATAAGACCAATAGGTTTCCTCGCATGTGCACCAACAGTTACACCGCTTCTCTTTTACCTGAACCTTTCAAATCTCTCAGCCTATTTCTATAGCACACCTTAATGTTGGTCCATACGAGTCAAAAGGCTTCGTGGCAACAAGACCAGTTGATCCACACGCAAGCCCAATGACTGTGGCATCATTACTTTTTTTATCCCAAAACATTCTCAGCATAGTGTTTCATAGTGTCTTGTTAGTATATATAATAGTGTCATTTCTACCTCTTTTACACTTTGCTCCTAACGCAATTAAAACTTATGCCTATAATATTTCACCCTTCAAATACAATCGAGTATAATTATCATAAAAACTTTTACACCCTTAGAATTTACATCATAAAATATTACTTACATAACGTTCACCCCCTTTTTTTTTCACCTTCTATCAAACACAACCTTAGTAGTGAGATTTTGTGGATCTTATTTTACATCAACCAAGTGGTGGTTCACACGAGTTTGGACACATTGGAACTACAAAACCAATAGGTTTGCACACATTTGCACCAACAGTGACACCGCTTGCCTTTTACTTGAACCTTTGAAATCTCTCAGCCTATTTCAAGTGACACCGTTTCCCTTTTACCTGAACCTTTGAAATCTTTCAGCCTATTTCTGTAGCACACCTTAATATTGGTCCATACGAGTCAAAAGGCTTTGTGGCAACAAAATAAGTTGATCCACACGCAAGCCTAGTGACTGTGGCAACATTACTTTTTTATCCCAAAACATTCTCAGCATAGTGTTTTATAGTGTCTTGTTAGTATGTATAATAGTGTCATTTCTACCACTTTTACACTTTGCTCCTAATGCAGTTAAAACTTATGCCTGTAATATTTCACCCTTCAAATACAATCAAGTATAATTATCATAAAACTTTTATGCCCTTAGAATTTACATCATAAAATATTACTTACATAACGTTCACCCCCTTTTTTTTCACCTCGTGTCAAACACAACCTTAGCAGTAAGATTTGATGGATCTTATTTTACATCAACCAAGTGGTGGTTCACACGAGTTTGGACACATTGGGACTATAAGACCAATAGGTTTCCACACATGTGCACCAATAGTGACACCACTTCCCTTTTACCTGAACCTTTGAAATCTCTCAGCCTATTTTCTATAGCACACCTTAATGTTGGTCCATACGACTCTAAAGGCTTTGTGGCAACAAGACCAGTTGATCCACACACAAGCCCAACGACTGTGGCAACTTTACTTTTTTATCCCAAAACATTCTCAGCATAGTGTTTTATAGTGTCTTGTCAGTATATATAATAGGGTCATTTCTACCTCTTTTACACTTTGCTCCTAACGCAGTTAAAACTTATGCCTGTAATATTTCACCCTTCAAATACAATCAAGTATAATTATCATAAAAACTTTTACACCCTTAGATTTTACATCATAAAATATTACTTACATAACAATCA
>JACVBY030000245.1:0-185631 GCA_017589505.3 Metroxylon sagu | reverse complement strand
AAAGAGAAACAAAAAAAAATATATTGGAACAAGAGAGAGAAAGGAGGAAGAAAAGGAAGGCAACACTCTCTTCCTCTTGCATTTCTCAATGCAATTGGAACAGATACCCATTAGATAAAAACCTTTTTTCATAACTTCTCCTTTCTTACAATTTATAAAATCATCTCCTTCTAAAAACCATATCACTTCTTTACATATCCTTTCGCTCCCATGCGTACCTCTCAGACATTCCCTCTCTCTCTCCCCATTTAAAGTATAACTCCCATCTATCACAAGACTTGATTGACTTTACTATAAATAATAAGTAATGGACACTTAGCGAAGCATTCTACTGAGATAACTTGATATATCAAATTTTAAAAAAATTAAGGATTTATTGTTAATATGATAATCAATTTGAATTAAAATAAAAAATCTAAATAGAAGTATAAAGTTTATGTTGATGATCCTGTGCACGAGCAACTCCTAGCGTTAGATATCTCTATTGTGGATGCATATGTCGAGTTCATTACGATTTTTCCAAATAATAGGGACAAAACCATTAACATTCAAGTCTACGCGATAGAGATATAGAAAAATGCAGCATAATGTCCCATCACAATTTTAAATAAGACATACACATCCAGCAACATATATTTTATTGAAATAACTTGATGCTATAAAATTCTAATAAAATGGGTGCTATTATTGATATGACAACAAGGCTGAATAAAAATAAAAAATCTAAATAGAACTAGGATTAATGAACAATTGATGCTTTCTTTTATTATCAAGTTTGTATTGATAATTTTATGTGGGCAACTTCTCACTCCTTGTCTCCTTCAATGTATATCAATTTCACTATGACTTTTCTATATAATAAGGATAAAATCATTAGCACTCAAGTCTAGTCAATTTATACGAGAATGTAGAAAAATTCAATATGATGTCCAACCACAATTGTAACCCTTATCCATCACAAGACTTGACCAACTCAACTATAAAGAAGACATGGATGCTGCTAACGTATTACGCACAAATAACTTGATACCATAAGAATTTTCTAATAAAATTAAGTCCAAATAACTTGATGCGTTATAAGATTCTAATAAAATTAGGCCTATTATTGATATGATAATAGCTGAATTAAAATAATAAAAATCTAAATAGAACTAGGACTCATAGATGAATTGGTCACACTCTCTTTCATTATAAAGTTTGTGTTGATGATTTTATCTGGGCAACTTTTTGCTGGCTTATTTCTTTCAACATATGTCGGCTTCAACTTTGATTTTTCTACCATACAATAAGGACCGTATTTTATGAAGGTAGGGCAAAACTATGTTGGAGGTAAACTCTATTCCTGTGCTATACTAAACTTTCCTATGTTTCCTATACTTTTCCTTAACTTTTGCAGATGCATTTTTCTCTTCTTTTTGTAAATTTCCATTTTTACTCTTGTTTCTGTATTATATTGAACTTTACCCTATGCATATTTTATTTTATTTCATTTTAATAATTTATCTAAGCAAGGGAAGACCCATCTAAATATATTTCATTACATTTCAATTTTTTAATAACTCAACTAAACAAGGAAAAAAACGACTAAGCATATTCATTCTACTCATTTTTTAGTAACCACATAAGCAAGAAATGAAAAAACATATAAGCATGTTTTCTCTATTTTGCTGGAATATCCCTTGTAAGAAGGAAAAAAAATGATTATTAAGGCCTTCAATAAATATAATTCAATAATCATTAATCTTATAAAAATATTAACAATATTGACTTGTTAAACAAAAAAATAGTTTTGGTTGGTTTCAGCTGAAACTAGCAAAATCGGAGTTGAAAGATCGTCAGAAGCTTGCCAGAAACTAACTGAGACTGACCCGATTTAACAGCAATTGAAAATTCCAGTCAATTTGGATCAATTTCAGCCTAAACCATTAACCATTTTCGAAGCTGGAAATATATTGGACTTTTCTCATTCCTCTTAGCTTAATAAAATATCCTAACACTCATTGTATGATACTATGGTTCAATATTGTTTATGAACTCTCTACTATTATGCAAATAAGAAAAAGAATTGTATGCACTTCATATCCTGTAATTCATTATAGTTATACAACTGATGTGCAAAGGGCCCAAGAAAGTGGAGGTAATGCTATCTTGAGATGAGTTTATTTTATGAAGGAGAAAATGGAGCAGGAACCATGCTTGGAATTGTGCACGTAGATCACTAGAAAATGTGTGAATTTTTTAAACTGAAACTGGTCCATTTGTAGTGCAAGTGGCTCCTGCACTCAAAGTTCCATGCAACTACTTAACCTATCCATGTCCCTATGGGGATTTTCCTGTGAATGCATAGGTAGTATACTATAATAGCGCTGTCTATTCTTGGATTCTTGGGCCATGATTTAGATGAGCAAAGTTGTTCCTAGTAACTATTTCATTCTGAATCAGTTTCTTCTCCTTGTTGAATTTAATATGATATTCATAGGTGGGAAACAAAAAAACTATGTGATACAAGTTGGCAGAATTCTTTGCGATTAACATACATGGATCCAACCAATGCAATTGATATTTAATTATTTGTGCTTCTTAACAATGCACTCGAGGGAACGATACTATTGATTGTTATGCAGATTGCTTCATAATTGATTCAAAAAAGCTAATCAAAAAGTCGCAGTGGTGCCTAACAAGGTATGCTAATTAGTTGACTCACTATCAAAACGTTCTTTGTTTATGTAACAAAGCTTAGTAAATGTTGCATTTTAGAAATAAATTTGAGTAGGGGTCTTTTGCAGATGAGCATGCAAGAAATTGCACTTGCTTCGTGGCAAGTTCTGCAGTTTATGTATTAGCATTCTTATGTAATATTTTCCCTTTTCTACCTGCATAGAAATGTCTCATCCCTCACCATTAAGTAATTTGATATAGTTTTTCCTACCGACTTATTCTTATTCTCATTTTACAAAACCACATGGTAATTCAGTACAAAACTATTTGTTTTCATTAATAGTATGTTCTCCAATTATGGTGGAGGGTAATTGCCCTAAGAATAATCACTTTTAGGAAAAGGAAGAATGTAGAACTTGTAACAATGCTTTGATCTAAAGCAGGACAGCAATGGTTCCTCTATTGCTTTATATAGTGTTTTGAAGTCTGCATAATGGCACAATATGTCCATGAAAATTGCCTTTTCATGTTAGGTTACCAATGGAAGGTGGAATAACCCCAATCAATTCATTACTCCAGAGAGATAGCTCAACAAGTTTCGTAAGGGGAGTACGATGCTCGCCGGAATCTTCGCCGAGTAATTTCGAGCCGTTGTAGGTCAAGTCGAGAATTTGTTGAAAACGTGCCTTAGGTTGTAAAATTATAGCAAAATAATCGGTCAACAGATCAGATCTTTAGGAGTTTTTTTTTGTTGCATATTTTTGTTATGGCTGGATATCAGGAATCAAAGCTTAATATTAGGAATATGTTAGACATGGCTTTGAATTAGTTTTTTTTTATGCTTTCTGATATGTTTTAGCTCTATATAAAGAGCAGTATAGTGAATAAATTTATGAGTTCGGATACAAAGCTCTCTTCCTCTCTTTTTTTCTGTCAAATACTTTTCTGTCTTCTGCCTTGCAAATCAACGACAGCTAAGTTAGCATTATATAGTTCTGATTTTGTGCTCTATAACAACATATTAGTATCAGAAGACTTCTCTTGAGGGACCTGTGATTTGAGTGAATTAAAATACAAAACCAGAAACACAACATCTTTCATGAGGTGGAGCCTACATCATCTAATTTCTCAAATGTTCCACTAACTATTTTTGATGGTGATGACTATCAAGCCTGGGCTGTTAGAATGACAGTCTATCTTGAAGCATTGGATCTCTAGGAAGCTATAGAAGAAGACTATGATATTCCTCCATTGCTTGACAACCCCTCAATGACTCAGCTCAAGACCCATAGAGAGAAAAAGATCAGGAAGTCCAAAGCTAAAGACTGCATATTCTCTGCTATTTCAAGCACTATATTTACAAGAATCATGAACTTAGAATTAGCAAAGGATATCTAGGATTACCTCAAGAAGGAATACCAAGGTAATGAAAGAACCAAAAATATGCAAATGCTCAACTTGATCAGGGAGTTCGAAATGCTAAAAATGAAGGAGACAGAAGCTATTAAAGACTACTCCAACAAGTTTCTGGGCATAGTAAATAAGGTAAGGCTACTTGGCAAGGACTTTTCTGATGAATGGATTATGCAAAAAATTTTTGTAACTTTGCCTGAAAAAGTATGAGTCTAAAATTTCTTCATTAGAAGAATCTAAGGATCTATCAAGCATATCCTTGGCAGAATTGGTGAATGCATTGCAGGTGTAAGAGCAAAGGAGAATGATGAGAAATGAAGAAACTGTAGAAGGTGCATTTCAAGCAAAGGCAGAAAATTCAGAAGGAGACAAAACAAAAAGAACAACAACAGGAGGAAGAACAACAAGACAGGCAACAATAACAAAAATAAGGAGAGCTATCCACCTTGTCCGCACTGCAAAAAGACAAACCATCTACAAAGGAAGTGTTGGTGGAGACCTAATGTCAAGTGTAGGAAATGTGGAAAGACTGGACATATGGACCGGATTTGCAAGTCACAATAATAGGAGGCAAAAGCTACCATTGAATAACATTAAGAAGAATAACTTTTTGTTGCAACATGCTTCGCAACAAGCAATAGCTCTAGCGATTCCTAGCTAATTGACAGCGGCTGCACAAATCATATGACCAATGACCAAGAGCTGTTTGCAAAGCTGGATAAAACTAATATTTCCAAAGTAAAAAATTGAAAATAGTGAATTTATACCCATAAAGGGTAAAGGAACTGTGGTTATAGAAAGCTTGGCAGGTTTAAGGTACATTACTGATGTTCTTTATGTGCCTGATATTGACCAAAATTTGCTCAGCATTGGACAGCTAGTTAAATAAGGCTTCAAAGTCATATTTAAAGATGATTTGTGCTTGATCAAAGATGCCAAAGGAAGAGATGTATTCAAAGTAAAAATGAGAGCAAAAAGCTTTGCTCTAAATCTAATGGAGGAGGAGCAAATAGCATTTTCTAGCATTATAAGAGATGCAGAATTATGGCATAAAAGGCTTGGGCATTTTCATCATGGTGGACTTCTATATATGCAAAAACATGACCTGGTGAAAAGTGTGTTGTTGCTAGAAGAAAAACTGGCAGATTGCATGGCCTGTTAATATGGCAAGCAATTTAGAAGACCCTTCCCTCAAACAACATGGAGAGCAACACATAAGCTTCAACTAGTATACACAGATGTTGGATGACCTCACAAAACATCATTTTTAAATGGTAGTAAGTACTACATTGTGTTTATCGATGATTATACTAGATTTTGCTGGATTTATTTTCTTAAGTCCAAATCTAAGATTGTTAATATATTTTGAAAATATAAAGCATTGGTGGAGAATCAAAGTGGTTGTAGGATACAAAAGATAAGGTCTGACAATGGGATAGAATACACAAATAAGGTCTTTGACAAATTCTGTGAAAAAGCTGGTATTAAGTACCAACTTACAGCACCTTACACCCTACAATAGAATAGCGTAAGTGAGAAAAAAAATCGAACTATTATGAAGATGACGAGGTGTATGCTGTATGAGAAAGATTTGCCAAAGAAAATGTGGGCATAAGCTGCAAACACTACTATTTTTTTGTTAAATAGGCTGCCAATTAGAGCTTTGCAGAACAAAACTCTATTTAAAGCTTGGTTTGGTTATAAACCTAATTTACAGAATCTAAGAACTTTTGGTTGTGTGTTTTTCTTATGTGCCACAAGTAAATAGAGACAAACTTGATAAGAAGGCGGAACCAGGAGTCTTCATTGGATATAGCAACTCCTCCAAGGCTTACAGAATTTTTCAACCTCAAAATGGAAAAGTTCTTGTAAGCAGAGATGTCAAGTTTATGGAGGATAGAAAATGGAATTGGGATGAGTCAACAAAGAAGCAGTTGCTAGAGACTCCTGAATACTTTGATGATGACATAGATGATGTTCCAGTAAGAGGTACAAGGTCCTTATTTGATATTTATGCTAGAAGTAATGTTGCTGTTTTTAGCCTACAGAATTTAAAGAGGCTGAGAAGGATGACAAGTGGATTGAAGCAATGAAAGAGGAGCTCAACAAAAAAGTCACTGGAGTGAAATGAGTTTATAGAACCAAACTTAATGTAGATGGCTTTGTAAATAAATATAAAGCTAAATTAGTTGTAAAAGGATATAGTCAAGTATTTCGTATGGATTTTTCAGAGACTTTTGCTCTAGTAGCATGCTTGGACATAATTCGAATGTTGCTTGCCTTGGCAGCCCAAAAAGTATGAAAAATTTACCAGTTAGATGTAAAATCAGTTTTCTTAAATGGTTATCTTCAAGAGAAGATTTATATAGAGCAGCCTGAGGGTTTCCAAGTCAAGGGACAGGAGGAGAAGGTCTACTTGCTGAAGAAGGCCTTATATGGCCTTAAACATGCCCCTAGGGCCTAGCACAGCAGGATTGATAAACATCTTCAAAGCCTTGGATTTATTAAAAGTCCAATGAAGCTACATTGTATGTAAAAGGAACAGAATTGTAGTTTCTATTTATGTTGATGATTTGCTTGTAACAGGTAGCAACGAGAAACTGATAGAAGATTTTAAAGCTGAAATGCTCAAAGTAGTTGAGATGACAGATCTTGGTTTGATGTCCTACTTTCTGGGTATTGAAGTGAAGCAAGATCGTGATGGAGTCTTCATAAGCCAAAAAAAGCATGTAGAGGAAATACTCAAGAAATTTCATATGGAAGACTGTAAAAGCACCACCATACCTATGAACTAGAAAGAAAAATTTAGCAAGGATGATGGAGCAGAAAAAATTGATGAAAGCCAATATAGAAGCTTGATTGGGTGCTTGATGTATCTTACAGCTACCAAACCAGACATAATATTTCCAGTAAGTTTGCTTTCAAGATTCATGCATTGTGCCAGTGGTGTGCATTTTCAAGCTGCCAAAAGGATTGTAAGATATATCAAGGGCACAACAAATTATGGTATTAAATATTTTTACTGTCAGAATTTTAAGCTTCAAGGTTATTCTGATAGTGATTGGACAAGTTCAGTTAATGACATGAGAAATACAACAGGTTACTGTTTTAGCTTTGGATCAGAAATATTTATGTGGTCCTCAAGGAAGCAAGATGTGGGAGCTCAAAGTACAGCAAAAGCTGAACATGTAGCAGCCAATGCTACAGTAAATCAAGCAGTTTGGATTAGGAAAATACTTGCTGATTTACACATAAAGTAAAAAGAGCCAACACAGATATATATGGATAACCAAGCTGCAATTGCAATTGCGTATGATCCTGTTTTTTATGGCAAAACCAAGCATTTCAAGATTAAATTGCATCATGTAAGAGAAGAACAGAAGAATGAAAAAATTAAGCTGCTGTATTGTAAAACAAAGGATCAGATTGCAGATGTGCTAACCAAGGCTCTACCAAAAGCTAGATTTGAAATTTTAAGAAGCAAATTAGGCCTTTGCAACTACTAAGGCAAGGAGGAGTGTTAAAAACGTGCCTTAGGTTGCAAAATTATGGCAGAATAATCGATCAACAGACCAAATTTTTAGGAGTTTTTTTGTTACATATTTCTGTTATGGCTTGATATCAAGAATCAAATCTTAATATTATGAATCTATTAGACATAGCTCTGAATTAGTTTTTTTTTATGTTTTCTGTTATATTTTACCTATATATAAAAAGCAGTATGGTGAATACATTTATGAGTTCAGATACAAAGCTCTCTTCCTCTCTTTTTTTTTTTTTGTCAAATACTTTTCTGTCTTCTTCCTTGCAAATCAATGGTAGCTAAGTCAGCACTATATAGTTCTGATTTTGTGCTCTATAACAACAGAATTCTAAGCTCAGAGCGGTAGATCAAGTTGGAGGGGAGGCCACCATGGAATTAATTGGAAGTCAGGTTGAGATGTTTCAGCCGCCGGAAACGGCCCAATTCCAGCAGGATATCACTGAAGAAACCATTATTATCGAGGACAAGCTTTCAAAGGAAGGTGAGGTTTCCTATGGAAGGAGAGAGGGAGCCATCGAATCCCCGCGAGCTGAGGTCCAAGGCAGAGACTCTTTGCTGGTGCCTCCAGCTGCACTTGACCCCCTCCCACTTGCATAAGTGGACGGTACCGTTCCATGAGCTCAGAATTCCAGAAGGGTCGCGAGTTATTTGTCCTTTGAAAGCAAGCAGAGAAACATAGCCGATCTCATTCCCGAAATGATTAGCTCCTGTGGCTTTGACCCCCCCGACAGCGCCAGTAAGCATGAGAAGAGCAGAGCAAGAATAAGATCAACCCCGTTTTCAGTATCTGTTCAGGTTTCATACTTTCTCGTAGAAACATCATCATTGAGAGGTAGTAATTGCCCAATCAAATTTTAAAAAATCTCAAGGTTCGTCAGGTTTTGAGTTTTTCCGTACCTGGCCGTTTAATGGTGTCAACAGAGAAGCAAATCCTTCGGGGCTTGAATGGGGAAAACAGAACCTCGAAATCCAACGTTTTGGCCATGGAACGAATTGTAGCTTGCTTGGTCTTGAATGCACCAATCTTTATGAATAGGAGTTATAATTGCTGCCGGCCATCCTATTGGATTTTTCTCCATCTCTTATCGGTTACTTAGCCTTTGGTGCTCATGCTTGTTATATAAAAAAATCATAGTGAATTTGACATTCGTTGAAACCTGGTGCTGCTTATAGCTTGCTTAGGTCATATTGGATTTTTCTCCATCTGTTATCGGTTACTTAAACTTTGGTGCTCATTATTTTATCCTTATTATATAGAAAAATCATAGTGACTTTGAAATCACAGTGAATTCGAGTTATAATTGTAGTTGACATCCTCTTCGATTTTTCTACATTCTGACGAATTAGCCAAGACTTAGTGCTGTTTTTTCCTTGCGAACTTTTGGCAAAAGTTGAAAGAGATGAAGAAGTGAGAATTTGCTCTCACAGAATCCTCAACACCAACATCACAAAGGAAAGAGTGTTGTCAATTCATTGGGACTTCAGGTCAGAAGGTCGTGAGTTCCGCTCACATTTTATATTGTCTCAAACCACACAATATTTACATATTTCAGTTACTGAATAAATGTTGGATCATTCTGTAACTACAGAAAAAGCCTCTACATCTATAATGAACAAATTTTAAATCTCTACACCTAACTCAAGATTTCGACATCAACACATCTGATCAATTAAAACATGCCATTTGAACACTGAAACAGGAGAGAACACTGAAGCCTGCTTTACTAATGACCAGAAACAGTGAAAGAGCTTTTCTTCTTCTGCTTTGAAAACCATGAAACATATATGTATTTCAGGCAACAGTAACATCCCAATGTTGTTCTTTCACAGAGAAGCATACTGTATAAAAACTACCAGTATCTTCTCATAGGTAAAAATGACATAGATATACAAAACAATTTGTCTGAGCTGACTGATTATTGATTTTTTGTATCAATGTTATCTCCTGAATAAGTCTCATTTCATTCTGCCAATTAATGCAATATCAACAGCTTCTAGAGTCTGTTTCAGAGCACTTTGTGTTGTAGACGTCTGCATCATTACAATAGTAGAGGCCACCCTCCTAAATTAACAGGGTCTACCTGGGTAATGATCTACAAGATTATATCATTAATGAGGCAGACTGTCTTTTAATACATCTTTTAATTGTACTAAACTACTTCAGTAATTTAACCATAACTTTTTATCCAAGCTTAATTGAGGTAATTTAGGTAGTGTTATAAATCTGACTTGATACCAAATATAGTGGAAGTGTTTGAGCTTCAAATTTAATCCATGCCAACAAGGACAAATTTATCTTTCATACGGATATGTGTAGGGCTACTTGTTAAAGCTATCCTTTTACTCTTTTATTTTAATCTTTTGAGATTGTTGAACATAAAATTTGATGTATAAGGGTCTAAAAATATTAGATAGAAGTTGTATTTAATTTGAGTTCCTTAGTTCTATATATTCTGATGCTATATAAGTATTTAAAACTTTCTAATGCATAACTAATATAGGATTAAATGCATATCCACATGGATCCTTACATACTCAATCGTTTTAAGCCTCTAATATCCAAGCTTAGAGTCCGAAGCTAGTCAAATACAACCATAAAAAAGATTTTAGATTCAAAATTTCTATTTATAAAGAAAAATGTATACAATAGAGAATAACATATATCGAGACATACACAATTACAACATTTATTACAATTTTTTTAATAGCAGTTATTAGAGTACAAACGACAAACTCAAAGCTCAAGTTGCAAACAAGTTTAACACTAGGAAATAGGTCCACAACAATAAACATTATATCTTGATATTTATTAGAGGTAAGATACTAAGATGAGACTTTAACTTCCATTTGAGCTTCACTGTAGACACACACAATTACAACATTATTACACTAGGAAATAGGTTTAGAACAACAAAACATTATAGCTAGACATTTATTAGAGGTAAGATACTAAAACTTTAACTTCCAACTTAAGCTTTATCATATCTTCTAATGAACTCTATTCCCAAGATAAGCATTCCTAATTGCACGCATAGTGGTGGCAACATCACTCATGTTCATTCTTTCTCTAACAAATTCATTAGAGCAAGAAAGACCAATTCTTACCATGGATACTAAGCATTTTTGAGTTTTATCCTCATCTTCTACAAGTGGCATTAAAGGATCCACAATCGCCATGATTCTTTCAGGAAAAGCTGTCTCGACAAATTTCCAAAGAGTTAGGCCATCTTTGAACATGTCATCAATAGGTTTCTTTCCAGTAAGCATCTCCAAGAGAAGAATGCCATAGCTATAAACATCACCAGAAGTAGACACCTGACCACCAGCACCATACTCTGCAATCCATACATTTAAATAATTGAGCAAAATGTATTGATTCAACCATTATCTTTAATTTGAAAAGAGAAAAAGGAAATAGAAGAAAGGAAGTTCAGCATGAACATCTTAAGTCAAACAGGTTTGAGTCAAGAAGATAGATCAAAATAGAATTTACCTGGAGCTATATATCCTATAGATCCTCTGACCCGGCTTAAGCTATTCTGGTTCATCAAGGAGTTTGTTGCTGCTTCAAACATGAACCTTGCTAAACCAAAGTCACCCACATAAGCAACAATCTCATTGTCAAGCAGTACATTACTGGGTTTTAGATCACAATGAACAATAGATGGTTGACAATTATTATGAAGGTAATCTATTGCATCAGCCACATCGATTGCTATGTTTATCCTTTGAAGCAAGCTTAGATGTTCGGAGTGATGAGGCCCATCTAATTCTGGATGTAACCATTTCTCAAGACTTCCATTAGGAATAAACTCAAAAACTAGAGCTTTGAAATCATTGCCTCTAAAATCAACCGTTGAGCAGCAAGTTACGACCTTGACAAGATTACGATGTCGGGTTCTTCTCAACACCTCACATTCAGCTAAAAAGCTCTTCGCAGCTCCATGATATTGGACATTAAAAACCTTCACAGCAACAACTATTTGCGGAGTACATAAAATGCCTCTATAAACAGTTCCAAACCCTCCTTTGCCGATGAGATTGGTAGAAGAGAATCCTTCGGTTGCTCTAACTAGTTCAATGTAAGAAACTCTAGGAAACTGGTCTTCCAATGAAAATGCAGTATGAGCATTCGTGCTTGACTTTTGTTTCTTTCGAAAGATGAGAAAGGAGAACAGAAGAGTCATGCAAAAGATTACACTAGCTACTGGGATCACTATTTTTAGTAGTAGAGGCCAGTTCTTCTCTCTCAATGATCTCTTTTGGCATGCGGGCAGGTGCAATTCTGGAACACCCCCACAGAGTCGACTATTTCCTCTGATGGAAAACCGAGTTACATTATTGAAGATCCCCTTTACAGGCACTTCACCTTCCAGATTGTTGAAAGATAGATTTAAATATTCTAATAGAGCCAAGTCCTCCAGAAATGTTGGAATAGACCCTGTAAGGTTGTTTTGAGATAGATCTAATTTTCGAAGGGCCCTTATATTTTTCAAGGATTGAGGAATTATCCCTTGGAATAAGTTGTTATTCAAGTATAAGTACTCCAGCATCTCACAATCACCAAGCGTGCTAGGAATATCACCAGACAACATGTTCCAAGAAATATTTAGTCTTCCTAAGCTCTTCAATGCATCAACTTCAGGAGGAAGTGATCCGACCAATGAATTCATAGATAAATCAAGAAAAAGTGACAAGGAAGAAAGGGTTACAATCTCTTTGGGTATGGTTCCACTAAGATGATTGTTGTGGAAATCCAAATCTGTTGGGTAACGAAGATTTCCAAGGCCTGGAGGAATGGGGCCTCGCAGGTTATTGTCGTTCAAAGAGAGTTTAGTCAATAGAGTGAGATTGCTTAGAGAGAATGGAATTTGCCCATTAAAGTTGTTGTTAGACAAATTCAACTTCTGCAGCCTTGCAAGCTTCCCAATGCTTTCTGGTATGGTACCAGTGAAAAGGTTATTGCCGAAAGAGAGAAAGTATAGATTGGCTAGGTTTCCAATTTCATGAGGGATTCTTCCTGATATATAGCGGTTTTCTCCAAATAGCAAAACCTGGAGCTGTGAAGAGAGGTTGACAATGGAGTTGGGCAACATTCCTCCTAGCAAATTGTGATAAAGTGACAATACCTTTAAATTGCTGCAATTTGTCAGGGAGTCAAAAAATTTCCATCCCTCGGCATTTTCTGCTTCTAGCTGATTAATTTCTACATTAAAATGGTAAAGATCTGCTAGTTTTCCCAGCTCAGATGGCACCCTTCCATTAAAATGGTTATTTGAAATGTCAATGAGCTCAAGCCTTGAAGCATTCACTAACGTGGCTGGAATGGGTCCATCAAACTGGTTGCCATCCAATAAAAGGCGCCGAAGGTTAGGAAGAGTATTTCCCATATCTGATGAAATCCTTCCTCGCAGTTTGTTGTATGCCACAGAGAAATCTTGCAGCGATGAGATGTTGTAAAAATTGCTAGGGATTGTACCCGTAAGATTAGCGACACTCACTTTAAAATATTCTAGAGTCGTGAGGTGGCCGATGTCTTCCGGAATGCTTCCAGTTAGAGGATTGTAACTGAGGAAGAGCCGTATGAGTGATGATAGGTTACCGATGGAAGGTGGAATAGCCCCGGTCAATTGGTTGTTATTGAGATTTAGCCAAGAAAGTTTCGCAAGGGAGGCGATGCCCGCTGGAATATTGCCGGTGAGCTTGTTGGATGCCAAGTCGAGAATTCTAAGCTCAGAGCAGTAGGTCAAGTTGGAAGGGAAGCCACCATGAAATGGATTGAAACTCAGGTTGAGATGTTTCAGCCGCCGCAAACGGCCCAACTCCGGCGGAATCTCACCGAAGAAACCATTATCATCCAGGACAAGTCTCCGAAGGAAGGTGAGGTTTCCCATGGAAGGAGAGAGCGAGCCTTCCAATCCCCACGAGCTGAGATCCAAGGCGGAGACTCTCTGCCGGTGCCTCCTGCTGCATGTGACCCCCGACCACTCGCAGAAATGGACGGAGTCGTTCCACGAGTTGAGAAGTCTAAAGGGGTCGTGAGCTATTTGACCTTTGAAAGCGAGCAGGGATCGGTGGTCCGTCTCGTTTCCGCACCGAATGGCTCGCGTGGCGTCGACTCCGGGTGGCGCCGCCAGTAAGCGTGAGAAGAACAAGAGTAATAAGAACAAGAACAACGCCGTGTTCAATATCCCTTCAGGTTTCATCTTTCCTCGTACAAGAGAAATCACGCTGTCCTGCTGCTTAAGAAACACCGTTGAGAAGCAGTAGTAAGTGTCTAATTAAAATTTAAGAAAATCTCGCCTGCTTTCGAGTTTTCTCCATACCTGGTTTGTCTTCAACTTTGTCAGCAGAGGAGCAAGTGTTCTGGGCTTGAATGGAGAAAAACAGAGCCTCACCTTCCAGCGCTCTGGCCTGGAACAACTTGAAGCTTGCTTGGTCGCAAACGCACCAACCTTCATCAATTAATGGTTAGGTAAATGTCTTTTTTTTTATAATAGCAGGTTTGAATGGAGTAAAACAGAGCCTAACTTGCCAGCGCTCTGGCCTGGAACTAGTTGAAGCTTGCTTGGTCACAAACGCAGCAACCTTCATTAATTAATGGTTAGGTCGCAGGTGTCATCGGCACCTAATGAATACAGTCTGCATCAGCCTCCAAATTAAGTCCATAGTTCAGACGGAAAGTTTCAAAGTCTAGGAGAAGCCCTGCGAGGTAAATGCCTGTGAATTTGAAGGCCACACATTTTCTAGAATGAGACCATAAAAAATATGCAAAGCCTTTTTGAAAATTTGTTTCATGACTCTAGGTTTTTGTAACGCCCCTACAAGCCCATCCATTAGCCCAATTAACTTCTAACGGGCCGAAACTACGTGACCCAAAATTTCGAGTGGAAGTTAATGGGTAGCAAGTGGACTTGAGTTATAAGCACATAGCACATTTCTCTCATATCCAATATGGGACTAAATTTGGGGTATCACAATCTTTCCACCTTACCAATGTAGACTAAATTTGGACTAAATTTGGGGTATCACAATCTTCCCACCTTATAATGCAACGTCCTCATCGCACGCCACAAGTTAGCCAGAATCTACTCCGAGTCGGATGGCCAGAATCTATCCCGAGTCGGATCATTGGTATTACAAGGGTGGCTCCACGTCATGGCGGAACTCCACCACCACCCCATAAGTAGTCCTTTCCTCATGCCTACCAACTTCCGTACATTCGAGTCAGCTTTGATACCATTTGTAAAGCCTTAAATCCATCCGTTAGCCCAATTAACTTCTAGCGGGCCGAAACTACGTGACCCAAAAACTTTAGTGGAAGTTAATGGGTAGCAAGTGGACTTGAGTTATAAGCACATAGCACATTTTTCTTCCATCCAATGTGTAACTAAATTTGAGGTATCACAGTTTCATTCTAAAAAAAGTGTGATGTCAGTATTATGTTGTCTTGGTCATATTGTTGATGTTAGTAGTATGCTATAATAGCTGTCTGTTCGCAGATTCTTTGGCTATGACTTAGATGAGGAGACTTGTTCCTAGTAACTCTTTCATTCAGGATCAGTTTCTTCACCTTATTGAATTTAATACGATATTCACAGGTGGAAACAAATAAACTATGTGATACAAGTTGCAGAATTCTTTGTGATTAACATACACGGATCCAACCAATACAATTGATATTTAATTATTTGTGCTTCTAAACAATGCACTTGAGGAATGCTACTATTGGCGTTATGCAGTTGCTTCATAATTGATTCAAAAAGCTTATCAAAAAGTTGGAGTGGTGCCTAATAAGGTATGCTAATTAGTTGATACTGTCAAAATGTTCTTTGTTTATGCAACAATTGTTTATGCAACAAAACTTAGCAAATGTTGCATCTTAGAAACAAATTTGAATAGGGTTTTTTTTTTCTACTGTTCATAGAAATGTCTCATTCCCCACCATTAAGTAATATGATATAGTTTTTTTCTACCGATTTATTCTTATTCTCATTTTTCAAAACCACATGGGTAATTCAATGTAAGACTATTTGTTTTCATTAATGGCATGTTCTCCACTTGTGGTGGAGGGTAATTGCCCTAGGAATAATCAGTTTTAGGAAAAGGAAGAATGTTTTTGGTAACAATGCTTTGATCTAAAGCAGGACAGAAATGGTTCCTCTATTGCTTTATATAGCGTTTTGAAGTCTGCATAATGGCACAATATGTCCATGAAAATTGCCTTAAAGGCTAGCAAATTGCAAAATATGAAATTAATTGGCAGATTTGAATGTACATTATCCCAGGAAGAAATCATTGACACAGATACACACAAGCTGAAGAAGTCTAGGTTTACGAATAAAGAAAAGAAGAAAGTGTAAAATTTTATCACTAATGCAAAAACTAGTCCTTTGAATCCACAGCTTGTTGCTTCCAATGCCAACACATGACCTGCACATAAAGATTAGAGAAAATCAATTTGAAAGAAATCTAGTAGCAATGTATTAGACAAAATAAATATTAAATATCTTTTATTTTTGCTGAATTTTCTGTATGCTTTTGGGGATTTCTTTCCCATTTTATTTCATATTCTATATTGTATCATGCTTGGGGCATATGACACATCATATGGGAGAGAGGGGATGCTCTGACACTTAAAAGCTGTCTCCCCTTGGTTCCATGTTGGCTATCTGACAAAGGCAAGACTACTTCTAGTTTTGTTTCTCTTTTGGCTCAGACTAGGGCCACCTTTTTGCTTTCACTATTTTACACTCATAAGGCCTGATACATGGTAGGTTGTGCCATGCAGAAGCACATGGTTTGACTGCAGTCAAGTTTTACTATTTTTTTTTTTTTATTTTTAATATTTGTTATGTGCTGGTGGGAGTAGATAAGCTGCATTTGTTAGGAAAGTTGGTCTTCTTAAGGACAGCTCCAACTAGCTCTTAGGCTAGTTTTTCTGCTTAACCTAGCTAGGTAATGTAGTCGAGCCTATATTTCTATATATAAGGGCAGAGATGTTGGGTTGAGGATATGCATTCATTTCTTTCTACAAGTCTTCATTAACTGAAAGGAGCACTTTTTTCTTTCTTCAATTTATTGCTAACAAAATCTCTCTTTTTTATTACTCTTTATCAACGTTTCAAACGCTAATGCTAAATGCCATACTAGTTTTTCATCAGAGGAATACGGTATCAGTAAGTATCGGTATAGTTGATATTTTCCTAGACCAAGAAAACCAAAATGAGTTGAAAGCAATAGATATTTCCAATAGAATATTGTTGGTATTAATCACTATGAACCAAGATATTTGGTATGTATCAATCTTACTGCTTTTGTCGTCTCAAGGCCCACGCTGGTGTTGGTTTTTTATTATAATGGATATGGTACCAATGGTGCCATCCCAATCTAACAGTATTTAAATCCTTCATCTTTATGCTCTCTCTTTACATGACATATTTATGACTTGAACAAAGGATTGATTTTGAGACATACAAGGGTTGCCAAAACAAGCCAATGGTCATACCTTGGGAGTGTTAGTTTGGCATGTCTTTATCATGTGGAGTGGGCTATATTTTAGAACTCAAGTTCCACCTTGGCGGTTTAAGTTGAGCTATCATGCCTGAGATTAGGTTGGGTCTGCTGTGAGTCAAGCTTGCAAATGATATTGTTCTACCTACAAGGATAAGACTAAATGTGAAGAAGAGGCGTTTTCCCTCTCCATGCCTTCTCAATCCACTATCCATCTCACTTGAGTTTGATATATTTGGATTTGTAGGTGGATATTAAGTGTGGATGCCTAGTGGAGGTGTGGGTGTCCATTTACTAGCATTCTTCAAGGATAAAATTCTTAGGAGATGTTCTTGCTTAACGACTGTAATGCTATGGTGGCCTTTAAACTATTGCATCCTCTACATGTCTATGCCTATAGATTCTTTGAACTACTTTCAGACCAGTCCATATCTTCCCTCTTGAAGCACTTGTTCTATTGCCCTTGACTAATGTTAAAACTTAGCGATTTTGCAGGTAAAAGAGGGAAGAGAAGTCCTTGATGATAAATTAAAAGTTCCTCTCTTGCTAAGTGTGTGTGTGTGTGTGTCTGTATTATATATTTCATTCTTTTTTCTTTTTTTTTTGGGGGGGGTAATGAAATCCTAATGATTGATAGAGCTCTCCCCAAAACCTCCTTGATTTTTTTTTCACATCTGAGCTTGGCGATCTTTGCGCAGTTAGAGTTGGTGATGACCCACTTGATGACAACACTAGACATTGGTGTCTATGCGGTCCAAGCAAGCATGTAGTATATTTTGAAATGACTTTATTTTGATATTAAGAAGGTCAAGACCTTTAAATTAAAATGAGATGCTGGTATTGACCTTAAAACAATGAGATTTTTTTGATTGAGATGAAGAAAGTGGGGATTAAAGAATCAACAATGTCAGCAAAATTGTCATTTTACACAAGGAAAGCAGGATCAACCCAGCTGCCAACTCCTTTTTGAAGCATCAAAATAATGGCTTGCTCATTTTAGGATTTAAAGAAGATAAATAATCAAGGTGGGTGTTCAGAAACAAAAGATAGATCAATACACAGGCCATTTAAGATTAACATAGGTTTTTTACATCTTGCTATCATGGACCTCCCTGGAGATATGTGGCCTTACACCGTGTGGCCTAATCACTATGCCATTGCACAAAGGCCAAGGTGGAGGCCAACCAAATCTAAACTTGTAATGAAGTGGGTTTTTCTCAAGGTCTCAAGGTTAGTATTAGGTTTGAAATTTTCATGGGGTGTTTAAGTGTACAGTTTAGGCATGAAAACCAAGTTCACATTAGATAAAATGTTTAGATCAAGGTCATGGGTCTAAGTGTACGGTTTAGGCATAAAAACCAAGTTCACATTGGATAAAATGCTTAAATCAGGGAACCAGACATGCTAGTGTTCCATCCCATCTCGGCACTTGGGATGAATAATATCTACTGATGGAGAGTGGGACAATCCTGTCCTTGTGTCCCATGGAACATCTCACCAGAATTTAAACGTATACCTATAATGTTACAATATTAGTACACCGCTTTAGTATGATACTATATCTACATCCAGTACACACCTCACTTATGTTAATGGCAATAGGCATATTGCATGTCGAATATCATGCCATGTTGGTTTGTATTGTATGGATAAGGTATCGATATAGGTATAAGCATTGGCACTGCTACACTTTTTTTACATTATTATGAGCAATGTTTTGATAAGAAATATAAAGGGAAAAGATAAGGGGAAAAAGAGAGAAAGAAATAACTTATTGGCAATGATTTGGGGATCAGTTGGTAATGATTAAGTATTCTCTCTTCTGTCTTGGCCTTATAATTATATTGTGTTAATATGGCATAATTTACAAGTAATACAACAGAAGACAGAACAGAAAACCTATATGCAACATGATAACATTTATCTGTCTATTACAGCAAGTATCTATAAATTTTTAATTTAGTTATGTGGATCCTTTTTCAACGCAGGTTCTCATGAGGGGTTACATGTGTACACATAACCTTAACTTGCAAATCTTATTTCATTAAATGGATTTGGCTATACTCATCTAGGTATGTTTCACAAGTTTAAAATCTTTCACTAACTGTTCTCGAATTTGGACAAGAAAGGACCATGCATCAAAACCTACAGGAAAAGTGAGAAGTGTAAAACTCTTTGTAATCCTTAGAAAAGTCCAGACAGAGTAGAGGCAAGATTTTATTCAGAGAATTTTGTTCTTGCATATATGTGAATAAACATGTATCTACTGTAATCAGCTTTATATATGCATGCATAAATTGATATATGGACCTAACTAAATTCAAAATTACTACATGTATGATATTGAAAAAGGCTGAATGGTATTTGCCAAGGCAGTAAACCTACCTCATGGCCGGTGGGACCATAGCCACATTGGTGATATTGATCCTTGCCAAAGGTGCTGTACTAAGTTTACTATTTTAAGGAATTGAATCATTTACATTCTTATATGTACCAGGTCTCAGTGAGCTCCAATAGCAAGGAAAGTTGCAAAATTTGATTCTTGTATTACCTATAGTCATTCAGCTAAGTAACTTGAGAAATTATAGATTAAGTTGAATTAATGCAATTTATTTGATCAGAGTAGATTCAGAGGCAGGAAGTGTACTTGGAGGATATCATTTTTTTAGGTAGCTTTTCATGTAGTCTGTATGCATGACTGCCCTTAAGCATGTCAGATGTTTTCATTTACCCTCCGTAGATTTTGCATCCACTGGAGGAAGGTGTTGAAAATACCACTAATCAGGTGCCAAATCAAATGAATCCATAGTGTATGCAAACGCAAACTAAAAACTGTATCTCATCAATGGCATTATGCCTTATTGTCCTTTTTCTCTTGTTGATTCTTATTCAATTGTATTCTCTGTAATGTTGTCTTGAAAGTTCTCTCTACTGCATCCTTGTTTTCTTTACTCTCCCTCTACTCAACTGGTCATTTTAAAATAAAAGAACAGAAACAACAACAACAATAACAATAATATAATCTGCACCCTTCAATGCACATATCAGGCCCCCTCTTCACTGAGATCGTCTCTGGTGTGCAAAGTATATGTCCGAAAAATTGTGTTAACAGTTTTCTCCCAATTTAGTTGTGTGTCTACCATCCTTTAGCATTGCTGTATCGGCCTTTTTATTTCTGTTAATGCTATGTTCAGCTTATGCTGTGATCCCATCTTTCCTGTCTGATATATTAGCCAATGGAATAATTTAGTTCATATGTTTTCTTGGGAAATTGATGGCATCCAAGTCTCATTGGTTGCATCAGGACCTATGAAGCTGAGACCACATGGTTGAAAGTGACCAGTTGTGGGGAGAGGGCATGTTATTCCAAAGTCTGCTATGGAGTCCAAGACCTTCATGGTTTATTTTGCTGGTAGGGTTGGAGAGGAATGGATTGCATCACATCTGTCAAACAGTAGAAGCACTGTTGCAAGATGCAGCTATGGTAGCCTTCTAGATGGGCTGGTTGGTACAGGGTCTCATTTTATCAAGTTTAAATCATTTGGTCTATAATCTTGGTGGAAATCAGAAACAAGCTTACTAGTTTGTGGACAGCTTTTGACATGGTTTTTTGGGCATGACCACATATATTTAGGGGGATATACACCAAAAATAGTACATGTACTTCTATGTAGCCATATAGGCCAACTTGCAATCAGCAATCCTGTTCAGCTTGTTGGATGCAAACTTCATGCTTTCTTAGACTGTGCCAAGCATGGATCCGCTCCTTTCTGATGTTGATGGATAGCTGAGCTATCAATGCTGTAACAATCAGAGGGTTGTTTTTGCTTTGGTTTTTTTTTTCTTTTTGTGTGTGTGTGTGTGTGAGAGAGAGAGAGAGAGAGAGTGAGTGAAAGAGAGAGAGAAGGGCAAGGGTCATGATGAGATCTGCCCTCTTTCTCCTCATTAGCTCTTAATATTTATGTTTGGTACAATCAGTTAAATTATATGATTTTATTTTTTGGATCTTTGCAATTTTCTTCTGACTGAAGTTCTACCCTTTTGTTAAGTGTGTGCCAGTGAAATTGCCACAATATCATTTCACTTAAATCGATTAAAATTAAACATCCAGTCTATTCTTATTTTTTTTTAAAAAAAAGGTTCAGGACAGGTTAACCAAATGAGGTACTAGGTTCAAACAGGAGATTTGTGATCATGCCAAGCAGAAGTTACATAAATTTCTAGCTGATGGTCTAAACTTAGTGTGCCTAATTACTAAATTACACTGAAAATTGAGGATATAAACAACCTGTCTAGATCATCACCTACCCTTAACTTTTTTTCTTCAAAGTATACTTGAAGTAGTTTGGTGGATGAAATCTACATTATTGCATCATGCTAGATGATTTCAAGCAGTTGATTTTTTATATGTTGCAAATAACAGGAGTTATGCTTGAAAAGGTGCCAAACTTGTATTCTCAGTCTTATCATTGTCTATGAAATCTATGTTAGACATTGCAAAAAGATTGACTTCCTTAGAATCTAAGGTTGTCCTTTATTTTCTTTTTCATAGTTGAATTATTGTATGTTGGACCTCTTGTTACCTATCAACTTCTCCACCCTGAAAGTGGAGTGCTATATTCAATATTGTGGCCCTTTATCTTTGGATGGGTAGAGGAATCATGTGATAACAAGGATAGCATCCATAGGGGACAAGTAGTTGTTAAATGAGTTGTAGAATAATGATCTGCTTTTCAGAAGCATGCAGGCATCTGTTTGCCACCAAATTAATTGACTACTTACCTTCCAGTCCAACCATTGAAATCATCAAACCGTATGAGTTTCTGTTTCTCTCACTATTGTGGTTAACCTTTGGCTGCTTATTGGACCAGCTAAGGCTCCTTTGACAATCACCACCTAATTACAGATTTCTCTCTTTTATAGAAAGGCCTCATCATGTCTTCCAAGATTAAGTGAATTTAATTAATACTGATTAAGATATAAAAATAATTCTTCTTCTATGTATATTATATGTGCTACTGCATCATGCCATATAAAGCTAATGAAGTCAACTTTATGAAGTAGATAATTCATACATAAAATTATATATATATATATATATAACAAATTATCATATGTGCATGCTTGTGCTCGCTCTCCCTCTCTCTCTCTCTCTCTCTCTTTCTCATAACTACATGAAGTAGATAATTCATATGTAACAAATTATCATGATATATATATATATATATCAAACAAATTATCATATGTGCATGCTTATGCACTTTCTCTCTCTCTCTCTCACATCCACCTACACACATAGGGTTATAATATAAATAATAGGATAAAATACATATTACTATCATGTGTTTTAAATATTATCAAATTTCATAGATATTATTTGAAATGTTACACTTAACTACCATTTATTTTAAGTTCTATTAAATTGTGCCCATACTATCAAATTGCATCTATGTAGTTTGTAATATTGCACTTAACTACCATATATTTTAAATCTACTCAAATTTTACTTAATGTGTCCAAACTTTCATATGGGTACAATTTAATAGAGTTTAAAACATATGGCAGTTAAGTGTAACATGTCAAACCACATAAGCATAATTTGACAGCTCTGAAAATATATAATAGTTAAGTATAACTTGTTAAACTATATTGATCCAATTTGATAGTGCTTAAACCATAGAATAGTAATATGTATTTTGTCCTAAATAATAATAGAGGTCACAAGACTAATCGTACAAAAAGAGTCCACGAGTGGTAGGGAGAAAAAAGGTTTGTGACTTTAAAGAACATCCTTCAAGGAACAAACCAGCAACTTGGACATCCTACATAAAATTTCCTTTGAATACATTCGCTTCTCACCTCATTAATTTAGGGCTTGCAATAATTCTTGGAGCCATGAGGGCCTCCACCACTAAAACTAAACCAGCTCCTACCCTGATGACCTTTCCATCCCAAAATTCCAAAGCAAGAGGCTTGCCAGCCAGGTCAGTCCCCATGATAACATGCTGAGGGGACCAAGGCCTTTACCTTATGATACCCCCATAATCTCTAACCACTTTCTTTCTCATGCTACACAAGTTGCTTGGCATGACCCTAGTAGGCTCAAATTAAACCAAAAGCCACAGCTTCAAACCCTTGAATGCCATCAATCTCTCTCTGTAAATTTCCTTTTAACAGGCTTACCGAGCACCCTCTTACCCACCACTAACATTTGACTTGGGGATTACATTTCCTTCAAATTTTCTATAGAATGCTACTGATCGCATGTAATGCAACTGTCTACCTAACCCTTGTACCATATTAAGAAGTGGCAATGTTGATGTAATGCAACTGTCTACCTAAACACCCTACCATATTAAAGGTTCATCAACTGGTTATCTATATATCTTCATACATCATCTGCCACCAGCTGCTTGACCAACCTCCCCCTCTTTTTTATGGTTTGTTAATGCGTTTTCTAGTTCTAATGTCAAACTCATATGGATTTGTTTTGATGCAGATAAGGATTACAGCAGATCCAATGGCTTCATTTGCACCATAGAAGAAGTTTAGCTCTGAAGCTAATCATGGGTATTGGAGATAATGTAGTCAAGAAGGCTGATTATTTTTTGGAGCTTCACCACAAAGCAAAGGAAAGATGCTTTAAAGAAGAGTCCAAATACTTGATGGCAGAAAACTTGCTTGGATGGCTCCTACTTGGGAGCTGTTAGTTCAGTGGTTGGCCAGTGCCACATCCTAACCAGCCTGGATCAAGAGGCCCCATCCTTCCAAAGAAAAAGATTTAAAAGTTGGGGGAAAGAACAATGCACTCTTCCATTCAAATACCACTCCCTTTCTAAGCACTCATCTCAATACCACACCATGGGCAAGGTGATGAAGATCACAAGGAGATCTATTCATGCTTTCTTCCAGAGCTACCACTCCTTTGCCTCAACAGTTGCTCTCCTGGCCTTCCCCGTCTCAGCGGCCACCCTCCTCTCCCAATCGCTTACTCTTTCGTCATCCCCCATCCTCCGAACTATCTCGTCCCGCCTCCGGCTGCTCTTCGAAGCTGCTGGTTTCCCTGCCTCCTCCCAATTCTTCTACCTCCTCAATTTCAAGCTCTCTCAGGCTATCTTGACATTCATCTCCACTCTTCCTTTCACCCTCGTCTTTCTAATCCTAGCCAAAGCGTCTGTCATACAAATCATCCGTGAATTCCCTCGACGCAGGCTCGCATCGCCACCATTCTCCTCTCTTCTCCATCTTTATCCCTGCATCTTGCTAACCTACCTCTCGAATTCCTTGGTCATCCTCTCTGTTAATGCAGCCATCTTCTCTATTCTATTCTTAGCCTTCAACATTGCGGACGTCCTCCACCTTTCTTCGAGCAACTCCATCCTTGTACTCTCTGTTGCAAGTGTCATTCTATACTCCATTGTCATCGCCAACACCGCAGTTGTTTGCAACCTTGCAATTGTTATCTCTGCAATAGAAAACTGCAGCGGATATCTCTCCATCCTCAAGACCCTTGTGCTCATCAGAGGTAAGACAGCGACCGCCATAACACTAGCTTTACCTGCCAGTCTGGGCATGGCTGCAGTAGAAGCATTGTTTCAGTACAGGGTGATGAGACGATTCCGATCGTCGGGCAAATTTAGTCCATCAGTCATTTTGGAAGCCTTCTTGATCACATACATATATTCACTTCTCATCATCCTTGACACGATCATCACCTGCATGTTTCTGAAGATCTGCAAGTCAAGAAATGGATCACATTGGAATGAATATGATTACAGAACAGACAGTGAACCAGAAGTCAAGGGTGCTCTTCAAGCTTAATGCTCCCATAAGTTTATGATACAGTATAGCATATCCTGCTTTGACTCTTTATTTATGTCACTGCAAGAACGTAACTTTCAGCTATGAAAGAGTATTTTACTGCTTCAAATGTATGGTTCCACAGATGTGGCATCAATGCAACAATGTATTCTTGCCAGAGAAAAAAGTGTACAGCAAAATTTATAATGAAAACAGGCTCTTTGTAATGCAGCTCCAATAAGAGCATGGAACAGAGCCCAAAATTCCCCCATCACTCCAATTCTTTGTTTGTTCCTCCTGATCAGATTGCATTGAAATTGTATTGGATACAGCAAGAAACATTCAACTGAAATTCCAAAGTGTCTTACATAGCAAGAATGCCTAGATTATCTAGCAAGGAAAAATATTAGAGAAGCTATATAGCTTTAGTGCTTGCAATACACCATACATGACAAGAAGACCTGGATTGCATGGTTATTGCACTGGATGCAACGAGAACCATACAACTGAAATTCAAAGTGTCTTGCCTAACAAGAACACCTGGATTATCTACTAAGAAAAAATATTTGGGAATCTAAATGGCTTTAGTGCTTGCAATACCCCATATATCTCGGAAGATAATGACAAGGTTCTGACTTTGTGAGATCTAAAAGAATTTCAGATGGTATGTGATAAGTAGATAGTCTTACACACGTGAACTTAGTTTGTCTCAGAATGCCATCTAAACATCTATAATAAACAAACAATGGCGATGAATGTGAGAGTACAGCATAAAACAATGGAGAGGAGAGATGACAAGGGCATGTTGCTAGAAAACCATTTGGTCAGCTTTGGTAACACAAATATATGAACCAAATGACAGTAATACAATTTAAGCAATACAGCAAATTCCTCTATCCAGATTTTTTTTGTGAGACATGATCAAGTTTCATGCAAGATAACCCATTTCAATCTTGACAGCCAAAAGAGATCCTCTCATCATCATTTTTCAACTGAAATGGTCAGCAAGTCTGTGTGACCATTTTCAATCTCTACTTGACGATCAAAGCTGTCTAGCATAAGGTTGCAAGGTTGCAGAAGATCTCTTGAAATCAGCTGCCATTTCGCCATGGCCTGGGTTTAGGACCAGGTTAGCCCAGTTGGATGATCTGTGCACAATCCTTGATGGAATCCGGTCACTGTCTTCACCCCCAGATGCTTCATATCCATCACTTGTCGATCTTGAGAGTTGAATCCCCTTCTGTGCTACATTGCCTGGGACAGGCATAGTTGTGAGCCCCTGTACTTCTTCGGCTCCAGATGAGGAAATGCGAAATGGATGCAGATCAGGTGAGTCCAAACTGCTGTCAGGAGAAGAAGCAATGTTTTTGGTAGAAGACACAGGTTGGTTTGGCCGAAAGGCACTCCTTGCTTCAAGCTGCAGAGGTGCTAAACTGGAGGATCTATCTGGAGCCAGGTCGGTGCCATTACTGTCAGTGGAACTGGCTGATATTTTCGCAAGGGGCTCAAGAGGAAGGTCCACTGGGAACCTGCCTCTTTTGTTAGGTCGCCTTCGATTATCAGGCCTTGGAACTATCCTGCCACTGCCACTTCCAAAGCCATGGTCTATGTCTTGTCCCAGTGGCATTTCTTGTCTCACAATTGGCTGCAGGATCTTGGACCTTTTCCTGGCTTCTGCAGCTGCTTTTGAAACTTCATCTGCGTTAAGACGTGCCAGGGTCCAAGGACTAATTTTGACAGTTCCTGCACTTTTTTTTCTTGTTGAGTCCTCCACCACCATTTTCTTGCCTGTGGGATTCACAGATGTGCCAATTTCTGGAGGAACAACATCAAACTGGAAAAAAAAAAAAAAAAAAAAAAAAAAAAAAAAAAAAAAATTGAATTCTTCATAAATTCCCCAATATAAAACCAAGACATATATGTCAGCAAAAGAGAACCAGCACATACTGCTTCTGTCACAAGGTTACTTAAATTTGTCATGGCAGATCCAAACAACTTGTGCTTGAATGGTGACTCAAACCCTCAAGCATGTGGTTGTTACACAGGTATGTAATAATTGGCAACCAGGAAGAAACCAATGTATTTTTTAGGCTGTGGCTGCTCACCCTAAAAAAAGAGGGCTTTTCAAGTAACAACCAAGGTTGTAAATTGTAAGAAAATTGATGAGATTACTGAGTTAGAAACCACTCATTTTTAAGCAGCTGACAAGGAGACTGCCAATGTTTGGAGTGAATCTCAGAAAAACAAAAGATATGATGTTGGAATTTCCTCATTGAGAAGTTTTAGAATAACTGACAAATTGTAGCTCAGAAGACCATTTTCTGAAGGTGATGCTTTAGAAATTCTCAGAATAGCAACCTCAGGACCTTCTCGGGAATGTTGCCATCTGAGAGATCATCATGTTCTAGTTAATAAAAATGGATATGTTGTATGCCATAATTGTAGGAATACTTTTTGTGTAAGATTTGGTGTGGTGGGTTAAGTTCTAGCCGATAACTTAGGTCTTCTGGCTTCTGACTGTCAAATGAGATGATACCTCACGCCATAAAGTGAATCACAAGGGTCAGACTGCAAGCAGAGATGAGGCCTGGCACATATGATCACTTTTAAGGGCCCATAACCGGACAACTCTATGCCAACTTAAGCATAAGTAGCATTGCCAGTGTAATGGCTGATATAAATGATACTTGAAACCAATGGCTATTGAAGTGTCCCTGACACTAAAAGCTATGGTCTTCAGTCCAAACAACTGTGATGGAAGCCAAGAAATGCATGTACAAAATATTGACTCATTTGGGTCTGTTCCAGATGGTTTTGTTCCTTTGCAAACACAAAGTTCGGATTGAAGGCATGTAAATTTAAGACATAGCACATGCAATGAAACCCATGATTATAGGTGATATTATTATAATTTGATAGATATCTGCGTATTTATGCTATTAGCTTCATAATTTGTTTTATATGGTTATGTCCCTGTATATCTATTATCATTATCTATTAAATTACTGCAAGTTTACTTACATATTATCTAGATTTATTCATGATGTTGTAATATATTTTTAACTTTAAGGACTTTTGTTTCTGGATTCAGCATATTTTGCTTAACTAAGTCCTATATGAAAAGAAACAAAATGGCATAAAATTTTTTGCCTACTACAAGGGCAGTATTTTTATGTTTTCTTTTCTTTTTTTTTCTTTTTTTTTCTTTTTTTTTTGAGGGTTAAAGACCCTTATGGAGTTTGCTGTAGGCCTGATGAAGTTGGTTGAGCAAGAATAGTAACAAGGTAGAAATTAAATCTTAATGGAACCAACAAATGAGGAAAAAGGTGGCTAAACCTATGATAATTAATCGTAAAGACCCAAGAGAATAAGTCAGGTGGATCAAAGAGATGGTTGATTTTCCAAATAGAGAATGAACCCCTTTTCTGCCATATGATTGATAGAGTCAAGTATAGTTTTGTTAATTGTGTTATGTTGTCAAAATCATGGTTTCAAGTTCTGGCAAGACATCCCATGAGACACAAGAATGGGCTGCCATTCCAAGTGTCGGGATGGAACTATCTCACCCTCATACCAGCAGCCCAATCAACGTGTCCTAGGACCCCCCCTATCCTAAATGTTGGGACAGGATGAGACAGCAACGTGTCCCATTTCATGAAAAAATTGTGATGGCATCGTTCCAAAAGATTTAAGACCTTAATCAAAATGACACAATTCTCTGAGATATAAACTTTAAGTCCATTTTATCATTTCTTTGTATATCCAGCTCTACACTCAAGAATCTTGAGAGAGAACATGCAACTTCTTACCTGATCCTCAAGGAATAATCGTGGTGGAGTACACCATGCACCGCGATGAAATGCGCTAAAGGAACTAGCACTGCTCAGTCCAGTAAGAGAGCTCACTGAAGACATTTGTGGACTTTGCTGACCCCCAACTCCTTGCTGCTCTTGCTGTTCCTGCTCCCTCAAAGCTATGATGTAGTCGTACGTGCTGATTCCCTGCATCCACATTCATGACAAAAGTAATCACGGTTTCATCAAACTTTAGACAAAACTGGAACAAATGCCAAGCTTCAAAAGACAAATCAATAACACCAGAAGGCATTCTCATTTTGAAAATGAATGTCCCAGCTTAAGCAGTCTCTATATTTTTGTTTTCACAATTTTGTTAGAACAAAAGTACGATTTTGACAATAAACATAAAAAGAAAAGACTGGATTCTGTCAACCTCATGTTGGTCAGCAACTTGATTTCAGAAAATGAACTTGATTCTCTCAACATGTAAACTGGCTTCAAATGAGATATTACTGTTATACAACAATACTATACAATGCTTTCCATGAGATTTATGGAAAGTGGAAACAACATCAAGCGTGTTAGGGTGGAGTCAACAATCAGCTAAATCATTGAAAATAAAGCCAGTAACCCTTTTAGTTTGTTTTAACGATGCCTTTCTCCCTGATTGGCTCATCCAAAGAATAAACAAAATGAATCACATAGAGCCAACTTATTTATCTAAAAGCAAGTACTGATAGTTCTCATCTAAATATGCATAATATGATAAATATCTGATGCTATTTTTAAGTGTTTTAAAGAATCATCAGAATATTTAGCTGAATATCCATAAATACCTGTTACAATTTAAGAACTCAGCCAATGTAATGTCTTTTACTTGGAGTGAAAGGGAAGGACTTTGATCAATGTTACAAGATAAAAATTGTATATGTAAATTATCCTTACAAGAACAAATGTTCTTACGGTCTCAGGTCCTGCAGAATTATAAATTATTAGAACTGTATGGGCTTGAGAATATAATTATATGGACTAAATATTCCTACATCACAACTTAGATTATTTTAATATAACATGCTAGAAAGCAAGAAATAAAAGATGTGTAGAGGTTGTGCACATGTTGATGCATAATTCATCATGTGGATGATAACAAACCTGCCAAAAATAATGCCTAAAGATATATTGCCAATATTCATACAGTAACACAACAAAGATGACTGCAGTCAGAATGACAAATCATCATAGAAGTTTTACCTTTTTTATTAGAAGAATATGGAAGAAAAAAAGTTGAGCAAGTGGTAGAGTGGCAATCATTGCTAGGAAGGTGCATGAAGCCTGCAAAAGTAACAATCACCATATGAACAAACATTGAGGCCAATATTTGAAAACAATCCTAACTTAGAGACCAGACTCATGATTTTCGAAAACAATTTTTTATTTAACAGCATATTAAATAATTTTATAAAACCAATTTTACCAAAATTTTACCTAAATGAAATAATATAATTGAGCTAAGAGAAACAGCTTTCCAAATAAGAGGACAGCACAAAATAAGAGAAAATAGTAAAGAAGAAAATTATAAACTCACCACCACAACAACAAAGGGCACCAAAGAGAAGCTGCTTCCTAACTTTGAGGTGATCTCCACAGAGAATCGCTTCCGCTCGAGGAAACAGAGTATCAACACGAGGATTCCTATCGACCACTGTAGGATAAGCTGGCCCAAGGTGCACAAACCACGGAGACCTGTCAATAATCAACCAGGATGAAAAGGACTTGGAACGAAATACTTGCTACTTTCTTGACTACCTGGTCCATGGTGCAGAGAAAAAGGTTGGTTGATACTTGAGTGGGGATTAATGAAAGTTAAACCAATCGGTATGGTACATGTGATGTGTTTCCATGATATGGGTCCTTATACCTAGAACAGTCCAAACAGTAGAAAAGAAACAATTGTGCTTACCAAGATAAGTGCAGAAACCATGAGGACGAAGAACCTTCTATAGTTTCTTCTTCCTATGCAGTTGTTGAGCCACTGTAGAACCAAGGAGAGAGAACATATGTTAGATAATCATACAGTTACTTAACGGAAAGCAAGCAAGAATTTGCAGGAAGCCAAGGTCTTACCCTGCAGTGATGATCAAAGCCATCTACACATTTGTCACAAACTCTACAGTGCTTACTGTACTTTAACACCTAGACAATGTGCAGACAAGGTTATTAGGTGTGATGATGATGACCAATATGGCATAGTTTGGTACGACCAACATAACAAGTTGCACGAGTGGAAGGTAAATAGGGATAGTTAGTGTAAAATATGTGTGGAGATTGGATGATATATCTACATATGGACATGCATAAACATGTATTAAAATGATAAGCAAGTATCAATAACTTGTTTGTTCCATTTATTTTCTTCTGTAATCCTGACATTAATATAGAACTCAGTGAAGCAAAAGTTACAATGTCAATCAGAAGATATATGCCAAGACTGAGAAATTAGTTAGAAGGAAAAATATGAAAGGTAACTGAAAATGACAGAATAATCTTATTACTAAATCTGCACTTCATAAAGTATGCCAGCGACAAAAGAAGCTTGTTCAAAATGAGGGTCAGAAATGTCAGAATTCAGGTTTCACTGAAAGATCCTGAAGCAAGCGTGACACCCAGGTAGAAAATTCTGGAAACTACTGAGCACCAACTTCCTGCATAACAGGTACATTCCTGGAGAGAAAATATCATCAACTGGCCAACAATGCATCATTTAAGAAACAGAGTTCCTTGTTGAAAAAATATTCCAATCTAGATTTGTGCACAACTAAATTGAGGTATTTTTTATCAACTTACAGGCGGCATTTATTTCAGGATTGAAGAAGCAATAAGGCTTATTCAGCTTTTAACAAGCAGTAACAGGAAAGGAATAGTTATGCCAGTCAAACTCTCTTATGCCAGGCATAACCATTCCAACAGCAAGTTGTCATGAGTCATTCGCCTAGAGCCATTATTTATTCCTGCCCTCTTTTTTTTTTTTTTTATGGATGAAAACACCATCAGGCAAAAGTTACCCAAAAAAGTTGCAACAAAAAGAGGGGAATAACTTGTGGCATAATTATTCCAATTCCACTTTTTCTTGTCCTAAAACCAATTGCAGACAGTTTTCAGATACAAAAATGGGGGTTACACATAATACATGCATATTTAATAAAGAACACAAATATCATTAGACATTTTTCTATGATTCAACTCAACAAGAAACAACACATAACAACTAATTTAAGGTTATAAAAATAATATACAATACAAATAGCCCATTTATGTTTTGCTTCTGCAAACATTGGCGGTAGATTAGAGACAAACACAGGCGAGGCATTACATAGTTCAACATCTGACGCAGATTGCATACCTCAACTTTACATAAACTGCAGTAGAACATGCCGTCCTCACTCATTTGCTTTTCAGATGACTGTTCAGGTGAATGGCACCAATTACATTTAAAAGCCAAAGGGCACCAGCTTAAGAAAAGTGCCAACAAAGTATCGCAACAAGATAAGCTTTCTCTCTGTAGTCTCTCACTTGATTTTCCATCAATGGCATCTTTGTTGATAGTTTCATCTAGATGTTTGTCATCAGTTGTTGAGGCATGTGCTTCATTTGCCAAGCCACCTCCGAATTCCTTTGGTTCCGTCTGTTTTGCACTGTCCTCTACTTGAAGACATTTCTTAGACTTGAAAACCCCTGGATCTGCGGGATTGGTTGCAGCACACCAAACATATAAACAGAAGACACATGTAACCTGACAAGAAACACTTGCATTATCAGTACTTAAAGATTTTGCACGCAGCAACATTCTACAATAAGTCCTTGCACATGTTATAGATTAATTCTACAAAGAGAACTACCTCTCAAATTGTTCTTGACAACCACACTGATTTAGTCTGTGTGCCCAATAACAATTAACTAAATTATTATATGAGCATATAGGCAGCTTATCAGGTATCCAAGTGAAACATGCTGATTTTAAACTGCTTATTATGCTAAGATAGATAGGACTTTGGGCTTAATTAATAACCAAAGAACTCATTTAAGTGTTTATAGGGAATTTCAATTTTAATACTTGTAAAAAACTATATAACTTATCATTTTATTGTAAACAGAAATGGTACAAGCTATACTTGATGAACATCATAGAGAGAGATGGTTCACATGCCTAACGGATATTATTCTATATAAAATTTCGAACTGCTTAATATGAATGTTAATTCAAATTCACTATGTATAATTAAGTCTGTATTGCATGTTTGTAATAACAAGTCCCAGACAATAGACCGTCCTTTCTGTAGCATAGATTAGCTTATTGAAGATGATTGAGCCACTCCTACCAAGAAAAGAAAAGGATATTTAAGCCAACTGTATGAACAACGAGAGATGCAGCAAATGGATACAGTGGGAGTATGGTAAGACTTCTACAGGATTTTAATTGCAAAGGGAGGATACCTAAAACAATCGATTTGAATTCTGGACTAGGATTTTAGCAGGCAGCTGGATATAACTCACTAAAACTTGAAGTGTGAAAATCCAACTTTTTTTTCAAAGTTTTCCAAAGGTAAGACACAACACTGGAGATGGTCCATAACGAGCGCTGCAAATATTTGACTGTTGCAGGAGAACAATGAGAGTCTGAAGCAAAAGATGAAGTAACAACCAGGCTGTTAAGTTTCACCTAAAGCATATATGCTTCATATGCACAACTCAAATAGAGAATCATGCTAGAATGGCAGATTGTTAGTTGGAGTTTTAGATATAGATATCAAAAGATACTCAAAAGGTGGCAGGCCTCTGAAACAAGGAGATGATCTTCAATGTTCTTTTCCAAGTTTAATGCTTCCATATCTTTTATCATCTTTCCAAATTCACCACACATATAACAGGATTTATTACATGACCATGTCACAATAAAACACCATCTATTTTCTTTATTTTAACAATGGCCTTCCTAATTTTTGTCATAAGAGATGCTTAGGAACACTTCTCAGGTGGACTGCAAGTTATGACAGACATGATCATCATACTAGACTTTTAGCAGTCAAAAACTATTTTACATTTATATAAAAGGAAAATTTTCGATTTTAGAAGAAAATTTTCCAAATCTTATATTACATCATCAGGCATAAAACGGGCAAACTATGGATTTCCAACATTAAGCCATGAAATCGTAAACCAAAACAATGATCTCAGTAAATTCTACCATATAAATCATTCAACATTCAGTCATCCAATGGCACCAAAGTAAACATATCGATCACAAAATAAAAAACACAAAATGTACACATGCAAACTAGGAAAACCCTTTTTGCCTCGCCAAAATGTGCATAACAATCTTTACTTATTAGCTCAAATGCACCACAAATGCATGTCATTTTTTCATGAAAAAATTAGGGAAAAAAATTCAAGCAAGCAATGGTTCAAAATGGAGATAGCCTACATCAAGGAAAAGCGCACTAAATCAGATCCAACTCCAACTACAGAACATTTAAAAATCTAACAAAAAAACCAGAGCAGATAAATCTCAATCCAAATGCCCATAAAATAGAACGAAAGAAAACAAAGATCGACATCACCACAAAAACAAAAGATTTTAATATTCAGTGAAATGGCTCACCAGGGGAGTGTAGATCCCCATCACCACATATTCAAAGATCTTCTTTCCAACAAAGGGAGCAAAGAACACATAGAAAGCAAACCCCAGTGCCAGAAAAACAGCTATAGCTACCACCTACACATTGTAAGACAAAATCAGGAATCATTTCAAGAAACAGAGGACAAAAAAACAAGGGAAGAAGTACAAGAAAAGGGGAAAAAAGAGAGAAGATCATACCTGAAGAGGATGGTATGGAAGCTGCCACCCATGCTTCCTCATTTTGAACCTCTGATTGAAGCCAAAAATCAGAATGCTGAGATGGAAAAAAAAAAAAAAAAAAAAAAAGGGATCTTTTTTTCTTAAAATCTTTTCTTCTATCCCCTCAGGAAGAGATGGGTCTGCTCACAGCTGCAAACCCCACAAGGTTGTAATGTATATTCTCAGCAGTCACAGCAATGGGAAAGAGGGGAGAAATCACCGATGTGGAGTTGGAACTTGGAAGGGTTGAAGAGTTGGGGGATTAGAGAACAAGAAAGGGGGGTTGGGGTTGAAGAGGGTCCCTGTTTCAAGGCTCATAAATCCAGTGAGGCTTAGATTTATGGGGAAAAGTGGTGAGCTGTTGAGTATTCCTTGTCTTGTGAACCCTTTTCTTCCCCATGAGACCAAGGATTTGGTTGGTGTGGCTGTGACGGAGATAAATAAATAGAATCAATGGAAGGGTAGCTAGATTTTGCTTTCTTTGCCCACCACTGACTACATAATTACTAAAGGCCCCCCTTTCTTCTTGCTACTCCCAATCCCATGCCAGCATGCTTGCCCTTGGTCCAGGGCATGACATTGGATTTTAAGCGAGGTGACAAGTTAAGGACCACATGTGAGACTGGCTTGGTGACACCCCTCTCTCTTTCTCTTACATCTCATGAAACTCTGGTCAAAAGTGTGGACATTGCTATCATATCAGGATGTAATGATGTGAAAAAAGAGAGGTTCTGAAAAGATTTAGAAGAAATATGGTCTCTTAAATCCAGAATGTCACCTTATTCTATCCTTTTGGCTAAATGGATGGCCTCTCAGGGAGGATGAGCCAAGCCCATCACCACAAATGACCCCCTCAGAAAAGGTTAAACCTTAGAAGAAACTGATATGGATCTAGGCTCTGGCCACATCAACTAGAGTATATGTGCTTTGGTTCAGTCAAAATGTTCACAAGGGACCCCACATGTCATGCCATCCTTTGCAGACAAAACCCAAAGCCTGCCACTGTGGATGACGATTGCTACTTGTAGTCCTGTTGTATTTGTCCTAAAGCTCATTGGCCTGTGGTATTTAACTTTGTACTAGTCTTCAATCATTTGAGAAGAAATTATAAGGATTCCTTGTTCCACTATACAAGAGCCTATTTAGAAACTAAGCTATACATATTTAAGTAAAGGGGTTGGTCCAAGTTTTAGAACCTCTTCTATCTGTATTTGTGCTGTGAGGTGAATCCTGGTGTGTCCCAATCTGGGCCCCAAAGTCACCAGAGATACCTTTCAGATAATGTGTTGGGCAAAAGAGTGTGATATGAGTTTTGGGTCCTGGGTTCTGTGAGGAAAGAAGGCTGTCTCTTGCCCTTGTGGGTTGTGTTCATTTTGGCTTTTTCTTGTCAGCGATGGAACCAATGTGCAGGATAAGATGGAGTGAGGTTCTCTTGCAGTAGGGGCAATATATATATATATATATATATATCTATTACTCTTGTTTTTTACTGCCTTCTGACAGGCTTTTCACCCCTATATTAATGTCATTTGATTCCCCATCCCAACGGCCAAGACACACACTCTCTCTCTCTCTCTCTCTCTCTTCCCCCGACCGCCCAACCTTAGAATTTTCAATCATGTTACGTAAATTTGTTCCCTGTAGCATAAGGAACTCTAGAAAGTAAACATCAAGCTTAATTTCAGACATAAAACATCATCAAGTAAAAAATGCATTAAATAACTCTCATTTGATGGACTGTAGCTTAGTTCTTGGGACTTAAATTGCTACTATTGTATCAGACAGTAATGTATTCTAATAGATGTTGGCAAAGATATTTGCCTATCATTTTGATTTAATTGAGCGGCCCTTGGTAACAGATGCCATAGAATATAGGACTAAAAATGAGTTAAATTGGTCATTGCAATAGATTTTGTTCTACACAACTGAGGCAATGCAACAAGCTGTACACGTAGGAGATCTAACCACTCTAGATTTTACTGGAGATAAAACAAGACAAGGTATCATGCATCCATATGGCTTCCCTCATCAGATTGGGCAGTAGCAATCACCGTGCATAACCCCTCAGTGCCAACAGCTACTAGACCTCTCCCAGGTACACTGTTTTCTGAGCTATCTTCGCACTGGATTTCAAGATGATAATTTGCATAAATGTTCTATATAAGGTGCTTGGTTGTTTCATGTATTGCCTTCACAGTAGCCATCCTATATGCTTGCAGTGTAGGAGAAAAAGAATATGATGTTTTTAAGGCAATGTAGACCAATGCAACCAAAATTTGCGGATCTAGACACTATTTAGATCTAAGGTCTCTGTCTAAATCTCATTATTCTTTATCCTTGATCAATACAATAACAATAAGCATGAAACTTTCATCAAACTAGTTAGAATCGGCTATCCTTGATCGATAACGATAAAATTTTCTTACCATAATCAAATTGACTTCTTCAAAACTAGTAATCCATTAAAAAAATATTTCACACACTCTGCCATGATCATCCAAGCAAGTTTATCTGCCCATTTTCATCAATTCTGATCAAGAGTAGATGGCAGGATGAGGAAAAAGTGTTGGTTCACATATAGTAAAAAATATTAGCCATAAGGTACATATCAAAAGCAACCAATCAAGTCAATTAAATCTAGACATATGATGGATCCTGTAGACTGCCGTTTAAGTTGCAGTTAGTTGTTTCATTGCATCAATATGAACCAAATTTGCTATAATGGCCACCAGAATCTTGAGATGGTCCCCCAAGGCCAATTCCTTTTCTTAGCCATGAGTGAAAAGTCTAATTTCACTAACCATTTCTTTTAGTGAGTCAAAATACGGATCACATGCTTGCACATAAAAATGTAAAACATTAAACAAAGAGCTTAGATGTTTCCTATTCCCTAGGCACAAGATTAGGATGACTCACTTTTCTTATCATCCAATATTATGCTTCTCAAATTTACTACGCAAAGGAGGGGGGGTTGAAGAGAGAGAGAGCTATTACTGACCACCCCCGTCTTCTCTGTCTTTATATCTTTGTCATCCTTCCCTTTCCTTTTTAAGCCAGTCTTCACATGGGGACCATCACCTCATCTTCCCTAAGAATAGAAAAAATAAACAAACAATAGAAAGAGAGAGAGAGAGAGAGAGAGAGGACCCTTCTCAATTACGCATCCTTTCCACAGAGAGTCATGAGCAACAGCCAACGGCAGGGTGGTGAGTAGTTGTGGCATACATTACTTTCATGTGACAGCTTAAAGAAACATGAACCATGTGATGTGATGCAACCTCACCGAAACTTACTGGTCTCTTCCCCTTGGCTTGCGGCTTCAATTTATGCTATGTTTTTTTTTTTTTATCCAGTGCCAACGGAAATTGCCTGTCTTTAATATTATAAAGACTCGCGTACTGGATAGGAATTTAGAGCATGGCCAAAACAAACATAAAAAAGGTTGCGGCCATTCTCGGAGAACTGTTTAGCTACTGCATCATGAGGGAGATGAGTGCACCTTTGTGGATCAAAATCACTTCAACAGCCATTACCATTTGTGATTGTAAGGTCTCATTTGCTTGATTCTTGATGAAGTATCTTTCAGCCATGAAGCTTTTAACATCAGTCAATAAAAAATACTTTTCTTATGGAAAGAACTTTTTATATATGAATCTCATATCCATTCTAGAGATGAAAAAGGGGAAGATTCGATAATTAAAAAAGAAAGTAATTTTTTTATTTTTACATTTCACTAATCTTAATTGGTAGTATAATCAAGGAGTATGCTAACCATGACTAGCTTTGCAAAAGCTTCTCAGGCTTCTTTTTTTAAGTCCAACCAAATGTGCATAGCGAAAAGTTTTTCACACAATCACTTACTCCGGAACCATCGAGAAACCACTTTTCCATTTGCCCAACAAGACCTAAGTAGTTTACTGTAACATACTTTGTGAATGTCAGCTCAGGTATCGAAGTGTTGTACAAATAATGAAGACCATGTGAAAGCTTCACTAGCGGTCGAAAGTATAAAGAGGGGAGAAGAAACCCATACATCAAAGCCCTCAAAGCTCAGATCCTGCTCAAAGCAAAATCTTTTAGCTATAAAAATATAATCTATAGGCAGATCCTGCTAAAAAAATCTTTTAGTTATAAATATATAATCTACAGGCAGATCCTGTCCACGTACACCGACACCTCAAACATTTGAGCTGGGGCTTTACCCTCAAGGCCCGAAATAGTTGAGGCACGATGTCAAGCGTTGTTACAGTCCACGCAGGACGACGGCGAAGAAGAACCCGATGTCAAGGGCAGCGCGCGTGGGGCCTCCCCTCGGATCCTCAGCCCACGAGAGCTTCGTCCCATAGCACGGACCTCCAGCGTCCAAGCCCAACAGATGACTCTCTCGCCATCCATCCGCTAAACATGAGATGGGCTAAATACCTTTTTGGTTCTCAAACTCTCGCTTAAAATTCATTTTAATCCTCAGATGTAAAATATAAATTAAAATATAAATTAAAATTAATAAAAATAATTAACATGTCAACCTAAAACAAACACACAGGCTCAGTGTAGGCTCTCCACCATGAGCCTATCATTTTCCTATACCTTCTAATTAGTACCTTCAAGCGTATCATACACACACAAGTACCCAACGGTCCCAACCACCGAGTTAACCCATGCACCAACCAACGTACGCAACACCAAGCAAATACAAAATGAGTTCCCAACCAGATTCCAGGGCACGAGATCAATGCATATCCAAACTACAGAATGCTTCTCCACATGAAAGGGCAGTTCCACTCCTTTATATTTACAACTTCTTTTCAAATTTACTGTTCACTGGTCCGTAACCATCTAATCATCATGATGGGGGGGAGGGAGAGAGAGAGAGAGAGAGAGAGAGAGGCAAAACGCAACTGCATGCGAGCATTCTTGGATAATAAAATTACACGTGAAGATGTAGATACAAATTTAATTTTTTCACATTCCTCTCACCTCTGTTGTACAATTCCTGACCTATGCCTGGCCGTATCTAGCCAATAGAGAGAGAAAAAAATGAAATTGAAAAGAATGGGACAAACAATAAATTTACAAAAAGAATCGAATGAACTAAATGGTTAGCTTTGTACAGATCAAGAAATACAGATTCCGGAGCTTCTTTCGGCCAGTTATCGGATGTCTGCCTCCAAAATAACTGTGTTGACATGAACAACAGATCTGACATCAGTAACACAGCTAAAAGATTAATGTATCGCTAAGAGGTGAGATTTACCAAGATCAGGTGTTCACCATTGTGAGGTTTGCTGTACATGAATTCCATGCCATGCTTGCTGGAGCAACCGGCCCAGTTCTCTATCCTCGAGTCCTGAATAAAATATAGGACTGCCAAACATTATTGGGGGAGCATGGGTTCCCCAGGCAGGCAGAGATCAAAATTGAAATGCCAATATTAGCAGGTCAGATGTCATCTAACATCCTTTTCTCGTTGATTTGTAGATTTCTTCTTCTCCATTTGCTGTTGAAGCTGCTGGCTCAGGCTTGCAGCCTTCGTGTCCTGAGCAAAATATTAAATCACCGAGCGATGAAAACAGGACTCAGAAGGAAGACAGAAATCATAAGCATGCACTGAGGATAGTGAATTAACAAACTAGGTGATCTAACATTTTTACTCGACCCATTTGAAGCTTTAGACTTCTCCATTTCAGCCTCTTTTTGGGCCTTTTTCTTCTCAAGCTCAGCCTGCTTGCAATTCTCTTGGTGTGCACGCCGGAACATTGACACAAAACTTACTAGAGTAGATATCACTGCATTTTGTTTTTGGCAAATAAAGATCAGATCATATATGGTGAATGAGGACAGAGAGATACATGATACTTTCTTTCCAATAGATAATTCAATAGTAAAGGAGCAAAATCTAGCAGCATAAAAACTGATGATTGCACAAGCGAATTAGAGGTATGATGATCCTTTTCCAAGTATTCGCTTTAACCAAGCAATGACAATCAGGTAAGGAACATTGCTTATGTTTAAATATAATGAGCTGGCACATAGAATCTAATGAATCATCAAAATCTTTTCATTTTTTTAATCATTGTGCCAAACACATGCAAGAAGATGCTAATACTGAGTATCAAACATAATGCAAATTCTTCAAAAAACAAGAAGTCATACAAGTTGTGCTATTGAGAACCCTGACCTGGTGATAATAAGAAAATAGCACAGTTTAGCATGATGGGAAGAAACAAAGAAAACAACCCTTGTCCCATCAAATTGCGGTCAACTATGTGGATCCTTCACTGTTGATTTTTACCTATGATTACTGGTCGTCCAAACTGGCAAATTAATTTCAGATCATTTCTCATTACCCCATGAGTCTTCCACCTCTCCACTTTAATTAAACAACAGAGTGCTTGAGTTATTTCTTTAATTAAACTACAAAACAAAGAGGAAATAGACAAGCACGCACAGAAGATATGCAGAATTAGAGACCTTCTGAACAAATTTTGGATGCACTAATCTTATATCAGGTTCTTATAAATTTTCAGTAACCTATTAACTACTTATTCCTTGTGAAAATGATCTGATGCCATTCCAGGTTAAATAAATGTAATTTACATATCAGGTTAATGGCTAGTTGCAAGAAAAGCCAAACTATAATTTCCAATCACCCGGTTATATATGGAATGTCACCATTGCATTTAGCATGGCAGGGCCATGGATTATGTAAGAGGATTCCACACACTGTCTGATTGTATGTAGAACAGCGCGATCACTTGCAAAATAGGATCATGGAATAAGATCGGCCAGCCCAGGATCAGAAAGAACAAGCACCAATCAAACAAGAATAATAGAAGAAAAGAAAGATAATATTGGAGAGAGAACAGATAATTTTTTATTCAAAGAAAAATATAGAAGCGGAGGTGTTTACCTCCAAGCTCACCTGCTAGCCCAATTAACTCGTTAGCGGGCCGAAACCACATAGCCCAAAACCTCGAGTGGAAGTTAATTGGTAGCAGGTGGACTTGAGTTATAAGCACATAACTCATTTCTTTCCCATCCGATATGGGATTATTTTTTGGGTATTACAAGAGCGAACAAACTCGACTTAGCTCTCACTACAAAGAAAATCACTTGCATAGAGCATCCTCAAGTGACTACCATAATCATAAATAGCCTCACCCTTTCTTTTTTCTTAAAAAAATAATAATAACTTTTCATGTCACTCCAGATCCTCTCTTCTCACCACTAACCAAGGACTCCTCAGCTACATAAAACTCCCAACACATGAATTGTCCTCCAGGAACACATTCCTTCTTTGTTACCCATTTTACTCCAATCTGACTTCCCTTTTAATAACATAAAACAAATCCTAATTAAATTAGGACCATAGCAATGACTGCTAACACTCCCTCTCATTGCAAACTTCGTGATGACATTGTTGAAATTGTTGATGCCGTGAAATGCCACAATAGTCATTGCCATTATTACTTGAGATGCAACAATATCCAGCTCATCGAACCAATAATTAAACAATGCAACTCTTTTATTGCTTCAAATAATAAATCAAAACTACTAATGTTATGTTGCCACTATGAAAATTGTGCTCTGAATAAATCGAATCGAAATTACACACCGCTTAGCAGTGCACCAAATTAATCTCGCTCTAATTGTATGTAAGCCAACACGATTGCTTGCAAAATAAGATTGGCCAGCCTAGTATCACTAAGAACAAGCACCAATCAAACAAAAATAATAGAAAAAGAGAAAATAATATGGGACAGAAATATAAAAGCTGAAAGAAGAAGCTCAACTCAGCTCTTGCTACAAAGAAAACCACCTGAACAAAGCATCCTCAGTTCACCACTATTATAATGAAGAGCTTCACCCTTTCTTGGCGAAAGAAAGAAAAAAAAGAAAAAAAAAATCAAATTTTCATCTCTCTCTCTCTCTCTCTCTCTCTCTCTCTCTCTCTCTCTTCACACCACCAACCAAGGATGCCTCAGCTACATAACACTTCCAACACATGAGTTCCCAGCAAAATGCACTCTTCCTTTCACATTTGATCTGCTTTAGCTCATGGTATGCCGAACCATCCTGAATTAGCCTGCAATCGGGACCATTCAGCCTCTCAGTTTAGTATGAGTGGCGACTATACCGACCCCAAACCATCCCGAACCAAACCAAATTGCTCGATTCGGCCCGGTCAAGGAAAATTCATGGATTGGAATTCCTTGGTCCATCTGACCAACACATCATCGGTTCAGTACAGTACGGCCTGTACCAAACCATATTGTTCCAGTACCGAAACGGTACCGGTTCGTGATATAGCGAATCTTGCTCTAGCTTGATTTCCTTCTTATAATATAAAATAAATCCTAACTAAATTAGAAGTATAGCAATGAAGGCTAACAGATTAAGGCAGCTTTTCCAACATGCAAGATTATGATATTAGGAGGCATCCAAGCTTCAAAAGATAGGGGTCTAGAGAAAGATAAACTGGGAACCAAAAAAAAAAAAAAAAACTTTTGATGTATGGTTCCTTTTAACCTACCAAAATAAGGCAAATAGATTCACCAGAAAAGCAAAAAAAGAAGGTAAATAAAGGATATATGTCCATTTTCTTGAATAACAATGATAGCAAGAAAATAATTGGAACTTCACTAAGTTACAAGTTGGCAAGGATTCCCCATTTCTAATATTTAATTGTTTTTCCTGGATAACATTTGAAATTGAAACTGCATAACCAAAGCATGAAAGAGCAGTGATTCAAGATACAAAAACAGAAAACCATGTGTATTGGTTGATGGGCATTTTCCAGAAAACTGAAAAAATAACAAGGGTCCATTTTATTTTTTCAATCGAACATGAAGAAAACTTGGACATATCAATTACTTTCAAACTTACCTTGTTCAAAAGGACAACGTGCAGGATCTTCACCAAAATATAGGGCTAGAGCATCTGCATTTCTACCCTGTCAGCACTCAAAAGATAAGAAAAATGTACTAAAAAAAAAAGCAGAAATAATTAGATAGGTAGTTTCAGTGAACTGAAGAAAGCTGGTAGCATACCACTGCAGTATAAAGTGCCGTTAATGATCGAACTTCAGCTCCAGCAACAGAAGTGAACTCCTTCAAGGTCTAAACAATATGCAGATCATTCAGATGTCGGAAGAAAAGCTAGAAAATGAATAGATTGAAAGCAAGACAAGAAGCTAGGATGTAAAGCCCAAATAAGATTTGCCAAAGCTTCCCAATGAAGAAAGGAAAGTGCTTTCTCTTTTGCTCCAGAATCCTCTTCTTCCTGATTTGTGATTTGAGTACAAATCATCAGTTGGATAAGTCAATACAGACTCATCAGAGCAAGTCCAACAACTTCGTTGTGCATCAACTCCATGATATGTGCCAACTCATCTTTTTGGAAAGACAAAGTGGCAAATTGGTACAGGAACATAGAGCAACAATATATTCATGTGTCACAAAAACATGTATACAGATATACAAATATTTCTAACTATCAAAAACAGAAAACTCACTAGAAGTAAAGAAAAAGGGAAAGAGTTTCTAGGGTCACAGAATTCCATAATAAGCAGCAAGCCATCTCTCTCTCATAATAAGCAGCAAGCCATCTCTCTCTCTCTCTCTCTCTCTCTCTCTCTCACCCACACACATTTTGAAAGAACCATCTGGAATAATAAGGAGAAAATAATTATATGATCAATACAGAGCTAGAATACATGGCTATACCTTGCGGAAAACCTCTGAAACTGGGCCATCATTTTCAGAAGCATTCAACTCCAACTCGACTTTCTCTAAGCCTTTGACAATGGCTTGCATTTCTTCAGCCAACAATTTCAGTTGTATCTGTGTAAAACAACCTTAGGAAACACTACTTTTCATACAGCAATGTTAACAACAGTACTTCCTAGACGGATAAAAACCTTTGATGCAGCTTCCAAGCTAGTAAGATCCTCATGAAAGTCCAGAAGATGTGGTGACCTTGCAGCAAGGACCTGGTTTTCAGACCAACCTAAAACTTAAGTGGAATGATATAAAATTGAATAAAGACTATAAGTTGAATTTTTTTTTTTTTTTGTAAAAAAAAAGAGAATCTATAACAGTATAAGTAGTTTCACAGAGAAAGTGAATCATGATTTCCTACTTATGTATTCCATCTAAGCACGTGTTTTTGCTTTCAAATCTGCTGCACAAAAATCTAGTATTACAAAATCCCTAATTAGTATTCTGCAACCACACTAGCAGCCAGGGTATTGCACTCATGAAGAAAATCATTGTTTGCCACCAAGAATAATCAGGGAAATGTTGTTCATGGATACTACCTTTGATACGTCCATTGTAATCTTTTCCTAGCAGAATTTATATCTAGAGAGATACACCAGCCTTGGTATCCATTTGAATATATCCAAAGAAAACCATCTGTTACAACATTGTAGATGCTAGCATTATCCTTACTAAGAAAGAAAAGCAATGACCTTAGCCAACATAATCGTTAACTACCATATAGGACTCCAATCCGAATGAACAACAGATTCCCTACTGATGTTTGAAAGCAAGGAGTTGTGATAGTTTAAAGCTAATTCCAGCACAGATCTGATTTAATATTCTGCAGAAAATCAATATCCAATTTTGACAATCAATTGAAAAGAAGAATAGAAGAAGAAATAAGAGGGAATGGTAGATAGTAAGGAAACAATAAAGTGAAGTAATGAGAGAAGAAGCAGAAGAAAACAGAGAAGAGAAGAAGAAGAAGAAGAGGAAGAAGAAAGAAATTGAGAAGATAATAGGGATAGAAGGAGAGCAAAATAAGAAAAGCTGAACCTGACCCAAAGGAATCCTTTAATTCATTCAAAACAAATCACATACACTACTTTTAGTAGATCTCTTTTTTTTGATTTTACACAACTTGATTTCTAAGCAAACTAGGACTCTTGATAGGCAAATAACTAATACCTAGAATCATGGTCCATAAAACTAGCATTTAGAACTATACAAGTATATTATTAATTCAATACGATATGGGTCAGGCCATACTGAAATAAGGTACCAATACTTTTCTCGCTCTTAACTATAATATTGCTCTGTACGGGATGGTTTCGCTCAATTCAAACAAGTTTGGTTTGTACCAAATCGAACTTCAATACTGTACCAATACTTTATATTATTAATTCAATACGATAAGGGTCAGACCATACTGAAATAAGGTACCAATACTTTTCTCGCTCTTAACTATAATATTGCTCTGTACGGGATGGTTTTGCTCAATTCGAACAAGTTTGGTTTGTACCAAATTGAACTTCAATACTGTACCAATACTTTACTGGGACAATCAGTACAGATCAATGCTACAGACTTTTCCAAAAATATTTTCTTAAAAAAGAAAATCAAAACAATACATAACCTTATAAAGAAAGATATCTAAAGCAACCAAAAATTAAATCAATCCTTTGTAAAAGGTTCCATTAGAACAATTATTTATTTCAGGGTACCTCATCACTTGTCCAACCCAGCATATACCTAATATAAGACTCTTTTACACCAATTTCACTTAAAACATGACTAAAAATAATTCTTAAAATACCTAAATAAAAGTTCCAAAAAAAAGAAACAAATGAACTATATTTTTATTCTCCATCATTCACTTCTATTATGCCAATCTCAATCTCAAAATCTCCACAATGTCATTCATAAGATCAATCCACCATTGAATCTCCAAGATCTGATGATGAAGGCCCATATAAAATTTTCTCACGATCACACAATTGATTGGTTGGTCTTATGTCCATTGCTTGACAATCAACAAGCTCTAGATCATACTTCTAATGGCAATCTTGGTTGAATCCAACAATCAGCCAAGAATGAATCTTCATATCGCTTGGTCTCCAACATTGCCTTTAGGGTAGTGACTTGATCTAGCCATAAGTGTTCTGCGTACAAATTTTTATTGTTGTGATCCTTCACCTTCAAAATACTTGGTAGATCATCATCTGTAGCATCCTCAATCAACAGATTATCTATTGCAGCATCTTTGCATGATGGAACTTTGATCATATGCTTTTTACATTGAGAAGCTTTGACTGTAAGCGTTTGGGGCATTCCAATTACCTAACTGCTCTCACAAAAAGTATATGGCAAATCCAATGGTTGATAATTTGCTATTTCTTAATAGACAATTTGGATTTGTTAACCAATTAATACAAGACTTGTGATAAATCCAAAGTGATGTTTTAGATTTAAATAGTTGGTATCTGATTTCAATATCCAATCAAATTGTTCTCAAAGGCTCTTGAAGCCAATAGAAAGATCAACACTCTAAAACAACTGAGATTTTTTTTTTCCTTTTTAACATATTCACCAAGATTAGCAGGTTATATAGAATCTAGTAGTTGGCAATTGTTATGATCGAATCTAACCTTTCAAATATTTAAAATAAGGCTATTGAAACCTATGGTCATGCTTTTTTGTGCATTGATTATAATGGCTGAGATCACTTGAGATCTTGCAGGCCTATTAAAAAAGGCTACAAAACCAATGGTTGTAAATTCATGTGCGTCGAATCTATGAGCTAAGAACCATTTTGATTTTACAATCTTTTAGATAAGCATTAGATCCATTGACAATGCTACTATTCATCTTAGATCCAATGATTGAGATCAACTAACCTTTACAAGCCTTTAGACTATCAAATCTAATGGCTACTGTTTGGTGTGTCTATTCTAAGGGCCAGGATCAAATCTAAACATATTTATTAGACATGTCATATTTAATGGCGATGCTCTATGCATAAAAAATCTAATGGCTGAAATCAATTAAGATCTCAAAGTCCATAAGGATACTACCTAATCCAATGGCACCGAATTTGTATGTTAAATCTAAGGGTTGTAGGGCCAGGCTAGGTTGGACAATGCCCTAGCCTGAGCTTGACCTAAAAATCCTTTTTAGGCTTTGGGTCGAGCTCGGGCCTAAAAGAATTTGCAAAATCTAATCCCAAGCTCAAGCCCCACCTGAAATCAATCAAATGGACCCACAGCAATCTGTTACATAGTAGATAAGAAATCTAGTATAAATTTAGTATAAATTTAAAAAGCTCACCACTTTTTAAGGTTTGGGGACTAGATTTGGGTCATATTCGAGCCTGATTAAGGGCCATTGCTTCAAGCCATCTTCAAGCTCGAGCTTTGGGCCGAGTCTCGGCTAGGCCAAGTAACAGCCCCAGCCTAGTCCGAAATTTTTTCGGGGCCCTAACTTAAAGCCCAAACTTGACCTGAATTAATTCAAACCTAGCCCATGGTCCGACCCAAAACCGAGCCATCCCGAGCCCACCCAACCCCAAAGGGTTGGGGCCATTCTAACTTCAAAATCCTTTTTATCAAATCCAATAGCAATGGATTGTGCATATGTCAAATCCAATGGTCAAAATCAGCCACGGTCTCATAAGTCTTTAGAAAGGCTATTAATCCAATTGTGATAGATCATTCATGTATTCTAATCGTTTAGACTAACTATAATCACATAAGCTATTAAAAGGCCATCATATCCAATGGTCACTTTGTTTACATCAAACTTAAGGTCTAGCATTGTCTTTAATCTTAAAATGATTAAAAAAAAGGGTCCAGCAAATCTAAAGACTATTAAATCTGGCCTCATAAATAGTACAGAGCCCTTTAACGATTCTAGATATGTGGGAATGGGGTCTTTCGATTTGAAAAATATAATCTCTAATTTGAAACCATTATACTTTTGAGAATTTATATTTAATCTCCATGCAAAATCTAATGGCTCATAATACATTTATATAAAATCTTTCATAATTTCTATCAGTTTTTGAGTGCACTCACTGGAGATATACAATCCAATATAAGGGGAAAAGAGATGAAGACTCATAAAATCTCACTTGGTCATGAGAAAATAATTTTATATAGGAGCATCACCCCAATAATTGAATGACATTATTAATCACATTCAAAAGAAATTTTCTTCTCTAAAAAAAGAAATTTCTTAAACAAGAGCATAACTCTATTGAATAAAGTATTATTTAAATTCGTTTCATAAAATATTACATCATATCTTGGCAACAATGTTATTCAAAATTCTAAAGAGAATCTATCTTTATATTGCAATATCAACATATGTAATTCCAATTGAAAATAAAATTATCGCTTAAATTCTCCAATGAAATTTCATTTTTTTATTCATTATAAGACTTTTTGAAACTCGAATTCAAATGAAATCTAAAATAATTTATATGTAAGGATAATTAATTCAAAAATTAATAATAATGCAAATTCATGTGTTTGTTGGAATTCATATAAAGATTATTTTAACAATTTTTATTGGAGTTAAAAATATAAGTACAAAGAATAATACAAGGTTTTATTCCTTGATATCAAAATTGTTCTTGTGAATTATTAGGACTTCATTAATAACTTTTGTGCATAATAAATGAAAAATTATTCATCAAATTGATAATTACTTCCAATAATTATAATGAATTCTTAAAAAGCTAAAAAAAATCATGGAATAAGATATGAATTTAGTTCTAATCCAAATTCATTAATTGGATTAAAAGTTAGTCTAATTTAAGTTGTAAATATGATATTAAATGCTTTTGAATTAATTAAAGCACAATAACCGGATTAATTAATCCAATAAAGCCAGATTTATTTTAACATAATTATTATATTCAGCCTTGCTAACACTTATATAAAATCTCTTAATCAAAACTTTCCTAGTCCAAAAGAGGTAATTAATAATAGATTCTTGAATTATTGAGAGTCACAATCCTGCTTATTAATTAAACCCTATTATGGGTGAATTTGGAAGGATATAAACAATTTATTTGCACTATATCTATGGATTTGTGCCCCCAATAAGCACTTCATTGAGTGTTCCTTTACCTTCTTCGTTCTCGAGATTCTTGATTTGTGCTTCATCCTTACCGATCTTTTCAATGCCTAAAATCATTGCAATTATTTGTAGTGTAGCAGTCATTAACATGCTTGTTGATATATGTCAACCTATCATCCATTTAATAAAAGATCTTCCCATATTTTGACATGCTCATGAAGATTATCAATTCTGAAACTCAACTCCATATCTGATAACATGTTGAAAGGGGAAAGAAATAAAGAGAACAGAAAGAGATCAAGAAAGAGATCAAGAAAGACTAGATGAAAGGAGCAGACAGTTTTAATTCTAATACCAAACTAATGCAGGATGGTAAGAGTTAACTGTTTAAATCTCATTCTCGCGCATATCTGATTTAATATCCTGCAGAAAATCATAGCTCTGACAATCCAGTGAAGAAGAAGATAGCAACAAAAATAAAAGAGACCAGTAGAAGGTAGAAAAGAAATAAAATACAGTAATAAGAGAAGAAGAAGAAGAAGAAGAAAGAAAAGGAGAAGAGAATAGGGATAGGAAGAGAGATAAGAAAGGGCAAACCTGAACTAATTAAATCGTTTCACAAAACAAATCATGTAGAATACTTTTTCATTCGCCCCAACAGACCCTTTTATAGATTTTGCATGACTTGCTTTCCTAGCAAATTAGGATTCTTGATAGGCAAGTAACTAATCCCCAAAATATTTCTTTGAACAATTCAAAATAACACAACCTCAAGAGAGACCTAAAGCAAAGAAAAGTTAAATCCTAATGACTTTATGAGTCGTTCAACCCACCATATATGTAATATAAGACTCTTCTACACCAGTTTCACTTAAAATAGGAGACCCTAGAACCAATTCTAAAAATTATCTAAATAAAAGTTTCAAAAAACACAAGATAATAAACTGCTCATTTTTTATTCTTCATCACATACCTTGCACAAATAATGCATCAATGTCATTTTATTATTTGTAGCACGAGTATCTGTAAGTTTTAGAAGGCTGTCCAGTCGGAAACCAATTGCCGAGCCTGTAGAAAACCACAGATGTTAAGTTCAAACGAAAAAGCAAGAAAAAAGAAAAAGCCTAGCAAATCAGATAACAATTAATAAGAATATAGTGGAGAATTGTAAAATACTAGTCATAAATATATAAGAGATCACAATGGAAAGGCCCGGATAATAATGTTGACACGATGTTAGATGCTTTTAGAACTAAAAATCATCATAAAGGTAATGGTAGGGCAAAAGACACATATGGAGAAAAGGAACAATTAGTACCATGGGCAAATGGCTACTATAATGTCAAAAACATTAAAAAGGGATGGTCATCATGCACCCATTTTGTTCATAACGACAAAGAACTGCTCATGTGTGCTTCACAAAAGACAAAAACTGCTCATGAGCACATCACAAAAGATAAAAACTTTACAAAATGCCTGCTCATATCATATTAATGTCAAACGCCTCTCCCCAACACTTGAGAATTCTTCATTAATTATACAAATGAAGCAGGATATATAACATCTAAAGACTTAAATCAAAATGCTTGCATCTATTTCTTTTTATTTTCTTTATATAGAATATTATTTGCATCAAAGAAAAGCATAGGACTGTTTGAATGTCTGTTCGCAATAGGTTTTAGTGTGTTATCTTATCTTTAGGTATGGATCATTTCCATTAGAAATTATTTGGCTTTATGCTATAATGGGCTAGCACATTTACTTGAATACTTAATCTTCAAATTTGTTAGTATTAAAACATGCACTATTTTTTTTTGGTACTTTCATAAATGCTTTAGCGCAAGGTCTGTGGTACCGACCCAAATTGTATCATACCATGCCAGTAAGTTATCGATATAGCATTAAGATTTGATTCAATATAAACCAAACTGGTCCAAATTGAGCAAAACTATCTCGTACCGCTTGGTATCTCGACTCCTACTGCCTGATCTCGAGCAGTACTGAAAGTAAATAAAGTATCCATGCTTTATCTAAATACAGGGTGCATACCTTAATGTACCAATTGTACCGTATCAAACCAGTCATGTACTGGTACGGTTCTTAGCACTGGTAGTACGGACCTTGCTTTGGAAGCATAACATGGGTGATAAACTGATCCATTCAAGATCCCTAACATGTGTTCAGTATGCAATAATGTTCTCAGCCACTCTACTAAAGGAAAAACTAATTATCTAATCATAATTAGCTCTCTTTTTCAAAAATGATCACAAATAGGTCAGCAAATAAGCCTTTGGAACTACTCCAAATCATAAGGCACTGATTTGTTTTTCCTCTATAAATTTGAAGATGGAGTTAGATCTCTGGTTAAAGTTTAAACTCGTTATCGCATATCACTTCCACTGCAACTGAATAGTATTTGGAATCACGTCTTAAGAATTTAATTAATGCTACTGCATGATCCTAGAAATGGTTATTAGCCCACCCTTTTCCCTCTTTCACTAAATATGCAATTTGCTTGATATTTGAGGCTTTGTATTTTTGTCTCCTCTGAATAGTTTCAGGCCAGATCCACTGAAACAATATGCTCAAATATGTACTGATACTATTTACTACAAGAACATCTAACATGTTTTTCCAACTTTTGTCCCATTGTCACTCTTTTTCTGTATCTTCCTTTTTTTGCAACTTTTAATAAGTTTTAGATGAAAACCACAATGAAATCACCGTTTTCACTCAGGCTCAGTCCAAAAATAATATTGGATACCATGTTGTCGTTACCAAAACTTTTAATGAGTACATGCATGTTGCAGTGAAGGCTGTAAGTTTACAGCTGGAGATGTCCAAATCAACCAATAGCTTTAAGCTTTTCCTATCAAAAAAACAGCCGACTACGCTCCTAATGAAAGTCCCGTTGCCTATTCCAGATAAATAATCTATCAGGTAACAAGTAAAGCATGGACAAAGAATCTGCTTGGTATATGATTTTTAAGAAACAAAAAAACAATGTTGAAGAACATTTAGTGGGTTCTTATACTGAGAAGAGGTTTTGATCAAAAATTATTCAGCAGAAGATTACTTAACTATTTTGGCATTTTGTTTCCGTCACATTATTATACGGAAGGAGGAGATAACAAGGATGGCTCAAAAAAGAATTAAAGCATGTATGTACCAGACATAGACTTCTGGGAGGTGTTTCCGAATTACATCATGCTAAGACTTAGGGGCTATTGCCTCTAGTAACATGTAAGACACAAATAACACTATTAATAAGAACAATTGGCAATCAAAGGGAGAAATCTAACTTAACTTAGGTAACAATATTCCTTGATGTTACTGCAGCCAGTAAATCCAAAAAAAAGGCAAAAAGTGGTATTTCTAATCTAACCAAATCTGCTACTTTTACTCCAACACCTAGGGCTTGTCCTCTTTCTGCAGTCATTATGTGGATCATCTACATTCCACTTTAATGAATGGTAGTGAGGCATAATAGTTGCATTTCCGTTGTGTGATGAACTCAATGTTGCTTAAGTCTTTATTAAATAATATTTGAATAAATGATACGTATCTCATATATAAAGGAGACTACAAGAGTATTAGTAAATCTGATTACATTGCTATCGAAACAAGAGTTCAAACACATTTACTCCTAACATTCATATACAATGCATCACATGCATTTACACAGATACCTCTTGCAGTGCCCTGGTTCAATGTATTCCCAAGAAAGAGAATTTTCTTCATAATTTCCTTCAATTTGAGAGAACTGCGAATCTGACAAGTCATATAATACATAAATGCCAGAAAAAAAGAGATTGGGAATCAAATGCAAAGAGATGATATAGTGCTTGAGGTATACCTGTCCACAAGCAGAGTCTATAGTGTTCAGGCTTTTTCTAAGATCTGAAACCTGAGAAGGGAAGAAACTAAGTCGTAAATCCATGAAGTTGATTGCTCCAAATAAACATGAGAAAAGAAATACAGTATCACCTGTGAACCAAACTGAATCTTGAAAGAGAATACTCTTAACTTAGATTCCACTCGTGGAACTTTCATCAACTCTAAAAAGAACTAGACAAACAGTAACAACAGATAGTACATGAGTTTAGTTTAATTCATAAAAATAAAGCTCAGAGTAAAAACCAAAAAGTTGTCAAAAAAAAAAAAAAAAATCAATATCCTGCATCCTGATCGGTTAGCATAGGCTCACTGAGCTAACAAAACTGTACAACCAGTATTACAGAGAAAAGGAACTATATGGAAATATTAGGTTTACATGCTGAATGTTTCATAAAATAAAACCATTTTGAGAGGTATTTTATAAAATAAGCTTCTCAAATATTAAGACATGCATACATCATATAAACTTATATACCCCTAGATGGATGCATACATACAATGGATAATTCCATAGAGACATAGATACATTGTATGCATAGACAAATAGAGACATACATATGTAAACATCTCACTCATAGAGACACATATATATCTATCCACATACATACATATACATATACCTATACAACCACATAGCACGCTTTGCTTAGATACACTCAAATGGATCTCTTCATATGTGGTTAGGTCCAAATTGGATGATGAAGGTTTTGCATCAATAATTTGAACTGTTAGATGTCATGCAATCTATTACCTCTAAAATACTTAAATACCAAAAATCATATGATTTTAAGACCTTTAACCTATGCACTAAGTGATCAAAAAAAGAACAATTTAGATAATACAAAAAAATATTTTTTTTTTTACTACTTGATGCATAAATTAGCCCTAAAATTGTTTGATTTTTAATTTAGAGGTAGTAAATCACATCTAATAACTCAGATCATTGATGTCAGACTCTTATTATCCAATGTAAACACTAAACATAACCGGATTTAAAAAAAGATCCATTCAAGTATAGCCAAGTCTAGCTCCCCCCCTCGTGCACACACATTAGCATTAATTTACAGAAAACATAGCTTTTTCTTGCAATTCTCACATCCACAAAAATGCATTTGCCTTAAGTAATTATTGCGCATGATAATGAATTGAATATTCCAACAGTTGAGTGGAAAAAGGATCAAGTTACTAATATACAGTTTTTCTCAAATATTAGCCTGATTAAGAGGCTGTTTGGATGTGTGAATTTCTTATCCACTCATAATTTATTATCAGTGGTTTTGCTTTCTCAAGAAGATGAGAAAAAATAATACTTAGGTTTGAGGGATGTCACTGAGCACTCAAAATCCCTCAATTTGGAGGCAAGATTCCCTCTGAAAGCTGATTCTAGGTATCCTTAAAATCTAGGGATTTGAGATCAAAAGAAAAAAAAAAAAAAAAAAAAAATCCAATCAGGGAAAATACCACTCTTGATCCCTTCTAGGTTATTTCCTCTCTTATCTATAAAAAGGAATATTGCATGTATTACTTGTGTAGCCATCCAAACAGCCTCTAAAGAAATTGGTATACCAGACACATATTTGAATTAACTTGTAAAGACAAAAAAGCCTGTAGCTTTACTTCTGAATCTCTGACCACAGAAAAGTTTGCAGAACGTAAGGGATTGATAATTATTTGCTTTGACAATTAAGTTTCAAATCTATAAATAGCATATTGAAGATGTAAGGATCAGATGAGTGCTTATTATTGTGCGGAGCTATAGGATGAAGCTTAAAAATTAAGTGTTTGGTTTTGGCATATTAGAGAAATACAATGGGCAAGGCTTTACTACCTATGTTTTCAGCAAGCAAGCGCACAGCACTCAAACAATACAAGCAGGTCAATGTCAAGTCATATAATCATATGATGCAGCAGGACACAGTTTCTGTAATACACAACCAGTGGTCAGTTAATGCCTAATGGCTGCACGCTAAATTATGATGCAGTGGGCAACCATGAACTGATAATAGAGGCCAACCATGTGAACAGGTCTTATATGTTAAATCCTGTGGGATGGGGCTGTCCTGGTGGTGAAACACCAAGGCGTAGGAGCGCACGAATTCGAGACAAAGCAGGAGGAAGCACATTGGACCCACTTGATGCTATTAGTTGATCCTTATGATGTCTTTCGTATTAACTTATCTTGTCTTTTGTCATGTTGGTATAGGTCTTTTGTTATGTTTGTATGGTTTTGTTGGGTCATGGATATTTGGGTCATTGTGGAAGTCCATATAAAAAGGATGTGTGGATGAGCAAGAGGGTTTTATCTTGAATATTTTGGGAGCTCTTGGAGAGTGCTTATGGCGACTAGAGTTTGTCTTCATCGGTAAGCTTGAGATCGGTAGCGGCGTAGCAATACGGTGTCTACTTGGGCTGGCAAGGGGTAGGTTTATTCCCGAGCTAGAGAGATCAAACCACGGGCTGTAATGGGAAGATCTCTTCTATCTATCATTTTTCTTTACTGCTGTATTTTTTCTTTGTTTTGGAGGCTTGTAATAGGTGGGATTTGTTGGTTATTGGAGTGGTGTTCTTCATTGTGGTCAAATCTGGTTTGTTCATGTTAGATCTCATTTTGTGCTTGATCTTGATGTGGAAACCCTCTCAAATCTATGTGAAGTGTGCAAGGAACCAAGGGTGGGACACCCAAGGTGTGGGGCGGTTTGAGTGAAGGGGCTTTGGAACAACGGTTGGAGGCTCTTGAGGTACCTTTTTTTCAGGAAAAAGCTTGGGAAGGTGGGCAAGAACATTTGTAACAGTGGCAAGGATCGAAGGACTGAATCTTCACTCACAAAGGGGACAAATTCTGGGCACACTTCAGGTGTTTGATCAAATTTCTAAACCAGATTTTGTGAGATTGGAGGTTGTTAAACCCATTGTTGTGGAGATCAAGTGAGGGACCTCAACAATTTTTGATGCTTTCATTGAGATTACATCGCAGCGGGGGACTCAAGGTACCTCTTTTGGTTGTAGGAAGTCATGAAGCGGGAAGCAATATCGGGCTCTAACCGTGCGAGGTTCGAAGCATTGGAGGAGAACCAAAAAGAAATTATGGCAGCATTAGCTGAAATGAAGGCCGTCATTAATCAACTCTCCCTTAATACCACGGAGAGAAGGGAGCGCATGGAGCGAAAAAGTGTGGAGCATGATGGGGAGAGGAGAAGGGATGGACGGTCCAACAATTCTAGACCTACTAGGCAACATGCAGATGAAAGGCATGCATCTCATGGTGACTCTGATTCGGAAAGATCAAGGCATGAGGAGCCGGAATGGGAAGAAAGGAGGCGGGGAGGCAGAGTTGAAGGCAGACGAATTGCAGTGGAGAGATGGCTTGATAATTCAGCCTATTCACGGGAATCTTACCATAGCCGTGGGCAGAATGATTGGGACTTCCAGGAAGAGGACAGCGAGGCTTCTGATGATGGGCGGCCATTGCGTAGGAGCAGGGCCGTTGGTCATGGGCATCACTATGGGCCACGAAGGAGACATGGATGGCGTGGGGATAGAGATGGACACGATAGAAGGGAGGGGAGTTACCATGATCGAAACCAAGAAAACCAAAGATTGATTTTCCTCGCTTTGATGGTGGAGATCCTCATGAGTGGTTGGACAAAGCCCAACACTATTTTCATGTGTATGAGGTGCCCAGAGATGAGAGGGTAGATGTGGCTTGTTTCTTCATGGATGGGAAGGCTAGTAAATGGTGGCGGTGGCTCAAATTCAGATTTGAGCAAGAAGGAAGGAGACTTGATTGGACGGCCTCTGAACATGAATTCATGGAACAATAGGGACCATCCCCGATGGTAAATCACCATGGGCAATTAGCCAAACTGAAACAAGAAGGGAAGGTGCAAAGTTACATTGAAGAGTTTAGACGGCTCCAAACGTTGGTGAGGGGTTGGTCGGAGGAGGCACTTATGGGGGCTTTTCTTGAAGGACTGAAACCATAGTTGGCTAGGGAACTTAAATTGAAACAACCAAGGCGCCTACAAGAGGCAATGAAGATGGTGGAAATTTTGAAAGATAGCTACTATGCTGAAAAACGTCAAGGCAAGGCTGGGCAAGTTGGAAAGTCATCCAAAGCACCATGAAAAAGAAAAGAAATTTTGGAAGAACCCACCAAAGGCAAAAAGGAGGTAACAAAACTATCCAAAGATGAGGTACAAGAACGTATAAAGAAAGGGTTGTGTTTCAAGTGTGAAGAAAAGTGAAGGAACATAAGTGCAAAACGGACCAAGTGTTCATGATTGTGGATGATAGCGATGATGAAATTGCTGAAAATTTCAATGATGAATCCGATGATGAAGTGGGCCATGGAGTGGCATTGGAGGGAGAGGAAGCGGAGTTGTCCCTTCATGCTATGTCGGGGGTAAAAGCACCATCCACTATGCGGCTCATGGCGTGGATTGAAAAACATGAAGTGACTTTGTTGGTGGATAGTGGGTCATCCCACAACTTTGTTAATGCTAACATTATCAAGAGGATTGGACTTCGAGGAGTAGCAGTTGAACCATTTGAGGTAAAGGTTGCCAATGGGGAAAAGTTGAAATGTGATGAGGTGATGCGGGATGTGAAGATCAATGTTCAAGGTGTTAAGATTGTTACAGATTTGCATGTCATCACTATTGGGGGCTTAGATGTAGTACTTGGAAGTGCTTGGTTGAAGAGTGTTGGAAGGGTGTTGACCGACTATGGGTCTATGATAATGGAATTCAAATTTGGTGGCAAAAAGAGGGTTTGGAAAGCACTAATCTCCAAAGAAATTCAGCAATGTAAAGCAAATATGATGGAAAAATTATACCGGAGTGGTGCATGTTTTTCCATTGTACTAGCAAATACCAATAAGGTGACGAGGGTGAAGTAAAAAAATTGCAGCAATTACCTACTTCAATAAGGCGTGTGATTGAAGAGCACAAAAATGTTTTGGAGCTACCAAATGGGTTGCCACCAAGTAGGTCCTTTGATCACCAAATTGTTCTACGGGATGAGGCAAGACCGGTGAATGTTCCCCCTTATCGTTATGCCCATTTTCAGAAAGGAGAAATAGAGCGGCAAGTGAAAGAAATGCTGAACCAAGGGTTGATTCGACCCAGTACTAGTCCCTTCTCTTCATCGGTGTTGTTGGTAAGGAAGAAGGATGGTTCATGAAGGTTTTGCACCGACTACAGGGCCCTAAATGAAGCTATAGTGAAGGATCGTTTTCCCATTCCCACGGTGGATGAGATATTGGATGAGTTACATGGTGCGGTGGTCTTCACCAAATTGGATTTGAGAGCGGGGTACCATCAAATCAGAATGAAGAAAGATGATGTGCACAAAACGGCTTTCAGGACATACTTGGGACACTATGAATACCTTGTCATGCCATTTGGGTTATGCAACGCTCCCTCCACATTTCAAGCCACCATGAATGAGGTATTCAAGCCTTTCTTGCGCAAATTTGTGCTAGTATTTTTTGATGACATTCTTATATACTCCAAGTCTATGGAAGAACATGTTGGTCATTTGGAGACGGTGCTTGGGTTGTTGGAGCACCATTTCTTCATCAAGTTGGCAAAATGTGAGTTTGTTCAAGAAGAGTTGGAGTATCTTGGACATATCATTTCTGAAAATGGGGTGAAGATTGATAACAAGAAGATAGAAACTATGGTGAATTGGCCACTACCTTCCAATATCACTGCATTGAGGGGATTTTTGGGACTCACCGGCTACTATAGAAGGTTTGTGAAGAACTATGGGCTCATTGCTAAACCTTTAACATCCATGTTGGAAAAAGATAGTTTTGTATGGAGTGATGAGGCGAAACAAGCATTTGAAGACTTGAAGCGGGCTATGACTCAAACTCCGGTTTTGGCACTACCAAATTTTGAGAAGCCGTATACCGATGCTAGTGGGGAAGGAATTGGAGCGGTGTTAGTGCAAGAAAGAAGACCATTAGCTTTCCTTTTCAAAGCGTTGGGTCCTCTGAAGAAAACTTGGAGCACATATGCCCGTGAGATGTTAGCGGTAATACATGCAGTCAAAGTTTGGAGACCATATCTTTTGGGTAGGCGATTCATAATTGTGACGGATCAACAACCTTTGAGGCATCTTTTAGAGCAGAAAATTGTCACACCGGAGCAGTAAAAATTCATAGTAAAGTTGTTGGGTTTTGAGTATGACATAGTCTACCAACCGGGGAAGGAAAACAAGGTAGCCGATGCTTTATCCAGGAAGGAAGGGAGCTCTATGTTGTGGACGGTTTATGCTGAAAATGAAGCAAGTTTGCATGCTCTTAGTGGTGCTGAATGGGAGGTTTGGGACAAGGTGCGTGAAGCGGTGCAACTTGACAAGAGATCATTGGAGATTTATGAAAAGCTTGAGAAAAAAGAGATGGGAGTTGAGGGCTATAAAATGAGGAGTGGATTGCTGTACTATGGTGATTGTATTTATGTTCCATGTGTACCGGGGCTGCGGGAGGAGATATTGACTCATTTCCACCATAACAAAGAAGGACACTCCGGATGGTTGAGAACATATCTTAAGGTGAAACATTTCTTCTATTGGGAGGGTTTAAAGGAGGTGAAAGAAATGGTGGCCAAATGTGACATATACCAAAAAGTTAAATATGATCAAAGGGCTCCAATGGGTTTGCTACAACCATTACCAATACCGGCAAGGATTTGGGAAGATCTCTCCATGGACTTTGTGGAAGGACTACCGACGAGTAGAGGACATGAAGCCATCTTGGTTGTTGTGGATAAATTGAGTAAAGGTGCGCATTTTATACCTCTTCGGCATCCTTTCACCGCTAGTAGTGTAGCAAAAATTTTTATTGAAAATGTGGTAAAGTTGCATGGAATACCACAAAGTATTGTGACGGATCGGGAAGCATTATTCATGAGTTCTTTTTGGCAAGAACTCTTTACTTTGCAAGGTAGTAAGCTGAAAGCTAGTTCATCCTATCATCCCCAAACGGATGGGCAAACGGAGGTGGTGAACCGAACATTGGAGCAATATCTTAGGTGCTATTGTCATGATGAACAATCAAGATGGAAAAAGTACCTGCCATAGGCTGAATATTGGTACAACACCACATATCATGCTTCCATCAACATAAGCCCATTCGAAGTAACATATGGAAGGTCACCTCCAATGTTGAATAGTTATGAAAAGGGAAGAGCCAAGAATGATGAGGTGGAAGAGTTGAGAACAAGAGATGAAATTCTTACTAATGTGAAGAAGGCACTCATGAAGGCGCAAGATAGAATGAAAAAGTATTATGACCAAGGCAGGAGGGATGTAAGCTTTGAACCCGGGGACTGTGTATCTCAAGTTACAACCATATAGGCAAAAATCACTCAAGAAGAGATTTAATGTCAAGCTTTTACAGCGCTACTATGGGCCTTTTAAGGTGTTGAAGCGCATTGAAGAGGTAGCATATAAGTTAGAATTGCCTGAATCTTCTCTCCTTCATCCTGTGTTTCATGTGACTGCATTGAAGAAAATGATGGAAGAATCGGAGTATGTTGTTGAAGAGCTGCCTTCTTTTGATGAGGAAGGAACAATATTACTAAAGCCCGAAGCGGTTCTTCGTTATCGGAAGCATAAGAAAGGCAAGGGAAGTGATGATGTGTGGCAAGTGTTGATTCATTGGAAAGGGCTACCGGTAGAGGAAGCGACATGGGAAGACTATGAGGATGTGGCCAAACAATTTCCGAACCTATCCTTTGAGGACAAGGGAGTTCTCGAAGGGGGAGGGAATGGTGAAGCACCAAGGCGTAGGAGCGCACGAATTCGGGACAAAGCAGGAGGAAGCACATTGGACCCACTTGATGCTACTAGTTGATCCTTATAATGTCTTTCGTATTAACTTATCTTATCTTTTGTCCTGTTGGTATTGGTCTTTTGTTATGTTTGTATGGTTTTGTTGGGTCATGGGTATTTGGGTCATTGTGGGAGTCCATATAAAAAGGATGTGTAGATGAGCAAGAGGGTTTTATCTTGGATATTTTGGGAGCTCTTGGAGAGTGCTTTATGGCGACTAGAATTTGTCTTCATCGACAAGCTTGAGATCGGTAGCGGCATAGCAATACGGTGTCTACTTGGGCTGGCAAGGGGGTAGGTTTACTCCCGAGCTAAAGAGATCAAACCACGGACTGTAGTGGGGAGATCTCTTCTATCATTTTTCTTTACTGTTGTATTTTTTCTTTATTTTGGAGGCTTGTAATAGGTGGAATTTATTGGTTATTGGAGTGGTGTTCTTCATTGTGGTCAAATCTGGTTTATTCATGTTAGATCTCATTTTGTGCTTGATCTTGATGTGGAAACCCTCTCAAATCTGTGTGAAGTGTGCAAGGAACCAAGGGTGGGACGTCCAAGGTGTGGGGCGGTTTGAGTGAAGGAGGCTTTGGAACAGCGGTTGGAGGCTCTTAGGGTACCTTTTCTTCAAAAAAAAGCTTAGGAAGGTGGGCAAAAACATTTGTAACAGTGACAAGGATCGAAGGACTGAATCTTCACTCACAAAGGGAACAAATTCTGGGCACACTCCAGGTGTTTGATTAAATTTCTAAACCAGATTTTGTGAGGTTGGAGGTTGTTGAACCCATTGTTGTGGAGCCCAAGTGAGGGACCTCAACACCTGATTTTTTCGTGAAATGGGACATACTATCATCTCAATCTGCCCCAACACTTGGAACAGAACACATCCAAAGACAGGCCAATTAGGATGCTAAGATGATGGCGGCATGGTGCTCTCCCAACACTCAGGACAGCAACTCCTGATGTCCCACAAGACGTCCTGTCCGAACTTGAAACCATGCTCATATGTACTTATATGGAAATGTAATTTTTGAGGTTTTGGTTAAATATTGTAAAAAAGCAAAACATGCCAACTAAAAATAATGGAAAAAAACAAATGATAAAGAAAAAGAAGCTTTAGAGGATCAATTAAACATCATTAAAGAATAAAGAGTCTATTGCATTATCTAAGGATTGTGAGGGCAATAGCACTAATCATTATTTGAAGATATAATTGTCCCACAAGAATTTTTGAAGATATAAAAGTTTTGAAGATATAATTTGCACCAAAGATTAAAAATGTGCAAATTAGAGTTCAATGATTACAATGGTCAAGAAATGAATTTTAAGGAAGAAAAATGAAATGCTAAGTTTATCCCCCTTTTATTGAAATAAGAGATAATTACACCAGAAATACATCAACTTATTTAAGGTTTTCAATTGAGTCCTTATACTTCTTTTTTTTGAATTGAGTATACCAACTTATAAAGTTGTTCAATCAAGTATATTTTTAATGGCCATCAACGATGACTTGATAGATGATATGATGATCGTCAATGATAACTTGAATGTACTTTTTTTAATAAAGTACACCAACTTATAAAATTTTTTAATTAAGCATACCAACTTATAAAAATTTTTAATTAAGTATAATTGTTTAAGTCCAATTAGTATTTCTCATAAATGCATGACAAACTAATCAATCAAAAATTTTTATATATAAAATTCTATACACAATAACCTAAAGAAGAATATTATTATCTATTTGTACACAAAAAAAAAATCTCATGCATGAAAGGTTATGCAGCGAAATAGTGACTTTTCAGTTGCTCAACTCATAGTGAATGAATTAATGAGAAAATTACACATCAAGTACATGCTTTTTTTTATGTTGTAGACTTTTTGATGCGTTACCAACACATCTCTCAACAAAACAAAAAAAATCCTCTCTTAATACAAGGCAAACATGTGACTTCCAAAAGCTTTCTAACTTTGTCACATAGAGCTAGCTATTCAAAGGATGTCAAGAGATAGCCCATGTAATTCTCTTGCTCACATTCATTGGTACTTGATTAAAAAACTTTTATGAGTCGATGCATCCAATTAAAAAACTTTTATAAGTTAGTATACTCAATTGGAAAAAAAAAAAAAGCATAATCAAGTCATCGTTAATGGCCATCATGCAGTCTGTCAAGTTATCATTAACAGCCGTAAAAAATATATTTGATTGAAAAACTTACATAAGTTAGTATACTCAATTGGAAAAAAAAAAAAAAGTATAAGGACTCAATTGAAAATCCCAAATAAGTTCATATACTTCTGGTGCAATTACCTCTTGAAACAACATCAAGTAATTAGACTTATAAGTCCTACCTAAAGCACCTTTGGAAATTCTTAAGGTATTAATTTAATATGGTATTAATTAGACTTATATCTTTTCCTATCAAATTTAGAGGTTAATTTCATATGCATAAGTTCTAAACATAATGGAGTCGAGTTGTCAAGAGTTGCAATTTAGTTTAGATCTAAGTGCACCCAGTAAGTCCTAAATGAGTAGCAAGTTGAATGTTAAGTCATTGCAGGACTGGAATTCAATGTTCTGCAACTTAAAATGTTGCCATTGAAATGTCAAACTGAACAAGATTAGATATCTTGATGTTCCTTAGTTCCTATATTCTAGCTGGATTTATCTCAAACATTTTCTTTATTTTTCTTTTTTACAAAAGTCTGCAACATGATGCCAGTCTTAAATTTAAGAACAAAGAATAGATCTAACCCTAAATCCACTCTCTTATACCAGAGTTGAAATTCAGATTAGTTTACCATACTTCCCTGAATATACAAAATCATTGATAGGGGATACAACCTAGGAGTTCATAATATAGTTTACCTGCTCACATTTTCCAAGTTTTTCCTTGTCACCAGTGTATCCCTGACAACCAGAACAAACAAAACATTAGTACCTTGAATAGATTAAAAGTAAAGCAATTAATAAATGATTATGAAAAGGAAAAAGCTGTTGAATATATACACCTTGAGAAGCTCCATTTCCTCTTTGGTTGGACAAAACTTGATAAGATTTTCAACTTGATCAACATCTAAAATAGAGTCATCCAATGCTAGAGCAGCATTCTGGGGTAAAATTCGATTGTTAAAATCAACTCGAACATCAAAGAAAACAAATTGCATTCTTGGAATTTAAATGGCTGATTTGATGCCAACTAGTAATTTTGAGAAGATTACCAGGATAATAGATGGATGGATGATGAGCATACCTATATATGTGAGAGCATATACAAGTGAACATTTGTATGTGTTTACATATTCATGCATGTATATGAATGTAGATATGTCTACTTACATATGAAAAAGTTGTATGTTTACCTTTTAATAGAGGAATAAACATTAATTAGAATAAGATATATATGTTGATGCAAGAATTTTTTGCTCTTTTAGAGTCCACAAAGCATTACAAAATGCTCAGGAGCACATTTTGGTCATGCAAAGAAGGAGATGTAGGTTGAAAAATGATGATTTGAAGTTCCATATTCAATTTGTTGGTCATCAACCAATCCCATGCACTTGTTAATTTGAAATAGAATCCTTTTTTTTGGCAATATTCTATACCTAAATATAAAGAATATTTGCAGTAGTTACTCACACTTCTTGCAAGCAGTGTTTACAGCAATGAAATCCTTTGACAAACCTCTAGGAGAATAAGACTTCTGGAACCAAATGAAGCTTAAGAACAACAAAAATATCTATTGTTGTCCTTCAAGTTATAATAATTAGGTGGAAAGATTGATTCTAAGACTAGAAGTGAAAGTATAGTTCTCAGCAGGCTCCTAGCTACAAGAAAGTAAAAAAGGTTGACTCCATCACCTCAGGACCGTCCCAGATAAATGTCTTTGTGCTTCATACACTGAAAAAGTCCCATAAATAATCCAGCATATAGTTTCAAATGCAATGCATGCTCTTGTTTAACACGTGTCTTTGTCTGATTAGAAGTGGTGGGTAAAGAATCACCTAATTAAGGCATATGGAAATGCAAAAAAGTCATGCACTTCACATACATGAAAAATAACAAGAGATAGCTTACCATCAAATCAGAAAGTGGCATCTTCACTTTTGTCAGCATGATTTCAGTGTTATTGGCCCGCCGTAACTCAATCTATTGAAAGAGGAGAGAAAAATCAATGCCAGAGTTCTTCACTAGAAAGAGCTAAATAAAAACAGCAAAATGCATAGTAAGGTTGCAATTAAATCTTGGATCCTAACTTGATGTTATTTCAAGTATGGCATGGTTCAGAGTTAATAAGACTACAAGAGCTGGAGTTCAGAACACCAGCTGATTGTTCAATGATGACCTATAAAGCAAGACACTATCATCACAAAAAGAAATATTCAAGTATAAGCAATTGTACTTATTATTTATAAGTTGAGCTTAAAAAAAGCACAAAATTTTGCTGACATGAAGAAGAAGAGATAAAGAAAATTTATAATGACCACTTTCCTTCCACACCATACAGGTGAGGGTAGTGCTAAACATGTCCTATGTGTCCAAATGAAATCAAGCTCATAGCAAGCCAGTATTTACAATCTCAAACATGATTAAATGATAGAAGTCATCTTCAACCAAAATTTATGGCAACAAACTGCAAGCATTGACCACCTTAACTTTGTCAACATGCTTAACCAACAGTCAATATATGCATTCTAAACAAAAACATAAGCCAACTATAATATATTCTGATCAGTTTTGTTTCGGTGTTTTGATTGGCCTATTATTACCCAACAGGGGGATACATTCCAGTTCATGCCTTTCCAGCAATGATCATCACAACCAGAACAAGCAAAGCTAACACAGATTAAGAACAGCAAGAATGCTTAAAGACATGGAGATGGGTACAATTTTGGAAATATATTGAGCCCCATGTCAGATGTAACAAAAATTACTGCTAATTAAGAATTTGCCAACCAACCATTCACCACTTAAGCACTCATCAGGAGGAAAAATAAGAAAAGAAAGAAAGAAAGAAATTTAGCATCTTTATTCCCCTAGACTATTTTTCTTAAACTCATCACCATCAAATGAAATCATTTTTAACATAATATATTTCCAGCAGTAGTCTGATCTGTCCATCAGTTCATCCTTGATATATGTATAGAGTAAGAGAGAAGATTCCTTTCTTTTTATTAGTGACCATGACCTAGATTTTAAGACCTTCCCTGCCATCTCCTTTATCGATAATCTAACAAAAATGTAAAATGTCCAAGTCCATCTCCTGCAACCTCATCCTCCCAAGCCCAAAAGGACAGTCCATAATCTATCCAAATGAAATTGAATAATGGCTTCCACCTGAACAACATCCATCCTCTGCCTCTGTTCATGACACTACCAAAACAACTGCTTGTTTCCTTCACTATCCTAGTTCAGGTATACTTGTTTTGTCCCTCCTGCATCCTGCATTCTCACTTACCCATTATGTTGCAACCATTTGGCCACTTCCATGAGTGATGACACATTTCAGTAACATTAGGAGGGGAAACTTAAATTCAACCAGTAACCTTATAGCTCAACTCAAGCATGGATTAAAAGCATTTATCTCAAACCCATATTAAACCTTTCCTTTTTAAGATAATTGATATTGGCATTTTTAATAGCAAATTTAATTCACTATGTCAAGCATAAATACTCAATTCCTGATCCAGGGAAACATTGGGGAACGTCTTTGCAGTTGCAAAGCCTAAAAATATGTACCAATAACGAAAATATCCTGCACACAACTGCTACTTAGGTTTTACGGTAGTCAAAATTACTAGTATCTTAAGCATCTCATCCTAGAATTTAGCACCAATTCAAAGGCTTCAAGTAAGTTGAGGGTCAGCCATACAGGAATCTTGAGCTTAGTGATTGTACATTGATCTATAAAGCAAACCAAGGCTTGTTGGTTAAGGTGAGCAAACAAAAGACAACTACTTTTCAGTAGGCCAAGCCTGCCATGTACACTGAGTTGAGAGCCATTCAGAAATAAGAGCGCACGCACACAAACATGAGAGAGAGAGAGAGAGAGAGAGAGAGAGAGAGAGAATGAACAAACATGCAACTTCTGCTTTAAGTAAAAGGCCTGAGCATCACGGTAAGTCCATCATTTCTAGAATTAATTAGTTATATGGATAATGCTATAAATATGTCATGCTTTTAAAATAACATACGATTTATAAATACAAAAATATAGAAAGATGTGGATTATTTGCAGTATCAACGTTCAAAAAGTTCTGAGTCAGGCAATATCCAACAGATATTTTGTAATATTAACAAAAATAAAATTATTAGAATACATGAAATATGATCTCGCTATAACAAGTTCTGATGTAAAGAGAACTATTTTGTTTTTAAGCTGACATTTCATACAAACTGTAACAAGACTGAGCTACAAGTCTAGGTCACAGCAAATGATGCAGTGTAACACAACCATTGGTTTGAACATATTAGCTGATTCTACAAAAGTTCCCACTGCCATACTGTTTTAGCTTATCGGACAGCATCACTCTCACCAGTTACTTGTTAAAAAGATTTTGACACAGTTAAATAAAATCAATTTATTTTCACTTAAGAGCCGTCATTTCAAATAAATCCAGAGCTGCAGAAGGTATAATTTTTATAATACCCTAAGAACAACAAACTCTAAAATAATATGATAATGCCCATCTTATACCATTTTTGACCAATCTTGGACCTCGCAAGATTCTTGCTGGTCAATCTTCATTGAATTTCTAGCTATTTGTCAATTTTTCTAAAAAAATAACTTGACAGAAACATTGCCTGACTTTTGATGCATGTTTCATACTCCTTGATTCCCAATAGCATAACTTAACACTCCTTTTTTTCGCTTAATCATGACTTATTTACTTCTACCTACTTGCCTTGAGGTGATTTTTAACTACAGTGAAATTAATGAATGACTGACCATAATTATCAATCAGCATGTTCCATGACATCAAACAATTAATGAAGAAAATTACAAGAAATTTCTCCACTGCTTCATATATTTCATTTTGGGCATTCATATTCCCAGATGGCAATCAACAATCATCCTGCTGTACTATGTGACAAATTCCATGTGCTAACTCTCATCACATGGAATAAAGTCCCCATTAAAAAGATCTCAGACCAGATAAGGTGGTTGGCACAAAGTACCACATATGACATTTAGGCCTTCATAAATGTCATATGCTAACTCTCATCCCTCTATACTATGTAACAGATTCCATGTGCTAACTCACATCACTCAGAATAAAGTCCCAATTTAAAATATCTCAGAACAGAAAAGGTGGACGCAACAAAGTACCAGAGATGATATTTAGACCTTCATAATACAATGCCGAGCACTCACAAACAAAAAAGATCATGGAAAGTGTATCAAACTTCTAGGATTGCAAAATAAAATATAAGGTCCAACATGGCAATATTTAAAAAAGTAAATGCCTCTGGCAATCAGTGCAGGTAAATTACCAAGTGAACTTTATCTGATTTTGATCCGAGAGATTTACGACGGCCTTCAGATTTAGAGCTATCATCTGATTTTGGGACAACTGCAGGGAAGAGTTTTTCAAGCTCGGACACATCAAATTCTGAAGCACTGCATTCAGAAGGTTAAGCGTAAGAATGAGAAGAACACCAAAAACAACTAATGCACCAATAACTATTCATTCTAATATAATTCGCAAATCAATGTCATTAAAAAATTTTTGAAAGGAAAAATTTGCAAATAGCATATACAACAAAGTATTGGCAACAGACCAAATCAAACTACACTGAAAAAGCAAGATTCCAATAGAGCAAAGAATATGATTCGGGGTGCCACCAGTGTCAACAGTCACAAAAGGAAAAGATGCCATTGAATTTGGTAACAGTAGCACCAGCAACAGGTAAATAACTTTCATGATACCTGGGAGCATCATCATATTTTTGTAATTCTGCCCATAGGCTTCCCTGCACAGCTCTTGTTACTTTTACCCAATGCAATGGCTTCAATGAAGATCTACGAGGTGCTGAAGCTGAAAAGCCTGAGCCTGTAGGACGTGCAAGTCCACGTCCTCTTCCTCCGGAATTTGATGACAACCCTCTATTGGAACTTTGAGAACCAGGGGCACCTGTCGGAGGAGGTGGAGGAGCACCTGGTGCCCTGGGCGGGGCTGGTGGAGCAGGTGTACGTGCTCCAGGGGGAGGTGGTGGAGGGGGTGCACCACCACGTCCTCCGGGTGGAGGGGGTGGTGGTGGTCCTCCACGTCCTCCAGGTGGAGGGGGTGGAGGTGGAGGCCCTCCATGCATGGAAGGTGGTGGCGGTGGCGGGGTGGGGGCAGCAGCCCCAGGTGGAGGAGGTGGAGGTGGAACTCCACGTGCACCAGGAGGAGGGGGTGGAGGTGGAGGCCCTCCACGCATGGGAGGTGGTGGTGGCGGCGGTGGGGCGAGGCCAACAACCCCAACAAGCTTTGTTGTACTTGAAGAAGGCAAAGGAGGTGGAGGTGGTGGAGGAGGTGAAGCTCCAACCTTTACCGGTGGGGGAGGAGGTGGGGGAGGAATAATTGATCCACTAACATTTGGTCGAAGTGGAGGTGGAGGGGGATGTGGCGGGCTTTTAAACTGTCCTCCTTGATTTGGCAAAAATGGAGGAGGGGGTGGAGGCGGGGGTGGTGGGAGGGAACTATTCGTGGATGATCCTTCGTATGTGGTTGAAGAGAGCGGAGGGGGAGGGGGAGGGGGCCCTCTAGTGGATGCTCCTGGGAGCATTGGTGGAGGGGGAGGGGGAGGTGGAGGTGGGACTCTAGTGGATGCAGGTGGAACCATAGGTGGAGGAGGAGGAGGAGGAGGAGGAGGTGGAGGTAGAGGTAGCCCTCTAGCAGAGGAGATAGCGGGTGGAGGGGAGGGGGTGGTGGGCCTTTATTGGATGAAGTTGAGAGAATAGGTGGAGGAGGAGGAGGAGGAGGTGGAGGTAGAGGTAGCCCTCTAGCAGAGGAGATAGGGGGTGGAGGGGGAGGGGGTGGTGGGCCTTTATTGGATGAAGTTGAGAGAATAGGTGGAGGAGGAGGAGGAGGAGGAGGAGGGGGAGGGGGAGGGGGAGGGGGGCCTTTGGTTGATGCACCAGAATGAAAAGGTGGTGGAGGTGGTGGTGGAGATGGAATATTTGAGACAGGTGCATTGCGAACAAAAGGAGGGGGCGGAGGAGGGGGAGGCGGGGGTGGAGGGGTCAAAAATGTTGCTCTAACATGTGAAGGTGAAGTTGGAAGGGGGTGTGCAAAAGTATATGAGCTTCCAAAGGAAGAAGGTACTAATGGTGGAGGTGGAGGTGGAGGTGGGGGAGGGGAGGATAGTGGTATAGCTCCAGTTCTAGAAGGTGGTGGTGGTGGTGGTGGCAGCGGCGGCAGCGGTGGAGCAAAAGAAGCATGTGCAGAAAAAGAATTTGACGAAGTACCAAAGGAAGGCGGCGGCGGCGGCGGCGGCGGTGGAGGTGGAGGAGCCACTTGCAGCTGAGAAGATGGTGATAGAGGATGGTGACTAGAAGGTTGGGACGGGCTGGCCATACCAGAGAACTCAGAAGCTTCCTGTATTGAAGGCAAAACAGGTGGCAGTGCAGATGGTTCCGATGGCACAAAGGAAGTCGCAGTTCCATTGGTGGAAGCAGAAGTCAGAAGAGCCTCTGCAGTTTCATCTGCATTATATTTTGAATTTGCAGAAATGGCTAGAGCAGCTGGTGCACTGTTATATCTAGATGGAGGATGAGATGGCATATGAACAGTAGTAGCATCAGAGCCCTTCTTTGGTGAAATCCACCGTGGTACTGCCTTCAGCTTTGTTGATTTTGTGTTCTCCACATGTTCCAGTTGTTTATTCTTTTGTTTGGATGCAACTAATTCAGGTTGTTTTATGCTTGCGGGTGATTTCTTTGATATGGGAGGTAAAGATTTTTCAGTGTTCTGTTTCTGCAAATCATTTCCAATCTTCTGAATGAAAATCTTCGTTTCTGACCTTTTCTCGATGGCATCCTTGTCTGTGTCCCTTTTGCAAACATGGGTTTCTAATTTGACTTTTGTTTCATTTGCTATATCTGGGTTTCCTAACTTGTGGTTCTTCTCGGTCAGAGCATATTTCTTCCTGACAATAATGTTCTCTGTATTGCATTCTGATTCCCTTTGTTCTACTCTGCTCTTAGCTTCATCTGCTAGAGTCAAGTCATTTGATTTGCAACACATATGATCCACAGCAATTGTCTTTTGAGTTACTATGCCATCTGAATCCTTCTCCATATTGCAGGATCCAAATGTACTCTTCTCTTCAACAGCTAGAGTAACAATATCCTTTACTTCAAGCTTGAAGTTGCTGGCTTCTACTATATTCTTCTCTTCATATGTAATCATGTAGTCCAAAGAGATTGACTTTTCCTCAAGAATCCTATCACCACAAGCAGCATGGCTAGTATCTAGTCCAGTCTCAGTCTGTTCTTCCATATCTGGAGTTACCAATCTATCCTCATAACATATATTAGCCTCATCTTGGATAGCATCACTGTGTGCATCCCTCTCGTGATTAGATGTTTCTGACCTGGGCCTCATTTCATCCATCATACTGAGAGTCGCTAAGTTGGGAGTCTTGTCATTCAGAGTAGACTGGTTACTACTAATAATATCATCCACACTCAGTTTGGTATCCCTATTTTCTGATCTGCTACTTGCTTCATCTACCATGGTTGGAGCTTCTAACTTCTGATTCGAATCATCTGCAGTGGTCCTCATAATGGTAATACCCTTTGTGTCCTGCTCGTTATTGCTGATCTCCAATGTATTTTCCTCTTCACCCACTGAAATATCCATACCCTTTGTCTCCTGCAGTATAGCACTGCTTTCAAGCATACCCTTCTCTTCAACTACAATCATGTCATCCAAAAAAATTGACTTTTCAGTAACAGCTCCCTCATCATATTTGGCATTGCCAGTTTCTAATCTACCCTCAGCCAGACCAGCCATACCTGGGGTTCCTACATTGACTATTCTGTCGTTCATATTTGTTAAATTTTCAGTGATGACAGTCTTTAAATATTCTTTGGTGTCGCTTGTTTCCATCCTTGTTTCTGACCTGCTCCTTGCTTCATCAGAAAAATAATAAATATCTGCTTTGCGGCTCCCATCATCATTTGAGCTTTTTATTCTAATTGTATGAGTATCTAGATCTCTTTTTCCATCCTGCCAATCTGCATTACTAAATATCTCTTCTGCCTCAAAGAACTCCTCTGCTGCCTCTGTGGAAGCACCTTCTGTTTCATACTCATCATCAGCTATAACTTCTGTCGGGCTACCAGATTCAACAGTATCATAGTCTGAAAAGAGTACCTGGTTCAGACATGAATGTCACCTCAATTCCCATTACATAAGAATCAGACATTCACATCTAAGAGCAATAACAACATACCTCAGCTTTGAAGTCCTTTGGGAACTGGTCCTTGGCATTCCATACAACATCAATTTCATCACGGTTCAGTGTCAGAATATTAGATTGAACAAACGCTGTGTTGAACATGACCCTGAACATCATCTCCTCGTGCTCCAGATCCCTATCCATATGGATGCACTCAACAACCACATCTCCTTGAACACGGCAACGACAATTGACTTTTATCGGCATGCTCTCTGCCTGCATTAACAGTTCAAAACTGAAAAGTTATAAATTCAGAGATGGAACACATTTAAGTCCATGGATGTAAGCTTTACCTGTTTATAATGCCTAAGGTACTTCTTGGCCTTCGGTGTTGCATAAAGAGTCTTTGAACTTCTATTAGCTGGGTTTAAAGGGTCTTGACCATAAATACGAACAAGCGACCTGCAACCCCCATCCCCATCAAAAATGGGAATGCCTCTAAGAATTAGACATTCCAAGGTGAAGGGTGTATCTCGCGGAGGCCAATCTGTCCCACTGCCTCGTCTGGATATGTATTGTAGATATCTCGTATGAGAAGGTTGTGGGTTCAAGGGAGACAAGAGATGTAGGAGCTCCTTTGGGGCTTGCTTGTAAACCATTTCCAGAGTCTTTTGCTCCCCTGTGTACTGTTTTCTGTAGAGAAGTAAACCTGCAAGCATGAAGGCAAGCACGGGCCATCCCCCTCTTTCACAATGCATCAGCAACACATTATGTTGTCCTTCCAATGATAACCAGCTCTCACTTGACCGCAAGAAGTGGTGGATCATCTCCAGAGGTAGCAAAGGACACCCTTCATACTGCCGCGGATAGTCCATGACGGTCATATTATAATCCGACAAGATGTCTGAAACTTGGCTTCTCCTATCTCCTTCTCTAAAATTGAATACCATAAATGAGGCATCCGGAAAATAGTCCTGCAGTTGAGCAACGATACCACCCATGTAATCCCTGTAGTCATCCTCTTCCAAGATATCGGTCGAGAAGCAGCAATCAAACACTGCAAGCACAAAGTGATCACAAAATCCAAAGTCCATCATTGTTGAAGCAAGACAACTTTTAGACCTTTTAAACAATCTTTCTGAAACAGCTATAACAAGAGCAAAAACAGCGACAGGAATACCACAAAACCACCAAAAATTTATATCATCAACATTACAATTAAACAGGAAGTTATCCATTGAACCAAAAATAATTCTAATACCAACACAGGAATATAAAATTTGAGCTTCCTCCGTACCATCTTAAGAACCAAACCAGGTCACTATATTTTTGTGGCATATTCATGCGACAAGGGGGGGAAAAAAAAACCATGAGCTTAACGCATTTAATGTTCCAAAAAGACACAACCGTCTTCAAAAATCCTCGCTTTCTAAATGCCCCACGATCACTAAATCTCACCAGATCACCTCCATATAATAAACCCACCATAAAAGCAGCAAAAACCATCAGAACTCATCGATCATACAAACCGCCCGAATTCCCCACAACCTCCAAAAGACCAATAAACCAGCAGAATTCGACCGCAAACCGAGATCCAAGCATTTTTTTTTTAAAAAAAAAAAAAGTCCAAAGAGAGAGGACATTTACCGTAGACTCTCTCGGAGATCTCCAGCAACCGGTCCGGCGGCTTCCGGTAGAACAGCCTCCTGAACAGCGCCATCCGCCGGCGCTGCCACAGGCGGCCGCCTCGCCCCCGATCCGATCCAACCCCGAATTATCCTCCAAACCTTCACCAATCCGATCGCGCCGACACGGGACCAGCCGAGCAAAGAATCTATCAAACCGCTGCAAAAGATCCAGATCCGGTCCCGGTGGTGATCGATCGTTAGGGTTCCGAGCTCGCGGGGAGGAAGAGAGAGAGAGAGAGAGAGAGAGTTTATTTATTTCTTCTCGCCTCCTTGCTTCTTTCCCTTTCTTTTGTACCGCTGCAGGCTGGGAGGAGGGCGGAGGCTGATGTGGACTAGAGCCGGACGGGGGTTGCCGGGTTGGACCTGGACCCGGATGTCACGCCCCGCGTCGCCGTTTCCGTGGGCGCGACGACAGATATACCAACGGACAGGATCGATTCATTCGGTGCATCGGACGGAAGATTTGTTGATCGCATAGGAAATTCTATGCGGGGTTCGAAAATTAGAGGGAAAGTTGGGAGAGGGTACACGTGGCATGGGGCGTGGGAGGAGAGAGAAAGGGACCGCATGCCGGACAAGCGGAATCCGGGGGAAAAGCGAAGGGCGGTGACGAGATCGCGTTGGCCTCGGGTTTTTTGTTTTTTTTAAAAAAAAACCATCGACGTATGGGTCGGCGAGCGCCCGTTGCGTGTCTTAATACAATTATGTTAGTTATTATATTACACAATTACAGCATGGATGAATTAATTATCACATTGCACCGTTTTATTATAGCTTGACATTGCTTCAAAAAAACCTTCCATTAAGCTACTGCATTCGTTTAATGTAGTGGACTTAAAAAATATATATATATATATATGAGAAAGCTATATTTATATAAATCAATTGAAAAATTTATAGTTATTTGCATCTCCTATCCAATAAACTTGATGAGATTAATCGGATTAAAATTATATAACTTAATTCATATAGGTAATCACATGATCACATGAGACTATAATGCATTATTGCAAGATATTCTATATGAGCACAACTCATTAATTGGATTATCGTGATCATTTATATCCACATTTCTGCCAACTCACCTTGATGTTTTCAATTCATAAAAAATATTATTTTATTTACAAAAACAATAATTTATTATAATTATTAATAATAATGATAGTTACTATTTATATATGCATAGTAAAATATTTCCACAATGTAGAGGGAAATGAAAAAATAAAAGCTTCAAGCTATAGGTTTTTTTTTTTTTTTTTTTTTTTTTTTTTTTTTTTTTTTTGGCTACAACTATTATTTAAGATAGACCAAATGGTGAAATGATTATAAAATTTCTTTGGTTATTTATATAAAATATAAAATAAGATATCATAAAATTATATTAATAAACAACAAATATATAAAATAAAAAATATACCAAATATATCACCAAATATCTAATAATAAGAAAAATACAAACATATTGGTAAGTAAGAGAAATATAAAATAAGAAAAATATAAATACATCAATAAACATAAAATACCAATCAATCCAAAAGAAAGTTGCAATAGAAAGAAATATTTAAGGATGAAATTATTTTTGCATAAACTTTAAGAAAAAAAATATTAAATAAAAAATAATGGAAAGAATTTTTCATCTATTAATATAGAAAATGAAGATAACAAATTTTATGTGACTTCATCATGCAAAATATAATAAAAGTAATAATACGTTGATAAATTAAAGAACTAATCATGCAGGATAAAGAATTGGCTACATGCAATGCCTAAATCTGATTACTTTTCTCACTCTTAAATCCATAGAGATCCGAAGTAAAAAAGTCATTTATTAACTATCATTTGTTATGTTTGCCCCATCTCTATAAATACGTTTTGTTTTTTTACAACACACTACATATAAAACAGTTTCCGTTACACCAAAGAATAGGGATATGAGGTATATTCATGTTCTTCAATTAAAAAGTATATGGATATGGCTCATGAAGAAGTATATAAATAATAGAAACTATACATTATAAAAAACAATGTGCATTTATGGAAACATAATAAATATTATAAATGATGGTTAATGAATGACTTTTTAGCTTTAAAATCTATATGAATCTAAGAGTAAAGAAAGTGATTAAATTTAAGCTTAATTGCATGCAAATGTAACTATGTCTGTATGCTTGTTTGTTTGTCTATATATATATATATATATATAATTGATCTAAGCATCTCTTCATAAAGATTATAATTTATCAACATATTGAGCAAGTTGTACTCTTATCGTAATCAATAAGACCTTAGTGCTACCAAAGTACATGGATCTTTGTTGAGACAAAATGAGTTGGAAATATCAAATCGACCCTTCTTACTTTATCATCTAAGTCAATTTATTTATGGAGACAACATGGATAGATGTTCCATATTACAACATATAGCATCCAAAGCCACATGTTGAGAGGAATAAATAAGAGGAGCAATGGGCTTGTTTGGCCCCCCTCCCATGTTATATATATAATATAAATAGAGAGAGAGGACCAGGCATCAAGATTGCCTACATAGAATAAGACAAGCACAAGGATGCTAACATAAGATTGCATTGATCTAAGCTTGTCTTCAATCAAGACCTCCCACATGTGGCATGATAGGCTTAAGAGCCTATTTAGATTAACTATTTGTCCAGCTATTGATCAACAACTATGTCACATAGCTATTGGCGAATAACTACCAACAACTACTTTAAGGTACCGAGCAGCTAATCTAAATAAAATCTTAATTAAATAAGATCAAAAAGATTACTATTCACATGTTGCACAAGCTCCGCTCTATATTAGTGGTTGTGATTGCAAATAGGCCTTTTCCAATTCAATGGTAAAATAGAGGGATCCTAGCTCCAAAAGAGTTCAAATCATCTCGCAATGGATCTAAAGATGACCTATTTGCCAAGCATGGTTTTCTAAGTGTGGTAGTCATGATAAGATGGGCCTCACATGGTTGCTATTCATGTAATACATGCACCCACAATGTGTTACACTATAATTGTATCTATTGTAATTTTAATTTTTTATGCTCATATTTCAAAATGTTAACAATGTCTTGATGGTAACCATGGTGTGAGTTTGTTGGTTGGATTAGTGCATCTCTTAATTGACCTAGATTCTTTTTTAACAAAAAAAGATGAACATATTTATCTATTTTTCGTTCACTAAGTTGATTCATTCGTATATGATTAGTACAAATTATTGCACTGTTTACTGCATTGGGTTTTCCTTTACATTTGCTACTTGGGTACCATTAAAGAACTCAACAATTATTCAATTTATGCCATGATTTTAGCATAGAGAGTTGCTAGGTTTGGATCTAGCTCAAAAATCTTGAGACATAGAGTGAGATAGCGAAGGTAATGAGATATAGATCTATATTTTGGAATGGTTATATATCCCCATGCTAAGCAATTGCATGAATTTTGATGAAAGCCTTCATGGCTGAACTATAAGCATATCCGGCATTTTCATATGCTTGCTTATCCTCATAATATAACTAGATATGCTATATTTAATGTCACTCTATAGCCATATTTGACATTTTCATATGCTTGCTTATACTCATGACATACCTCATATGATATATGTAGTAGTATTATGAAGAAAAGAAAAAGAAAAAAGTCTAATGGATAAAAGCTAAACTTTTCATATGCTAACATGATGAATCAAGGCCATAAGGCTATGATAAGAAGGTCACAAGATGCATTGAGAGCACTATTTATGAGAGAATATACCTTTATAACATTGTTTTCTTTTCATTCCTCCGCAATAAAAATAATATTTTATATTTTTTGGATAATAATTAGTGTATATTCTTGTGATGTGTGAATTGTCTAAAGATTTTCAGTCAAGTAGAAGCAATGTATAGAAATATTTTTATCCATATAAAAAAAGGGTCTTAACCACTTAAACCCATGCTTTTTGTGACCAAATGATATCCTTGTCATATATCTAAGCAATTAAACAAGATCATTTCTGCCCTCTCGTTCAATAGTTAAGTGGTAAATTTAGTATTTCAATTAACTATTCAATAACTAAACATAACTATAATATAAATGGACAGTAGACTTGGCTACATTCGAATGTAGCTAAGTTCAGGATTTGGTCACCTCCTTCATCATTGAATTTATACGGATTTCAAAGCCATCCCATCTTTTTCATATTTTCATCTTTGGATCCATAAGATATGTGGATCTAAGGATGGAATTATCTCGAATATATACATTCGAATATAATCAAGTCTATCTCGCATGAATGGCTCATTTCATAACATTTCGCTTTTTAGTAATTTAATTTTTTGTTATTTTCTAACGATCTAATATTATTTTCATATACACATAATTTATGTTCGCAAGCAATTTTGAGCGAGACCATAGTTGTAATATCGACCATCAATCCATAATATTTTGCTTTCTAGTTATTTGTTTTTTTGTTTCTTTCCGAACAATCTATATGCAATTTTGAGGTAGTCAAGAGAAGCAATCAACTACTAAATGCCCTAGCCTTCTGATGAATACAAGCAGTCTCAAGCATCTAGTAGTTCATTTAGTTACATTAACACAAACAAGTACTAAAGCTACCTCAAGGTGCACTTAAATAGGTCACATCCTATCCTACTATCTATCCCAAGATCTTAATCACAAAAGCTCTTGTCAGAAAGGTGCAAACAACGCCTTGATGTGGAGGTACCAACCACTGCTATGCAAGCGAAATTTACTCTTAATGCTCACCATCTTAGCCTACTACTACCCCACATCCATTAAAAGGCTGAGGGGTGGCCATTGCTAACTTAATTATAAAGCCAGAGAGTCAAAGACAAAGCAATAGATGGACCCATCCATCTTAATAGCCTAAGCCATGCTTTTATAACTAAACAAAGTGCAGCAGGAGTGTGGTCCATTTCACAATAACAGGTGGAGTATGGAGAAACCCCACCAACCAGTCAACATTTATTCACCAAAAGAGCCAATTTTTGTCATGATGAGTGATCAAAAGAGGATTTTGGACAATCGACGATGTCGAAAAAAGAATTATTTCATCTAACTTGAAGGCCAACTATCACAATTGGGATAGAAAATGGCTTTTACGCACCTCAATTAATGATGGAAGAAACCTGGCAATATGAAACACTTACAAAGATATGTGGTTGAAATTACTTGGAAGTATTTCAGTAAACTTTTTTTTCTCATGACCGGAGTCTTAGTTACAGATTGAACCAAGTTTTTTTTTCTTCACAACCCAAATACCATTTTCATAATGCTCTCTTTTTCTCAGAGTAAAAGCCACACCATGAACTAACACTTACAAAGACATTGGTTAAGATGGGTCAATCCATCATGGTGCCCAACCAAACCCAGTGCCTGCAAATTAACCAACCCAGTGAAAAAAGATCATGAAGATAATCCTTAAGACTCACCAATGCTGAAATTAATTCCAGCTGGTTAATTGTCACCGGGAGGTGACCATAGCCGCATCATGGCTTGGTGTCACACCTCGGATTCGTTGCCCAACTCCTGGAGTTTAGCTGTTTGCTGGATTTTTCTTGCGTTGGATGGTTCCATCTTAGAGACAAATTCAAAGGGAAAAAAGTTGACATCATTGGTCCGGAATCAGCTCTTGAGGTGAGAAATAGTATGATAAGATGTTCTGCAAAAAAACCAACACAACTTTTTCCACCTTTTCCCATGTTGGAGAAGAGGCATCAAATGGTTGGTGGTCCTACGCCTCTGCCGTAAGTACCTTCCTTAACAGGGAATTGGCTCTTGTCATTAGGGAAACTAGCGTTCATTATCATGTCTCTTTGAGAGGTTTTTCTAGTGAGTTGAATGGTTGAAATAGAAGAAAGGTAGAGGAAAAAAAGCACTGTTATCTCGTAGGTGGTTATTTATCTGCACTGTCTCATGGTTTCATGTGACCATATGTAAGTATTCTACTTCTAAAGAAATCATAATATTACGATAGCATGAAAAATAAATCATCTCATATGGGCATATATATCTGCATGTAAAAGAAGTACAATGACGATAATAATAATTATAGCAAAGTCTTAATTTTAAACTAGTTGAAATCGACTATATGAATTCTTTTCCTTCTTTTTGCTTGCTCATAATTTCTGTAAGATATAAAAATATTAAATCTTTCTTTATTATTTTTTCTTACGTAATTTTCTATTCATTTCTATTTTTTTATTTTATATGTATCAAATCATTCCTTTGCATCGGTGCATCCTTAAGACTACATAACAAAATGTTCAAACTATCTAAATCATCATTACCTCAATTAATCCTAAATTAATGCTACCTACATTTTTTATAAATAACTTTATTTCTTATTCTATTCTTTCTATATCACTGCATATCTATCTCAATATTCTCATTTCAACCATATTCATCTGGTGTGCATGTAATTTTTTAACTATTCAACATTCCTTATAATAAAGTATGACCGATCTTATATTTTTTTTTTAATTTAATAGGTATTCTACGATAACAGTTGCACTTCTATATTTCATCCAATTTATTTTAATCTTATAAATAACTTCATCTTCAATCGCTTTTTCATTATGAATAACCGATCTAAATATTGAAAATCATCACCTTTACATGTAAAAATAGAGATATATGAACTGGTTGAAGAACAAAATGAGATATAAGTACTGTCTCAATTCCTTAAGCAAGAGCACTGAGTTTTCCTTTGTTGTGAAAGCTATTCAACCTATCTTGATATGCAATGCATGCTTGTTGTCTTGCCATATAGAATGATTGCATCCCAAGGCTATGGCATGCATTCAAAGGTATGCTAGCATTTGCTGCCAGTAGAAGGTTACATTCACAGTGGCCAGCAGAGGAGTCCTATAGAAATATGATGACACCCACCTTCAATTGGAGCTTCATCTATCTTTTGCATTTAAATGAATAGAAGATTCTGTAGTTGGATTCTCTTTATAGTTTAACTCTCCTCTACTTCTTAGCTTTGGTTGGAAAGCATAGTGATATCTTTATCAGAGCCCAACAGAGAGAAAAAGGGGGCCTCTAGTATTTGAAGTCCCCATAGATCTCTGTCATCATTGGAGCTATAGTGTGACAGACTTATTTTGACTATGATGGAACTCAGGCTGCTTAATGGAGCAAAGCAACAATCCTTTCTTAAATTGTGGCCTTAAGGCCTCCCCACATGCATCACTACATCATGTGTTGAGGTGTTCAGCAATTATTCAGAAACATCTCAATGCAGCTTTGACAATATGAACAAGACATCATTTTCTAGAAATATGTGCAATATAATTCGGAGTTTTAAATGATTTTTTTTTCATTCTTTTCTTATTTTAACAAAAGAGAAGATCGAAATCAGTTCTCATAAATATCTGTTTTGCGAATTTGAAAAAGGTTTGAAAGAATGATGATCTCCAAACATGAGTGGCCCAGTCCTCAAAATTGTCAAGAGAGTGGTTACAAGGCCTTCTAACTATCATCTGCTATAGTCCATAGTATTAACAATGAAAGAAAAGAGTTGCCCTCCATAGTATTAACAATAAGAAGGCTTATATAACTGATTCCAACTAATTTATGATTAAGTGTTTCACATCCCATACCTTGCCTTTAGATGTATCAAACTCAAAACTCAAATATCATAGTCCACATGCAAAACACCCTTGCTTCATGCAAATGTTTTGCAGCCCAAGTTGGACTACACTCATGAGGATGCTTCAAACTCCCATGGACTGCTGCAGAGCAAGAGCTGTCAAGTCTTTGCTTCTAGTTGGACCATTTTGGCAAAACCATTGCAGGCTTGGTATTTGCCCAAACCTCAAGAAAACATGGTCCAATTCCATCCTCTTCACACTCCATGCCCAGGGTCTGTTTCTTCATGCTTCACACTAAACCCATGGGCCAAGAACTTAATGGAACTGAAAATTATACAGATATAAAACAAAGCCCAAGAAAGAGAAAGGACAGTGACAAGCCAGAAGCTCAAGTTCATATAGGTTAAAATCAAGAATTTCGCACACAGGAAAGGTCAACCTAAGCCTATTCTCTTTATGTGAGCTCAAGATCTTTGGGCCAACTGAAATACTAAACAAAATTTGTTTAGTTATTCAGTCTTTTGCTTAAAAAAAAGGGGGAAAAAATACTCAACTATTTGTACAAACTCAGGTCTTTGTAGATGCAGTTGCATTCCCTACAACAATCATGTTACCCTTTTGTCTATCCTCTATGCCCCAGCAAAAACCATGGCTATCAAGGGATGGAACAAGCTAGGCAAAATATCATCATGCCTCAATGCTTCAAAGCCTTGACTAAAGCCCCACTAGGCCCAAAACCCATCACCAAAAGGGAACAGAGGTTAAGTACAAGGCATTAGCTGCATGTCCTCCCATTCAGCCTCTAACTCTCTTTTACTTTTTCTCGCTCTATCATCCCTTCATGCTTATATAGAGATTGAAATGATCCTAAAAAAGAAAAAGACAGATAGAACTAAAGAGCATGCATGCATCATGCTGCACCTAAGTTTTGTTTAATATACATAAAGAGAGAAAGATTTGGTTATATTTCAAGATTCAACCATATTTCTTATTTTTGAATCTATATGAATCTTATGATTATTTCTTTTTTTTATTTTTATGATTTATAAATTATATAAATTTAAAAATAAAAAAGATGATTGAATATATATTTGACTATATTCAAATGTAGTTAAATATAAAAATTTAATATTTTTAGAATTCTAATTTTTTCATGCAAATGATAATGGACTTAGATCCTTCCTATCAACCTCGGGAGAGCATGGAAATAAAGGCGCATCACTAGCACTGCATGGTGTTTGACGCTAAGTTATGGTCTCATCCGAGCACCATATGAGAAGTGGGAGGGAACAAGTTAACTTGATGATTTGAGCGAACTGAATGGAGAGTTTCCCATGTGCCTTCATATATTCCCAAATATCTCAATCAATGGGCATGGGAGTTGGTGATGGATATGGTTGGATTTCCCGTACGTCACTGGCTCCAGTCTGGACATTAGCCCCAACCAATTTATCAATTGATTCGCTGACAGCAATCTTTGGGGACCGGGGAACCTGCAAGCCACTAGACTGAGTGTCAACCATAAAGCATTTCCATTGCAACTTCAATTCTAAGCATTCTAAATTAGCATGGAATGGGAAGCAGTAGATGGCCAGTATAACACTACTAACGTTAGAGTTCATCTTAAAGTTTAGAATAAAAATATTACTCCTCATATATGCCAAATAAAAAGATATCTTCCAATTCGCATGGCAGTCTTTATTTCTTATAGAATAAAACTTCTCATCCAAGTAGAACGTTGCAAATCTCTTCTAAGTATATGTAACCTTTTTGAAGGAAGCATGAAGAAAAAAGAATTAGTCTAAAAAAGATGTTAATAGTTACTGTTGGGCATACGTAAGCATAAAATTTATGAAAAAAAAGCTTGTGAAAAGTTAATTTTTATAATCTTCATTATTCTTTCGTGATAAAATTTGCATCATCGTTATTGATGTAAATGTAGATAAATTGATCAAACTTCATTAAAACATGTGTATGTTCTCCTGTGTTTGTTTTTCATTTTTCTTTCTCACTGATCCCTCTTTAGCTTTATTATATCGTAGTTTGTGACTAGGGATCATCCAAAATTTGATCTTAGATATTAATTATTCAAACTATAAGAAATTACGAATTCTCAAGTTGGCACTTGTTTGTCGTTTCCATCTTGGGAGCTAAGATAAAGCCTTGGAGTGTATTGGCATCATATAAATGTATGTGAAAACGTAGAACGTGTTCCCCGAGGTCTAAAATTAAAGCACTTGGAATTAGAGAAATGCTAAACCGACACCAAAGCAACTTTAAATAATTAAGATTAGCAACCCCAAAAGTGCTGCTTATAAAGTTTCCAATGCCAGTCATTTGGCTCTCACTTTTAAACACGAATAACTAGATCTAGTGCTAGTTTCTCGGGTCACACGGCTTCGAGATTATATTTTATTTTCAGAAAAAATAGACCCGTGTATGCTATCAAACCCTAACTACTAGAGAATGTTTATTCTTTAATGATCATCATATTATCTTTTGCCATATGATGCCACCAAGTGGGGTTCCCTAATTCCTTCCGTTGTCTAGGAGCTCGCTATTCCAAACGCGTGAGAATAGCAACCAAGCTATTGGGAAAAATATAGTTATCATATATATATATATATATATATGGAAAGTGAGAGAGAGAGAGAGAAGGGAGTTGATTTAATTACATTCAAATATAATCAAGTTCAGGATCTAGTCATCTTCTTCATCCTTAGATTCATATGAATTTCAGAGCCATCAATTTTTTTTACTTTTTCATCTTTGAAATTCGTGAATTGTATGGATTCAAGGATGAAGAAAGTGGTCGGATCTAAGTTTGATCACATTCGAATGCAGTTAAATCTCTCTTTATGTTTGAGTCTATATATATATATATATATATAAGTTGGACTTACCTATACGTCTCAGATTTAGTTGTTTTTTTTATCCTTAAATTCATATAAATCTCAAAGTAATCCCATCTTTTCTTTTTCACCTTTCGAATATATAATTCATGTGAAATCAATGATGAAAAGAACGATTAGATTTGGGCTTAATTACATGTAAGTCTTACCAAGTCTAACTCTCTCTATATACTGAGAGAGTGTAAAGCTAAGAGTTTTTGACTAAAACTCTTATAAAATGATTTTAATGTGATCACAAAAGTGGGAAATGAGATGTAAACCTCTTTCTCGTATTAACGGAGCATTCCCTTGCTTTCTAATCAATATGCGTTGCACCGGATCAAAATTGGTCAGACGTTTTCTTTTCTTTTTTTTTTTTACTTTTTCTCTCCTAAGATACATTTCTAGGATACAGATTTTATAGGCAAGATTTTTATTTTATTTTATTTTATTTTATTTTATTTTTTTGTCCTAAGTAATGGACAAGATTCAACCTCCAGAGTTTTGTTAGTCCAACACCCACACTTCCGGTCATTGATTATATTTTTTTTTGTACGTTAAGAATGCCTTGGTCACTACCATTGCAACAGCATTCAATGTGAGTTATTATTTCTTAAAAATTTATGATTATCTTAATAATATTAACCATCAAAAATAATCATAAAAAAACACTACAATTACATTTTTGCAGATTTTTGATTAAAATCATTCAATTGAGAATCAAGAATTTACATATTCCATTGATGTTAAACCAAGTGGCAAATGGATCAATAATAGATAGTTTTCAAAAACATGTAGATTTATTTTATGATATAAGTTTGTTAATTCAATAAAAATCATAGCACCTAAGTTAAGGTTACACATATGACCTCATTTAGAAAATGCGAGGATAATGTTTGGAAAGTGATTTTCTTGAGAATTGTATGCATTAAAAGTGAGATTCTAAAGGATAGCTTCCTTAAAAAAATGATTTTAATATATTTAGTTGGCTTTGAAAAGAAGGTTGGAAAGTGCACTCCCTCATATGATTCATATTTAATTCACCACTCATTATTATTTATCATGTCACTATATTGCTTTAAAAAACATTGAAAAAAAAAGGAAAAAAAATTGTGTATTGTGCATTGAGTAGGTTGCATGCTAGTCACTCTTAAACACAATTAATTACATCTAATACTAATTTCTCAGTCGTACAACCTCAAAAATATATTTTATTTTCAAAAAAGTATATATGCTATTAAACCTTTATTTAACTACCAGAATATGTTTTTTTTTTAATAATCATCATATTATCCTTTGCTACCTGCCACCAACTTGGGTTCTCTAATTCCTCCCTTTGCCAAGGTTTCCAACAAATGATGCTGTTGATATCAATAGGACATCACCTTAAATTCCATTCGTTGACAAGACCAAGAACATGAAAGAAATTTTAGAATTATTAAGCACTGCAGATCAACTTGCTGTGATGTGAATTTAATTTGTAAGAACCTGCAAGCTCCTTCCATGGCAGAGTCTGAAGCATCGACCCCCATGCCAATAAGTTTGTTTTAAACGAAATCAACCACATACACTACACAGTCTAAGGGTTTGAATATTTAAATATTTTTTTAATGGACTTGGATGGTAAATATAAAAATGGCTAAAATATACTTTGGGTCCTCAAAATCCATTCAAAATTTATTTTGATCCTCAAACTTTCAATTGTTTCAATTTGATCCCATGTTTTAGGAATGTTTCGTTCCTAATGTCTTATTACTCTGAACCAGATAAAATTGATAGAATAACTAATGTGTTATCCTAATATTAATATGTGAGGATTTTTTCTAATAGATACATTAGTTATTTCATTAATTTTAACTAAATTATGTAATGAAATATAGTGAATGCAGTATTTTTAAAATATAAGCGATTAAACTATAACAACTAAAAGTTTGAGAACGAAAATAAATTTTGAATGAAAGTTTGAGGACCAAAAGTATATTTTTATCTATAAAAATCTAAAAGGTCATGTCCTAGTTTTCAAAATATCACGTAGTTTTTTGTTATATTGAATCTTTTTTTTTTTTCTTTGACAATTTAATACCCCAATTTTTGAAGTGAATTAATAGCACTTTGGTGAAGCATGTTCTATAATCGATCTGAGGTAATGTAGTTATCTTTGGATTTTTGTTAATAAATTAAAGATAATATATAATATTGCTTCAATACACGATGGTTGAGGATTAGGTTCAAGTCTAGCCATACCTCGGCATACCCAATGAATTGTTGGAATTTCATATTATCATGTTTCTAAAAAATATCCTGACTCAGCTTGTCATGCATTCAAAGTGGTAAAAAAATTGGATGAGATTTACTTTATTGTGCAACATATAAGTATCACTAGGATATCTTATATGCTTAATTAATTTATGAGGATCATAAGATGCTATATGAAAATATTTATGATATGTTTAGTGTCATATCTCATATTATGTTGTGACTTTTATCTTAATATACACCACCTTGATGATTATAACTGTATTTTGACATTTAAAATATAATTGTTGTGCAAATATGATGGTTTCAAAATAAATATTCCATGACAAAGTTTATCTTTAACTTTGTGGTCATTTTATTTCCTTTTGGATCACTCACCATGAGCACACACGCAAAGTTAAATCAAAATGGATTATTCTTAAGGAAAAAAAAAAAGCACACATTCACAAAGATGCTATCAAAAGAGAGATAATGAGCTGATATTTAATCAAGATTTGGTTTATGATATGTTAATTTTTTGATGCACATAATAAATAAGAGATTAATAGATGAAAATTGCATAAGTTTTAATCTTGTAGGTGGGATCCTCAAGAGTTTTTCCTTCTAATTGAGAAGGTGCTGGTTTTTTAGAGTGGATATGAGTAGAGATATCAAATGAGCTACATGGCTTATGGCACAACCTAGCTTAACATGATGTAGGCTATATCAAGTATGATACAGCTACTACAGTAGCCGCATCAAGCCAAGTATGACACAATCCTTCAAGTCATGCAGGTCGGAGTTGTACCAATCCATAGGCCTTATCGAGACACAAAAGCTTATGGCATGTTAGGCTGGCATGGCCCATGGCCTAGCATGTGTCGAACACGAGACCTAGCTCAGCACAGCCCATTATGAGTCGGCTCGCCACAAGCTCGACTAGGCATGCAATGGGCTATCCATAGCTTATTTGCTTGTTTTTATATTTTTTATCTTCTGTAACATTCATAAATAGTTAATTTTAGGAATATTCTTACCCATTTCAGAAATATTTATATCCAAATTTAATTTATTTTATCTAATTTTTGTAAAATTAATTTTAAAAAGTTAAAAAAATTGCTTAATTTATCGAGTCTATAAGGCCTGCATGAGCTAGCATGCTAAGCTAGTGGGCCAAATTAAGCTACGAGTTTAAGGGCCTTGTTGAGCCACGGTCTTCGAAGTTGTGCAAAGCCTCTCTGACATTATAGGCTTTCGGACTAGCATGATATAATGGCTTTGTCAAGTAATTCTTTGTATGAGCCAAGCTAGCATGGCTGATTCGTTTGATACCTCTAGATGTAAGGCCTTCCGAAGGTGCACATGGCAATATTATATTGAATCACCGAGGAAAGAAACTATTGCATATCATTCCATATGCTATTAGTTTTGTGTTCATCAACCGGGAAAGATTTAATATCATACTATAAGACGTAATTTAAGTCCTTCATACAACTAATGCACCATGGCCTTGAGTTCAATCATGCGATGAAAACATCTAATAATATATTAGTCCTAGCTATTTACATCCGGATAGCACCTAACCCACTGTCCCCCATTAAGCCAACGATAATCATTAACTAATTTGCAATGTTCAAAGCTTGGTGTTTGGCAGCCGTCGTTCCCATCGTCTGCCATCATAAAGCGTGGGCTTTTTCCAAACGACGGGACAGTCTCATGGCCATGGATTTGAACACGTCCCAACTCGAAAGCATCCTCGGAGTGGTGCTTAGTGCTTAACAGCCTGGAGAATCCCACCACTTTATTCATCGCATTATGGAAAATTTTCCTGTCACATTGGCCTGCTCTTTTTTTTTTATACTCCATTAAAGCTTCGATGCTTGAACGTTAAGATCGTCGTGCGATGCGCTTTGCCTTTTAATAAGAAGTTTACATCACATGTCTTGTCACCTTTGCCTTTTAATAAGAAGTTTCTGCCCACCAGCATTTCGAAGTGCAGAAAAATAGGAAGAGCCATTAAGGAAATTAAAAAAAAAAAACCAGCTTATAGATTCTCCACAAGATCCTATATTTTCTCTTGGAGTGGCTACGAGATCTTTTTATTATTTTTTATTAAACCGTCCATTTTGACTAGACGATTGAGATTAAAGCGTGAGAGGCCTGGCGCCGAGGGTGGTAGAGGGGACCGTGGGGTTGCAATGCGGCCGTGCCGGAGGAATGAAGGCGGAGAGACGCCATGGAGAGATATATTGTGAATTTTAGATAAAATAAAAAAATAAAATAAAATAACTATGATCGCTTTAAAAAAATTATATCTTTTTATAATCACTTTGAAAGAATTAAATTTTTTAATAATCATTTTGAAAGAATTAAATCTTTAAAAAATAAAATCAATAATATTATTTTCATCAAAAAGTCAAAAGGACCATTACATATTTATAAAATTAAAATCGTTATTATTTAAGAAAAACTTAATATAATTATGTAAGAGAAATCACTCATTGTAATTAACACATATCTAACAAAATGTATCAATGATTGAGATTAAAAATTTTCTTAATAATTTTATCCTTTTAAATTAATGAAATCTTATAAATTGAAGGAATCTTTAAAATTAGGAAATCTTAATAAGATAGCGTGAGATCCAAGGGGATGGCAATGCAGAGTCGAGGTGATGTTGGTGCAAAGCTAAAGAGAGTGCGTTGGAGTTGAAGAGAGAGTGTGGTGTAGAGAAGAGAGAGTATGGTGGAGAGATCGAGTGATAGAATGTGGGAACCTCATCACTCATTAAGTTTTGCCCCTCAATTTTGATCCAAATTAACACACCACTCACGCATAAGCGTGGTCAGTGCCTCTCATCTTTCTTATAAATAATTCTAATCAAGATCTTATATTCTCTCATCTTTCTTATAAACTCTCTTCCCTCATTATTCCTAAAAAATAAAAGAGTTGATATCACACGTTTGAGATGTTTCAAAGTACTTTTAAGTTGGTATCATGTTAAGATGGGGACACTTTGGCATAAAGCTTCCAATTTTTTAACCAAGGTATTCCTTATCATTTAGATAGAGGTCAGTGGAGGAGCACAAACATTATATTGATTAAGCACAAAACATTGTTGAGAATGTTGTTAATAGCGACAGAAAGGAAAAATCTTAATAATTAGAAAACAACAAATAATAGAAGTAAATATCTCTCAACCGTACAAGTGATTTGCATGGATGAGCGAAGCATGAATATCTAATTAAGTATGGATTTTTAATCAAGGAGCCATACTTAAATGACTTGTTAGCTAGGGTGTTAATCCTTCATCTCCTAGTATAACAGGCAATGGGACAGTTCTCCAAATACAAGCCAGAGAACAGGAGAATATTAACCCTGTCGTTGTGACTAGTCTATGATGCCCACCACCATGTTCCATACTTTATTTAGAAAAAACTAATTCATTTCATAAATATGTTATTATTTAGAGTATATTTGGTATGGGGATAAAAAGGATGAAAAATAATTTATATAAATTTTCATCGCTTTTTAAGAAGTTATTTAGAGCAAACAGTCTCTTACTTTAAGTAAATTGATTGACATATAAAATTGCTACGTTTGAAGTGGATCAAATTACTATTGAAAACATTATTAATACTTAAGTCTAAGAATATGAGATTAACAGGAGGAGAGATATTAATCTTTGATTCTTAGAAATTTTTTATTCTCAAAAATAAATGATTACCATAGGAATTTGTATAGAGTTTTTTTTTTTTTTTCTCAGGAGATAACTTCCTCTTTTTTACCTCTTAAATTGTTAATTTAGGGGTAAGTTAACATGATTAAAGGTTAAAATTATTCAAAAGATAAAGTTATTCAAAACATCTTCTCCTATCTCACATCTTTTATATTAATGAGATTAACAAAATAATAATAATATTTTTATCTCTTATGCATTAATCTTGTTCCATACATAGTTCATAATTACATTGATAATATTTCATCCTCTATTCGTATACACAACCAAACATAGGTAACAAAAAAAAAAAATTATATTCTTAAAATTTGTATCAAAAAATATTACTCTTATAACTTTTTACCCTTATATTTTTAACCGCACATCTATACTCATTATGTACACTTTGAACTGGGCTTGGATCAAGTGATACAGGTTACAATTTTATCTCATTATTCCGAGCTCCAATCAGTGCTTATTGTTGGAGTTACTAATGCTTGTTGCTTCCTATGAGCATGTCTTGGTGGAATGTTTGCATCAACAAATTCAGACACCACATGTTATCCTGCATCCCTTAATCTCTAGTAGCTATAGTCCACCTATGCTCAACATGGTACACTCATAACCCATCCATCCAATCAATGATGCTAGCTTTCCTATGTCCTATTATAATTAGAATTGTGCCATAACTATAAACAGCTCTTGCATACAACTTTCATAAATTCTCATACCTCCCCTTAATATTTTTATAGAGGGACTCACCATTCAAGTATCATATGATTCTCCACATCCGAATAGGATTGGTCAAGTGGCTTGAATTTGTAAAAAGAAACATTTCTTTTATTGCTTGTATTAGTAATATTATGACACATGGCATGAAAGCATGTATTAGTGATGACTCTTTTTTTTTTTTTTTTTTTTTGAGTTAGATAAAGTCTGCCATATCATTTTTTATAATAAAAAACATTATTCTTGAGAACTAAAAAGTATAATTCTAAATTAAGTAGAATGAAAAAAAAAACTTAATTAATTTAAAATTAAAACTTTTTTATTGCTATTATTATATTATTCTTAATATAAGAAATTAAAATAGATGAATTATTTAAAAATAGAAGCTCATGAATTAAACGATCTCAATTTTACGTTTCATACCTTGCATGCACATCTCTTATTCATGCCCATGCTACCTCATCTTAATGATGAATGTGAAGGCTTTTTGAGATGAAGTTTTTTTTTTTTTTTTTTTTTTTCATTCATTTATTAATGTATTCTGGCTTTAGAATAACATCAAAAGTTGATATCATAAAAGGAGTTGGTTTTCAAAATTAACTCAATCACTGCAACCTAGATAGACATTGACCTGGTCAAAACTAAGATATCCATTCTCTAGAATAAAGGCACGTATGACTCACACGTGCCTTAGCCAAAGCCAAAGGCCCAGCTTCTCGGAGAGGGACAGCGTCACGGGTTAAAGAGGAAACGGAGGCAAAAGGGCATTCTCGTTGTACTTCAAAAGGAGCCAAAAATGGGACAACTCATGCCGCCTCATGTACTCGTCCCACGAGATTAACGAAGACCAAGCGCACGGACTGGAAGTTGACAGCAAGTTAGGTTGACGCCAAGTTTGGAGCTAATTTGGCTGCATTCGCTATCGCCTTGTAGTTTGGGCAATTGGACATCCCATCCCATCGCATCCCATCGCCTCACGATGATATTTTTCCCTGGTTAATCGAGAAGCACAATCTAATGCATTGCCAACGCAACCTCAATGTCCAGCTAATTGATGGATAAATATGTTAGCATTATATTTCAGCTTCTGAAAATAAAAATAAAAATAAAAAACCGTTAGACTAAAAATTTATTAATAATTTTGAATTATTACTAAACTTTCAGTCAACTAAATTAAAAGAAAGCCGAAAAATTATATTTTGAATTATAAAGCTGAAAAAAAGTTACCACAAATTAAAAAAAAAAAATTAATGATTCCAAACCCATTGACATTTGCAGCTATTTTCAGAATATTATAAATATAAAAATAAACGACATTAGCAAGGCATCTCTAATCAAATCAAAATCTAGATTTAAAATAGAATTACCTTAAGAATATGTTATAAACTCTATCATTTCTTCTCTATCCTTACTATTGTTTGCGGCTTGTATCTATCTGATTCTAATGTTAAATAAAAGTGAGAACTAATTCAATTCAATCGCTTTATTACACTATTTCATCTTATATTTCACTAATAAAGATTCATTTGGTATGTCTCGATTCAGTCTTTATTTACGTAAGCAATAAAATGACAATAATGATGTAAGAAAAGATTGAAAGTATGATGAAATTCACTCAGTTGCTTACCTACTAAAGTTACACATAAATATCAAGTTCTATCTACTACTACCATTTATTTAGGTTTACTTTTACTTAAATTCACAAGATTTTAATTTTTCTTAGAGCTATTGTCCCAAATGAAAATGGATGGTGATACAATCAGGAAATTATAAATTAGACAAAGTCACTGTGAAAGTAACTAATATTTTAAAAATTTATATGTTCATATATAAATTATATAAATATTATTATATTGTATAAATAATTGTGATGATTGTATGGTGTTTGTAACAACTGCCAAATATAAATGTGATGGTTGATTACATTATTTGGTCAACTCTATATTTGATAACTCAATAAAATTGTCTTAAATTTACTGAAACGGTTTATTATTTAAAAGGAAGCAGACCAATGTCTATGATCCTTTTATCGAGAGCATGATGCTTTTGTTATCTCACCTAAGTTTTCCATAATTATGTGGCTACTGCTAACAATTAGCATAGAAGCTGTTGTACTAATTTAATTAATCTATTATGAAAGGAGACATCAAATTATGAGAGAAAAATGATGGCATGATTGACAAAATTGATTAATTAACAAATCATCATGATAATAAGTTTGTTTTATTTTTGAATTAAAACTTTATGTAAAATAAAATTAGATAAGTAGTGAAAAGGTCGTTTAATGGCTATATTATATTGCAATATAATTACTAAAGAAATAATGATCATATAACAATCGCTATTTGAAAATAAGCCTCTATGCTATTATAAGAGTATCTTCATCAATTACTCACATACTTAATAATAAATTAACAAAAATATACTTTCAGTCCTCAAACTGTCAAGTTCTTAAATTTTTAATTGTTATAGTTTAGTTTCTTATGCTTTAAGAATGTTGCATTCTTGACATCTTGTTACATAGCATTGGTTAAAATTGATGAAATAACTAATGTGTCATTCTATTAATTAATCCATGAATTCGTGCCAGGATGACATATTAGCTATTTCATTAATTTTAACTAAACTCAGATAATGAAACATCAAGAATGTAACATTCATAAAACATGACAAATTAAACTATAACAATTAAAAACTTGAGGACTAAATTTTGAGTGAAAGTTTGAGGAAAGCCTAATAAATTTTTCTATGCAAGTTGTTTAATGATTTTTTTTAATCAGATGTGACCATATTTCTTAAACCTTTTGATACAATTTAGTCCCTACAATTTTAAGGATGTAGCATTTCTGACATCTTGCGACATGAAATCAATTAAAATTATCAAAATAGTTAACGTGCTACTTTAGCAATCGATTTATGTGGTCATTTTAATATAATATATCAATTATTTTATCAATTTTAATTGATCTTATATGATGAAATATTGAGAATATAATATTTTTAAAACGTGAGAAATCAAACAGTGATGGCTGAAAGTTTGAGGATCAAAATAATTTTGGGTGAAAGTTTGTTGCGGATCAAAAGTATATTTTAGCCTCTTTTTGTTTTTCTTTCAAAACTTTTTCTTTACCTTTTTTTTTTTTTTTTCAGAACATATAATTTAATTTAGAACTCAGAAGAGAGAGAAAGGAAAACTCCCTCGCCACCTTTCAGTCCGCCTCCTCGTGGATGGAGACAGTCTTTGGATTATCCCGAACCTCACGCGTTCCAGGCGGTGCTGTGTCATATATTTATTTATTTATATATATATTTCTTTGCTATAAATGGTGGGAGGTGGTGTTTTGTGCCCTCTTCCTCCTTGCCTCTCGCTCACTCTCTCTCCTCTCTTTAGCCACCCCGCCGGCCCGACGGACGGCTCTCCGTCTCCACGACGACGAGAGTCGCAGAGAAGATGGGCAACGAGGCTTCCTGGTTTTCTGTCTTTTAGAAATATATATCTTTTTAGTTTTCTTAGATTTGCTGTGATAATTGTTATAAGCATTGCCTCAAGACATGGATCATTCGTCACCTGCTCGTCCTTGGCTTTGATGCAGACGTAGTCCAACAACCCACAGGTTTATATCTCTCCCTCGCTTTTTTATGTAAATCAGTTCTTTTTCTTTGTTTTCTCCTTCTTTTTTTTTTTCCTGTTTGAGATGTTATGGTTTTAGTTTTTTTTAAAAATATATATATAATTTTGGTCAACCTTTATTTGATATTTTAGCAGGCATATCTAATTTTCCAAAATAAATCCTCTGAAATGTTTATAGCTATATATCCATGATTTGGTTTCCTTGCTGTCTAAAATTTTCAGCATCAAGGCCTTCTTTACTTTTTTTTTAATATATAATTTTAGTTTTTTAAATAATCATCATCATCATCTCCTTGTGTTACAAAGTGCCATTCTTCTCTCACTTCAGAAATTTTAAACTTCTCTAGCTTCTTAATAGAAACAAATTTTCTTGATTTTCTAGTCAACAGCAAAATAAAAATAAAAATAAAAATCTTAGTGTGAGGTATCATTTCTGAGTTATTGACCAATTTATTATGTGTGATATAATTAGCTATCATTGTTTATGTCAAAAACCGATAGTTGATTGTGTTATTATATTTTTCTTTTCGTTTTTTCTGGGTTGATATAGAAAAAAAAAAAAAAAAAAGAAAAAAGAGAGAGAAAAGAAAAAGGAGGTGGGTTGCAATTTTACCACCAATTTTTTTGCCCCCCTTGCGCTATTTTAGCTAGTTTTTGTTATCTGTTATACTTAAATTCACCAAGCCTAGCGCAAGGACTGGTTTTGTCTTATAATCTCTTATCTGGTTGTCTCTTATACTCTATCATCCAGTTGTCCTACATGAAGTGACTTGGTTGTTTTGCTCCATTTCAAAATTGTTGACTAACCCATCTCCTACTCTTTCTTGTGTGGTGATTTTACTGTCTTTGTTTCTTGTTTTCATTTGAATCTTTTGTAAATTACATGATGTCAGCATGGTAGGTTGATTGATACTTTGTCCAAGACAAAAATGATGGCTTATATACGTAGGGAAAGAACTATGATGAGGATTCCTGCATTTGAGAATGTTTTTTTTATGGTTCGTTCTGAAAAGGAAAAGAAAAGAAAGAAAAGAGAAGGACCTTCATTGATAACTTTTCTGTTGCATAGGACCAAGTAAGCCAAGAAATCGATAACCTGGTGAGAATTTTTGCATCATACCTAAAATTATATGGCCCATTTTGTTTCAAGTCCATACTTCTGAAATTCTGTTTTCAAACTTAGGGATGCTCTCTCTCACTGGTTTTAAATGTATTTATTTGTTTGGAAAATTAGTTGCTCCTACTTTACACCTTCTGCCGAGTTGCTGGACACACTTGACTCTAGGAAAATGTCAACAGTGCAAATCCTGAAACAGAATTCCAAGTTGGTTAGAGATTATTGAAACATCTGAAACTAGAGCAAAATATTCAACTGTAAAGGGGTTAAATAACTTCATATTCCATGGAATGGCAAATATAATTTCAGCAGCCATAAACAACATAATTGAATCTAACTTTGTGCTGTATTCGCAGCATTATCAGTTCAAGAGTTATATAAATTTGTATATAATGCAATAGAACCTTGTAAATAAATATCTTGTGTGGAAATAAGTTAAATTATATCTTTATAATCACCTTAGAACAGACAATTATGTGCTATTACTTTCTTTACCATTGACTCAATTCAACAATCTACCTGTTCTGATGTTTTCCTCCATTGACTGAATATTTCAAAGGCCCCTGTTCTCATGAAGTTTATGATCCTTCCTGGCTTTCTCCTCAGTGTTTTGATATTATATGAAGGATGGTTCCCTTGTTGCTGGCAGGCTCTGTAAAACCAAGCAATCATTATGGGTGCCTGCGTTTCCAAACCAGATGGTAGGCCTAGACCAAGGAAGCACCCTCCCAGATCCAGAAAATGCTGTGGAAGAATCCCTGCTTTAGTTTCTGATGCACCCAAATCCCAGATTGGTGACAGAAATTGCTTGGCAGATTTTGCACTTAGTGAGTTTGTTCATATGGAGACTGCTGCAGCGACTTGTGGAAAATCTGAGGTTTCCAACCTGACATTCCATCTTACTCAGATGCAATGGTACCATAGTCAGATGGATGCAGATGGTACTTTGCTATCACTCTCAAACAGGATTACAATTAAATTTTGATATCAAATATGTTTATTATTTGCCTCAGTCAGTAGACTTTTTGCAATTAAGGATGCTATATTTGAGTTCTTCATGATCTAAGAATATATAGCATTCAGAAATAAGCTATCATAAGTCCTTTCTCAGTTCTGTATTTTTTTTCCTAGTGCCAACCTCCCTGGAAATGATAGAGTAGTCAGCTACTGTCTCTGATGCACCCAGAGAGAGAAAAGTAATTGTAATAGATAGATATGTAATTAATCGGCTATCCATATAAAAGTACATGGCCTTCATTCCCAACAAAAGGATCCAAACCAGATAGGATGCCATATATGTTTGCCATTTTACTTTGATCTTGTCATCTAATAGACTGAATTCGTGCTCTCTTTCATTGAGTCTTACATATAAAATCAATGCAGGGTTATGCCAAGAGGATGCATGGTTTGACTCTGTAAGTATTATAGAATCTGAGGAGGATGATGATTTCAGAAGTGCTCATGGAGGTAGACTATATTATCTGTATTATCTCTGTTATATTTTTTGTTAGATTTAATTAAATGGTCTTTCCAAATTTTACCTGACCTGATTATTTTTTAAATGCAGACCCTTTTCCATCTGCAAATGCAACTGGGACTCAAAAGCTGCAGTATGAAAATGCCTTTGCTGATGTAATGTTCAAGTTTGAAGAATTTTGTGGAAGCACTCCAATTGCGCTGGCTGTCGAACAATATTTGAAAAGAGATGGGGGAAAAACTGGCAAAGATGAACTTAAAAATCTTGATAGATTTGCAATGTTAAGCCCACATCGCAACAAGCTTTCTATGGGAAAGGTTGATGAAGACAGATTTAGAATGCAAGGTGCAGAATTTTGTACTAAAAGGACAAAGACTTTGGTGGACTTGTATGGTAGCTTTAGAGGTCTCAAAGGACAGGAGGCAGAAGAAAAATATCATGAGAGCAAGACACCATCTAGAATTCCTAAGCTAGTTCCTTCTGTAAGCTTTAATGATAAGATTCAAATACCAAGTGCTAGCCCACAGTGTCAAAAATGGAAAACAGCAGTAGTAAGGCTTTCTTATAAGAGGAAGTCTTATGAGGGAGAAGAAACAACTAAATTTTGTAAGTACAATATTCTTCCTTTTACTTTATATCAGTGATGTTTCTTTTGGCATCATTACTCAAGTGTGAAGCTCTGATGTGAAGATGTGCCCAAACCATGAATACCTCAGTTTAAACTATAGCTCAAAATTGCTGAAAGTTTCAATGTATTGACATTTTGGAAGAATAGATTTATATTATTAATCCAATCACTGGATATTATTTTATTCCAATGCCTTCATTGGCTGATGCAGAACTTTTCTGTATAATTTTCATGGAAGGTTAATGCTGATGATTTCACCAAACCCTGCCAGTAGTCCACCATCCAGCTTTTAACATCATTGCATTTTGGTATTACATTTTTCCATGTAGTTGAACTTGCTTTTCACTAGATGATAACATGGTAAGCATATTTATTTACTGTTACTAGCTGAGTTCATACAGGAAGTAGGCTCTATAAAAGTACATACAGAAGTTACCAGTTTGTCTTGTTGATATCTTACTAAGAGAGTTGCAGTCCTTTGTCTCTAATATATGCTCTTGCTAATTCCTCTTGGGTTGTTATGCTTGCTTTGATTTTCTAGAATGCAAGATTTGTTAACAATTTTTTTCTCAAGCTCCAGATATTGGGGTCCATGTGTATAATGTCAGCATAGCAGTGTTATGCAAATATTATGATCGAAAGAGGATAGTGTATTCAACTAATTTTTCCCTCAATCCTTTCCTTTGTAGAATCTCACAAAGATGATATTTCTTGCCTTTTTTCTTTTTAATAGGTGCCTCAAAGAGATTATTATTCCATCCAAGAGGTGGCCTCATAATTCCATGTTGTCCAGGGGAGAAACCAACAGCAGGATGCTGGTCTCTTCTCGATCCCTCCACTTTTAAGCTTCGTGGGGAAACCTATTTCAGGCATGAATTGCTTGAATTCATATTACTCATATGTCTTGTTTCCAGCATGTGGCTAAGTTTCTATTCTGCTTCTGTAATTTTAATCTGCACTTTTCTGAAAAATGTTGTGCAGAGATAAGAAGAAATCTCCTGCTCCAAACTATGCCCCATATTACCCAATTGGTGTAGATATGTTTGTCTGCCCACGTAAAATAAATCACATTGCTCAACACATTGAGCTTCCACAAGTCAAGGCTCATGACAAACTTCCCTCACTCCTGATTGTTAACATTCAGGTGTGTTGGTCATGTCTCTCAAACTTTTGTAATGACTAGTTTGCACTGTTAGCAGTGGAAATAAACAGTTAGATTTGTATGTCTTATGTTTTTTTAAATATTTCATGACAGATGCCTACTTATCCTGCTGCAATATTTCTTGGTGATAGTGATGGGGAAGGCATGAGCCTTGTGCTATATTTTAAAATTTCTGAATGTTATGACAAAGAGGTTTCTTCCAATTTCCAAGATTGCATAAGGGTAAGCTAATTTCCATTGATCTTCTACAATAAAAGAAGCTGATGGTGACTACTTGGTGTTATTCAGTCACTTGTGTGTGTGTGTGTGTGTGTGTGTGTGTGTGTGTGTGTGTGTGTATTTCAACTGATAAAATTTACTCTTTTGTAGAGGTTTATTGATGATGAAACTGAAAGGATTAAAGGATTTGCAATGGATTCCCAAATTTCTTATAGAGAAAGGTTGAAAATATTGGCTGGGTTGGTTAATCCTGAGGATTTCCATTTGAGTTCTGCAGAAAGAAAGCTCATACAAGCTTATAATGAAAAGCCAGTGCTTTCGCGCCCTCAACACAGTTTCTATCAGGTATAGAATGACATCCTCTTCTTTCTACCTCACACATGGGAGAACATTGAGACTTTTTTATGAAGATATGGAACTTATGGTAAGCTTGTGGATCATTACCAGTACAATAGGTTATCATTGTAGTATAGAAGATTGAATTTGGAATAGAAGTGCTACTTCATTTTGTTAATAAATGTTAACAGAATTTTAGGGGCATGGATAAAATTCAGCAATGAAGCATGTTGACATGTCTCTCTGCATGTCTCTAGTGTCAGACAAGTTTACACATTAAGAAAACCAGTGCTTAATGAAGCTTTGCAGTTGCATGCATTGGACATGCATCCAATTTAGCTTTGTTAGGATGATATGTCTTATAAAAAGTGCTCATTTTGTTATATATGGATTGCAGGGTCCAAATTACTTTGAGATTGACTTGGATATACATCGCTTCAGCTTCATATCAAGAAAGGGTCTTGAATCATTCCGAGATCGTCTGAAGAATGGAATTCTTGATTTGGGTTTAACCATCCAGGTAAAACTTAATTTACCCTGGAGATACCATCATGTCCTATGACTCTTATTAGTCCATTTGATCTATTTCAACTTCTAAAATCAGTATCCAATCATTTACAAATGAGTTTAAAAGGAAAGCCGAGTTACCATTGTTAATCTGTGCTTCTGTCTTGTAGGGTGTAGTCATAGTATCTGAGTAAAGTTTATATGAGCACTAATCCTTGGAAATACTGTCACAGGCCCAGAAGCAGGAGGAGCTTCCAGAGCAGGTCCTATGCTGTGTGAGACTGAACATGATTGATTTCGTTGATCATGGGCAGATCCCAACTCTTCTGACGGTGGATGATGATTGAAGTGTGACAGCAGCATTGTTGCTTAAGCCTCTCTAGCCAATCCATGGGCTAGAAGAAAGAAGGCTTTGATGCTAAAAAGTTTATGCAAAAAATGCAATGCTTTTCATTCTCTCTCTCTCTCTCTCTCTCTCTCTCTCTCTCTCTCTATATATATATATATATATATATATATAACTGAACTTAGCTACACTCATATATAATCCAGCTTAAATTCAATCGTTTTTTTCATTTTTGGATTCACATGGATCATGGATATCAAAGGTGTAAAAGATGGGGTGGCTTCGATATATGTGTGAATATAAGAGTAGAAAGGGCGATCGAATCTACGACTTAACTGTATATGAGTAGTCAAGTCCATCTCTCTCTATATATATGCGCGCTCATGAAGGGCATACTTTTTTCTTCTTAATAATTTGAATAAGACTAAGATGGTCAAATAAATGGAGGGTATAATAGGTTTGGACACAATGGCATGGTAGCATTCATGTTTTCAAAATGGACCAAGTTAAATATGCATGCATATATGTTTGTACTCTGATCACCAATGATAAAGGAAAAGCAATTTAGTATGCAACAATATTCTCCAAATTATTGACAGATTCTTGAATAATTTGGCCAGAAGATCTTGTGAGTTAAATAAGAATAGACATATTGAGCTATGCAAATATTGACCTTACTCCAACCTCTTGGTGAGTTATACATGGGTGTGGTCCAGGTCCACTGTTGTCAGCCATATCAGAAGCGCATGATGTGGTTCACAAAGTTCACAAGATTCACTACAAGAGGCATTCAAGTGCAGCAGATGTAATCTAGACCATATGATGAATGTACTTCTCAGCTGCAACATATGGATTCACTATGATACGCTGAAACCTTGGACTAAAGATAATAATCGAGACCACATATTTCTAAGGCAAATTCTATAATACTTTTGGCTTCTTCCGAATGGTGCCATAAATCTGAACTTCAAGGGCTTATATAAGGGCATAAAAGACATGAGATGTTATATGATACAGTTAGAAAGTTGTGATTGAGGATCTGGTTCCGAAAAAACATAAAAAAGCATGTTAGTTGAAGCTTATTTTTAAAACTATTCTTTCTATTTAACAATTTAACTGGGATTATCCTAAGGTTTACATCTTCTACTCAGAGGAGGTTGTCTTGTATAATCCATGAAATATGTTTCTCCGCAATTGAATTTGAATAACTTAGTTTGTTAGTCTCCCCCTTCTTTCTCACAAAAGAAAAAAAAGAAAGAGGCAGGAGAGAGAGAGTACTATAATGTAAAACTCATTGATTTAAGTTTATGATCAAGATTGGATGAACTATGAATCGATATCGGGCTAGTTCGGCACCAAACTACTCATCAAAACAATAAAATCAAATTTGTTATAAAATTATAAGGTTAAAATGTGTTTCTTAGGATCTATATACATGGAGTGATAAATAATAGAAAAGTCAAAGAAAAAAAGAGGTGATAAAGATCGGTAGTAAATTTTTTAACTTTATCTTTAGAGTAAGTACACGAGAATATGTGAGGATAATTTTTCTATTCTTTATATTTCATATTAGAAAGACCCTTAAATAAAGGCCCTCCACTCATTTGCAAGTTGTTTTTTCTTAAAAGAAAATAATTTAAGTCAACTTTCTTAAAAAATAAAGAATATCTAAAAGATTAATCCCTCTGTTTCGGTATGCATTATAATCTTACTTTAAGAAATATATTTTAAATTTAGAGTTTTATGACAAGTTTAATTTATTTTTTATGAGCTATAGATCAAGTCGATATAGGTTACTGTGAGTTCACTATTACCATGATCTTGTCTAAAATTGGAAACCTTAAAAGTATGATCAAGTATTTACTAAAGCCTTACAAATTATATTTTTAAATTATATTTTAAGACATCTTTTTATATTTTATTTTCTTAACATTTTTAAGTTAAATTGATTTTTTAGGATTTTTATCTATAGTGAAAGTACCCTAACTTGATATTTGCCAAACCATAATTTTCTAAAATTTTTTAAAAATTTGTTCATAAGAGAAAGAGTTAACTTTTTATTCTTAAGGTATTTAATTTTTCTGATATTTTTGTTAAATTTAAATTAGGATATTTCTTTATTTCGATGAGAAATCTTAAGGCAATGAAAAAAAAGAAAAAAAGAAGAGAAATGATGACATTTACTTAAATGATTTTAAATGGGAATAACAGAAAGAAAAGAGATGTAAGCTCACATGAGCTTACATGACATCTAGCATAGCCCTCCATCTAAAATTGGAGCATTAGGTGATTCGATATGGCTCCAACCAGTTCGTAGTAGTTTAGTATAGTTTAGGGCCATACCAAACCAACAGAGGCTAAAATATACTAATTTCTAGTTGGTTCAAGCTAAATAGACTAGTTCGATATGGTATATCTTATCCTACTTATAATTAATTTACTAAAGTATTGATATCAATCAAAGGTCACTGTATATTTTAGTATAATATTAAAAGATAAGTAAAATAAGAATTCTAGTTAGAAAGGTATTGTTACTTTTGTATTTTTCTTTTTGATATGTTGAAAATGATATAGTGAGTAGAGGTGTCAGATGGGCCAGACCGGCCATGGGCTAGCATGCCATGCTAGCCTAGCACGACTGACAAGCCTAGCTTAGGGGGTTGTGCTAGGCTGAGCATGCTAGCTTGCTATGCCGGTCTACATGCCAATTCATCTAATTTTTTTAAAAAAATATTATTTAAAGGTAAACAGCTAGTTAATCTTGTAAAAATTAAATAAAATAAATTATATGCATACCTTTATCTGTAGGTGGGTAAGTAGCTTGCCATTGCAGTCGTATTGTCTCATCGTTGTCGCTCAGTCCTCTTTTATATCTTTTAGCCATTTGAAGGGGAGTCTTCAACCTTCATATTTGTCTTTTGTTTAACATGACCCAAGTGCTAAATTGTTGGACCCAGCGACCCAACCTACTAAGCAATTTTTATTTTTTATTTTTTTAATTTTTTAATTTTAATATTAATTTTGAAGAAACTAAATAAAATAAATTTGATGTACTTATCTTTTTTGAGAACTTGCTATTGGCATGACTCATCATAGTATTCATCTCGTTTGGCCCACAAGATCATAACGAATCGTGCCATCTTCCATCTTTGGTTTTCTATTCCTCTATTCATTTGGATGAAACTCTTCTTCTTTATCATTGCTATGGCCTTATGTCCTATCTTCTAAATCGTACCAATCCTTGAGGCAGACAAGCATCTCCACCATCTCAGGCTTCAATCAACTCCTCTTGTCATTCAGCACTCATCTTCCAACACCAAAAGCAAATTTCGATGCTACTATATACATCGAAAGGGTTAGTAGATTATGGATCATAGTGGTAAGTATAAAATAATTATTCTCATATACTCACTGTCAAGCTAAAATATCAAAATTATCTATTTTTTCTGAGTTAAAAAATTTATAAAATCATTATAAAATAAAAAAATAATTCATTAGATGATGGAGATGCATCTCTTGATTTTTTTTTCTACTTAGAATATTTTATATTTGATTAGTGCTATTACTCCCACTACTACTACTTATGGTTGGTCTTAAAATAGAGAACCTTTTATATGTATTATATTTTTAATTATATATTATAAACATATTATTTAATAAATTAGTAATTTTATCTTTAAATCTATTTCTATTAACTTCATGCATCATGTTACTATAAATTTCTTCTAATATTATAAAAAACATCTAATTTTATTCTAAAATCTATAACTAAAGCTAAACAATAAAAATGTGAAATTTCTTTCCTATATTTATTAAATTTTAATTCCATTGATACAATTATATCTTCAAAACCTTTATCATTCTTATATTATGAAAAACTATTAGTAATATTATAGATTTGTTGCAAAACTAGGGGAAAGGTGGGTTAATAAGTATTAGATAAAATATTAGCAGCTTCATAAAAATATTTCAAAAATTACATAATAATACTAGAATTATTCAAGTAAAATTCTAATATTGATTCACCAGAGAAGTGAATATTATAAAAACTAAGAATAATATCTTTATATTAAAAATATGATTGTAACATTAGATATGTAGAATTTCATTTATGTTTTACATCTAATAAAAATTATTTTTAACTTTTGCCATGGGCAATATACAAAGCTTCAAGTTCTTATTTTTCAGCTCTTAAAGATTATACATATTTAATGGCATGTCTAACTGTACTTAAATATAACTTAATAACTTTTAAACTATCTTATATAATTAAATTTATGATATGGCATACATATTTTATATAAAATAATTTTTCATCTTAAAAACAGGATGTAAGTACTGTTTGAATAATTTAACAATAATATTTTTATTAGAAGTATTATCTAAACTAATTAAAAAAATTTTATTATGTATACAAAAGTTATGTACCATATTCATTACCTACATTTAATTTTGATAATTCTTTTTATTTAATTTTTGAAAATAAAAAAATTTTGTTAACTCAACTCCATAACCAATTTTAATTTGGGCATGGGTAGAGTTATGAACTCTCCTCAACATTAAGTGCTACTAGACTCCAAAGGTCTTGAGTTTAGCCCTGAACTTGGCACTGGATATGGCATTGGTGGTACTACTAGACTCGAGGACAATAGTTTTGCTATGTGACTTTGGTATGCTAAGACTAGCCCCTTAATTTAACATGTCAATGTTGAGCCTAAAGATTTTATAGGGTGGGTGATAGCTACTAGCACTAAATATTATCGATTATAGAGTAGAGACTAGAGAGAGATTAGGATAGCTAGTGAACTTGTTAAGAGACATTAAGAAATCTTAAGAGGTTTAGAAGGGCTTATAGAAAGATGATAAGGGCTTAAGAGAGCTTAAGGGAGCTTTAAAAAGCTTGTAATTTGATGTGAAGTGGGTGAGAAGGATTAGAGGCTATTTATAGAGGTTAGGGAGCTTTCAAATATTCAAAATAACTTTGAAAGTAGTCGTTTATGATTGTTGGGAGTGTTAAATAAGCCTTTTTGAGCAAAAAACGAGAATACTCCTAAAAATTAGCCATTTTGACTATTAAAAAAAAGACAACAAGGTCTTTTATTTAAGAAACGGATGAAACTGCCTTCAAACTAGTTGTTTATGGATGTTAGAGGGGGACATTTTAGTCTTCGGCTTGGTGGGCCTAGCAGGGCAAAGCCATGTGCCAACTCTGGCGGGTCGAGTCTGTGGGTGACCCTGGCAGGCCTGGCGGATAGGCTCTGTCAATGGGCCACCTTGGTAGACTATATACCATGGGCCAACCTGTTAAAGCCTAGCGAGCCACTTTAGCATAGCTGGGCCGTGCTGGGCCACAAGTCATTTTGCCGGAAAAGCCTACTTTGTGTCGGGCTCAAGCCGACTCGGCTCGTTTGGAGCCTTCACACCATATTTGAGTGATGCCAAATTATTTTATTAGAATCTTATCAATACACTATGCACTTAGGTAATAAGGTATTCAACATCTTAAGAGGATTGAACGTAGGTCTTTGGGCCAATTATCAAGGAAGGCAAAACAAATACCTATATTAAGTTTTATAAACCAACAAAAAATGAACTTCCAAATTCCTCGTCTCATTATTGGCAAATCGAAGCAAAGAAATAGGAAAATGTCCCACTTCATAGAAATGCTTCCTTATTCTTATTGCCCATTTTTATTGCATTTTTATCCTCTTTCATATTTTGTGATGCAAAATAAAACTTTAGGCCCAGATCTCAACAAAGATGAGAATCAGGGATCAAATAGACAAGGGATTCTGAAACGGCAGAAAAAATTCTGCATGACATCTTTTTCTCCATTTTATAATTTTATATTCGATGTGTCAATGCTTCCAAGGGCTGCTTAATCGTATGTAGCAGAACCAATGAATTCTGAAACTAGTCAACTAAGATTTTAAAAACCAGCTGAAGTATAAGCCTTCTTGTTACTCACATTATAGGGCAAGGCTGTTGGCTATTCATATTATAATTTTCATATTGCATAAGAACGTAATGAGACTATATGATCTCTAAATATATGTAGCCTTCTCAAAATCCCTCCCTTTTATGTTGGTACACAATTGTTTGAATTTTTCAGCATTGAATCTGCAGATGCCAGCAAGAGATGCTTTTAGAAGTTGAAAAGTATGAATCAAGGCATGTCCAGATGTCAACTTCTGAATTAGCTTGAACCATTGCCGTATCAACAAATTGGCAGCATATTTCAGCAATTAAACCATAACTCACAAATTTGATTTTTCTGGCTGATTCTAAAAAAGGCTTATCATTTTATCTCTATACAATGATCTTTACAGAGACTTGGACTCTACCTGGGCCATATTCCAAGCACAATTACATCTCTAGACTACTAAAGAATTCACTTGTTTCTAAATAATGCTGCATGTTTCTTTTCGGGTAGCCAGAAATGCATGCCATCACCAACCCAGTTTGCTTGGAGTTGGAAGGACTATTGTAGGCTTCAGCTTCTCCCTACCACATTTTACATCAATAGCTGAAGTATTGGTAATTAGAGCAACTGCAAATGGAGTGCCTTTATTTCCACCAACGGTTGTGGGAACACCCAATACTTCATCTGACATCACTTTTGTGCTGAGCCAGATGTTAGTTCCCTGGCATGGATGGCGAGGTCGTCCGTGTTAGTAGTGTTTCTGTTCTAGAAAAAGCATGCCATGGTTTTCTACTTTCCTTGCATCTTTCCTGCCACTGTAAATTGAGGCCAACAGGAAAAAAATGAATATCTTTCCAAAAAATAACAAAGTACATACTAAGCAAATATTCTCAAGCAGTATGAGTTCTCATCAGAAACTAATCAAAGATTGTGAGATAAGTAAAACTACTGTCCTAGCAGAGCAAAATTCAAGTAGGTTAACAACTTATATATAAAGATGCTATGGAATCATCATCAGATGTAATATGATATCACATGGGCATGTATAAAATACAATGACTCAGAGTTCAACTCTAATATACAACTCTCAAGATTCTCATTTTCCTTCTAATGGTTTGCTGCGACTCTCTTTAAATATCAAGATGCTCTAAGTTAGACTAGCTTTCCTTTTAGTTGGGCAGAAGAACCAAGACATAATAAAAAAAAGGGCGGTAAAGTGGACATGCTAAATCAGGAGGATGTGGTGGATCTGCAGCAAAAATCAAGGAGTATCTACAATAAAAGGATTACCTGAGATGATGAGCAAGTCTTGGATCCAAATTAAAAGGGTTGAATCAGACAATTGTAAGAATAGAGGAGACTTGGATTAAGTAGTTGGAATGGTTCTAGTCACTCCTTCCATGGTTGCTTAAATCCATCCAAAATGGACTAAGGCTGATTGCTTATCTCATGCTTTTTTAATAAATAACTTTGCTTGCAATAACAACATGGATAAATGCATGAAATTCTAACCACAAGTTCCTCTAAAATGGGATTTCCAAGTTACCTCTTAGGGATCACTAAGGCTGGTTTTAATCTTATGCCTCTATATATCCCATGTTTGAAAATAACAAAAAGAACAAATGTATGAAATTTAACTGTAAGTTCCTTAGAATGAGATTTCGAAGTTACCTTTCAGGAACCATGATTTATGACCTGCTCGGCGGATGTGGCGTTCATGCTTCTCCAAAAATTCATCGACCTTATGCGATTGAGAAAACAAAGGCCCCGAATACTCAACTCTATCATCTTGATCCTGATAACCCTAAGAAATTTCAATGAAAAGAAAATTAACTAGATGAGCTGACAGATAAAACATAAATTGCTAGAGTAACTGCAGTAGTACCAGGTCACAATATTTTGATGCCACTTCATCTCTCGTGTAAACTTCTGACAGATTTTGTGAATGAAACATGTCACAGGAATCAAAAGAGTCTGGTCGTTCTAACTGTGTCCACTTCTTCAAAATTGCTTGCTTTGCTGCTTGGGCCTCATATCCATTTCTGTTTCCTTGTGCCTTCAAGTCATGACCACTTTTGGTTTGCGGGTTCCTATATGGATCCGCTGCACCAGAAAGATGGCTTCTTAAGTTAGATCTACTGTGAGATCTAACATGTTTATGGCCTTCTTTCTGGTCTTTTGCCCATGCAAAGCCGCTAGAAGCAGAAACATGAAAGGAACCTGAGAGAGAATTATCCACCTGGGATTTGTTCTCTACATGCCGCCCTTCATTTGGAGGATTAATTGCTGCCATTGGCTGCAGATCTACAAAAAATCTATTGTCACCATTTACCCTAGGAAGGTCTTGCTTTACATTGTTTCCAATGACTCCACGAGTATTGATCTGTGATTTCTGGAAAAAGAAAAAGTTTCATAATTAACTAGTGCCCAAGAATTTTGTCTGTCCATCTACTCAAGCCTGCCAGTTCAAGGAGAAAAAGAAATATACCTCTGGGTGATCCACTACTTTAATGAGCATACTGGGTTCTTGTGGAGTTCTGTGTGTTCTTGGCGCTCTTCTTGTTGACTTTACTCCACGCCCTCTGCTGATGGCCCTTGTCCTGAAATGGCATAAAAAACTGATCAAAATGGCTGCTGATTTTTTTTTTTTTTTTTTAAAGTGCTATTGTACACCTAGGGAGATAGAACCTGTGACCGAAATAAGGTCATATAACACAGGTCGAGCTTTGAGAATGGGAAATGCCTTAAGAATCTTTTTGTCAACTAAAACAAGTTCCAGATTTCATTTAGGTTCTGGAACACAAGCATCTTTCACAAAGGGAGAATGGGAGAACTTCTTAACATAATCCTAACATAAAATGACAGAGGTTTTTTCCTTCAGAAAATTACTGGATAGGTTTATAAATGACATACAATTTAACTTCATCATGTCACTAAAGATAATTCCCTCAGAAGGTCACATAGGCATTTGCAAGCCTGAAAACCACTATGGTGGTACATATATTATAGATGGTTTCCTTAGATAATGTGCATTAAATATGAAAAATCTTACAATTTTGTTTTTGAAAATAACTCTCAATCAGAATATCATAGTCCACATGCAAAAATGATTAAAACTCACTTGTGTAGCTCCTCACGAGCTCTTGCATCGATCTCCTTGTTAGGTGGGTATTCTGGCAAGCTTGATGGTTCACATGCATATGGCATTGTTGTGAAATACTGCACAACAAAATAATGAAACCACAAATGGTAAGTACAACAATGACATAGCAGAACAGATCCTAAAGGTTTTAGTCTGGAAGAAATAATAAATAAAAAATCAGGTAAAATATGCCAAGTGGCTCCATGCATCTATATTTAATCTGACAGATTGTGCTTTCTCGCATATACAAAAAGCAAAAAAGTATTTGATCTTAAAGATGTTGAAGACAACATCACTTAGCAGTGGGAAAAAAATTTATGCCTTCACTGCTCTTGAAGGCCAAAAAAACTTATGTTGGCCTGCTCTGTACTTAGCTTGTGGTATCTTCTGCAATTTGCTGTTCTCTTTTTTGTGTGTATTTGTTTAATAAGTGCTACAAGTTCTGACAGAGCAAAAAGCTGAATCTCCTAGACATCACTGTCTCCATTCTACATATGAAGAGAAAATTTTCATTTGGCTGGAATCTAGTGCTACATATAAAGTGCCGTCAAGGTTGCACATCATCTTCTAACCAAAAGTCAGTAGAGGGCCTGAAGCTATGGGATGTTTTGACATTCTTGAACTTTTATGTTTGTTTAGAAATTTGGGCCATCTTTAGAAATGCTATGACTTTATCTACGCCCCAATAATAAAGTGCAGAAGGTTAGAGTAATTAACAACAATTTATAATTAATCTCTATTATTATGACTTTTTCAATGTCCTCCATACTATCTTTAGAAATGTTATGACTGCACAGAATAGCTATGTTTAAGCAGGATGCATTAGTGAAAAGATCAACAAATTCTCTATGCCACCATCACTGCTGTAGTATTGGCATATCATATTTCGATTGCTTAGATGTCTTATTATGAGTGACTAGAGAAATCTGCGTCCTTTGACATGTAAAAATATCATGATACATGTTAAATGAAAAGAACGTTCATCCTTTATGTTGGATGACTCTACCGTGAGAGAGTATCTCATCTTGCAGAAGATTTGCAGAACAGAGATCCATTTCAATCAATTATCTTATGGAAATTTGGATGAGTGAATATCATATGCAGACAATCATAAGGGGCAAAAAAGAAACGTTCTGCACATCATGCAGAAGCCTAAACTAAGAAGGGGGTGTCTCCAAGATACTCTAGTGATGTTTTTTATTTTTTTTTTATTTTTCAATGCATAACCATCTTAGCTATCACATGTAGCCATAATTTAAAGCTTACAGCCCATATCATATTTTTGTTTTTCCTTTTTGACTTGCAGAAAACAAAGAAAAGATTATCAAAACAACAATTTATGGCAAGAGCAATCCACTTGATCAAGCAGATCCACTACTCTCACCAAAAAGAAAAGAAAAAAAAAAAAAGAAAGAATGATAGAAAATGAGTGTAAAGGCTAATTATCAAACAAAGGATTTCTTGTAAATGCATGTCTATGAAATGCTCACCTCAGAAGCAAGAGCAGATGAGGCAGTGGCACGCTTATAAGGTTCAACTGATAGAAAAACAGCTAACAAATGAACAGCACTTTCTGGTAAATCTTTAAATGCCTCTCGGAGGCAACTCTCGTAACGATGATGAGGTTTGAAAATTGTTGCATGAGGCAACTTGGACTTTTTCCAATACTCATCTGGAGGTGACCCACAAAGCTTAAAGATTTTGTGCAACTGTTCAACCTGAAAAAGGAGAAAAAGTTCTAAATCTTAAATCATCATAAAGAAGTTACAAATAACCTTAGTTTATTGTAGAAGAAGGATAATTTTCATAGACTTCAAAAAAGCTGATAAGATATCATAACTAAGAATTGCATTGCCTTAAATGATACATAAATGTGCAAGATGTTAGAGGTTTGTACAGATCTCAATCCATTGTTTAAGTTCCACTACAGTACTAAATTTTATGATGATACACACACATATATAGAGAGGGTTATGGACTTTGTTCCTCCCAAGAGAAGAGACTATCTACTCCTCTTTAACTCCATCCAAATTGAAGATCCACACCATTGATCATGATTTACGTTATTAAAAATGAAAAAAAATTAAAATTGCAAGCTTTGATGGTCTCTAACCTATGCATCATATGGACATATAAATGGATGGTTCCTATTATGCTAGCATACTAAAATACACAATAAGGATTTACATAAAGAATCCACCTTATCAATCATGATTTACAGAAGCTAAAACATATGTAAATTGAAAATTAATAGATTTTAATGCTTAAATGATAACAAAACATAATCTAATATCATTTTAATTGTTCATTTTGTATCCAAATGATGCATATGTTAGAGATCAAAATATGTGATTTTTGGTTTTGAATTAACAATGCAGATCTTCGATTTAAATGCCTATTATCAATATTGAAGTTTAGAGTTGATACCCCCTACTCTTGAGAGGAACAATCTCTCTCTCTTTCTCTCTCTCTCTCTCTCTATATATATATATATAGAAGATAGTTATTATGGTCAAATCAGCAACTCGTGTTACACTAGGTAGTTTTGCATTCGGGGGGATTATTTCTATCAAATTTTCCATCAATCATGGTATGTTGAACCATCCTGAACGGAATGGTTCAGGGCATACTAAATCAGGTGGTTCAAGGTAAACCAGCCTAGGACCGGAACGGTTCAATTTGTCAATTTGGTATAAAAAGAGAACAAATTGAACCGGCCCCGAACCAACCAAACCAACAGTATTAAACTGAACCAAACTAACCGATTGGACCCAATTTGGGACAGTTCATAGCTTGAGGCCCTCTGGCCTACCTGACCAGCATACCATTGGTTCGATACGGTATACCCTATACCTGTCCAATACCAAAATAGTACAAATATCTAGTACGATGAACCTCACCATCAACACACATTTTCCATTGCAGTAATAAATGCATGAGAAAGGTGTATTACTGACATAGGACAAATGACAGAAATACCACAATGTAAGGCTGCTTGGGTAGGACATAGGAGCAACCTGCTAAGTTGCTTGGGTAGGACTACATAACTGTTGCCATAAATATAAAATATATGTACACACATATATACATACATATAAATAGTCATAGCAGTAACTTACTATTGTTCACTCTGTGAGAGTAGCAGGCCTTTCACCACTCCCAAGTAGCAATCCAATGGTAGCAAAAGATCTTTCATTTGAAACTAGAGATGTTTTATCCAAGAAATCCCCTTTCAGCATCGTAAATGGTGTCCATGTAGAATTTTAATAATTACAATTGTTGTAAATTCTTCATAGTATTTGAAACCACCAGCAAAGGAATCATCAAGATCCTCTCTTCATAACTTAATGGTTTCCAAATTCCAAGACTTTGATCTTATATAGTGGTTATGGTGTATCTCAATCTTACAAATTAGAGCTTTACAGAACCCCACTTAATATAACTCTAACCAAGAGTAACATTTGTAAGTTTGATGCTTCAGAACCATCTAACCACAGTCTTTCTTGCTCAAATTTTTCTCCTCATTTGATTTTTCAAATATATGCATGTGCAGCTATGCTTTTATAAGGATTGCTAATTTTAAAACAAAATTTATTTTTGACTTGGGCCAAATCTTCCATTCACCCTTTATCCAACAGCACCTTTACTTGAGCCTCTGCCCTAACTAGCTCTTTTGCCATAAAATCTATTAGCTATCATCTTCATACTCTTGGACTCTTTACTCTCACATCCAACCTTTTGGACTTTTTTTTCTTTCAAGGTCAAAAGTTATAATGAGCTAAAAGTGTTTTAATTAAAATTTAAAATTTTTCAGGCTTTCAGAAGAAAATTTTATAGTTGTGTTCTCGCTAGTTATGTTATTATAACTCTTCTTTTTTTTTTAAAAAAAAAAAAAGAGAAAAGGGAGGGAGGTCTACACAAACGCTAGAAATACCAGCCCAAATTCTCTCCATCATAGAATCTTTGATTGATATGCAAAGAGGTATAGCGACTAGGGCAAGCCCTAGTTCACTACTGTTATAACTCTATTTTGACTTTGGATCCTATCAATCTTCGGTGTGCTGTTTATGGAGTCTTGTTATGCTCATACTTTCATTTTATCTCCTTGAGCTTGCAACAATCCACTGCTATATTTTCATAATGACCACCCAAAATATCATATCGATTTCACTTAAGTGGGGCTTGACATGTGAGACCACTATGATGACTCAAATCTAAAGTCTGCTTCAACAACATGAAGAGAGAACTTGAAATGGCAGACAATGCATTCTTTATTGTAAGAAAATAAGTGAAGCTCGTCATCAATGCAATTTTGAACTTCGAAATGACTCATGAAATATGAAATATTACTTTAAATCAAGGTTGGCAGAACTAGGTATTGGGACAAGACCGGTTCGATTAGGTTCAGTATTGAACCAAACTAGTAATATACCGTCAAACTGAACCGACAATGTACCAATGGTTTGGGCTGGTACCAAACTGAAACAGCAATGTAACAATGGTTCGGATTGGTATGCTATTTTTTTTATTTTTTTAGTTAAGAGAGAAGAGAGAGGATGAAAGCTCACAGGAGGCTCTCAATCTTCTTCTCTCTTTATAAATGAGCTCACAACAAGCCATCAAACACTCAAACCGAATGGTTCAGCATGGTTTGAATTGGTTCAGAGGTAGAACCAAATTGAATGCTGTTTTAAACTGATTTTTAGCCGGTTTGGTTCAGTTCAACTTGAATTGACCAGTTTGGTTTTGCCAACCTTGATTTTAAGCAGAAGACAAAACAAACATGTTAAATCTTGTGTATGATGACCATATGTTACACTTTTGACTGTTTAGGAAGTACTAGGAAAGTGATGGATTTTCATTGCCACTTATTCATTGAGGTGGCCAAGATATTTTGACTAATGCAACATAAAGAGCCTCAAAACTAATAGTATCAGAAGTAGCGACATTACAACTTTGGAGTTAGAATGATAGGTATTAGTCTATTGCAATCCCAATGTGAGTAGAGTGTTCTAAATGGAGATTTGATCCCAAATGACACTACCTTACAATGAAGGTCTTGAAATAGTAAAGATGTCAATTATCTTGGAAACATAAATCGTTCTCATTTAGAATAAAGTAATAAATTGTCTCCATAGCCTGAAGAATGCACTAGTAGTCTAAAAGTAATGGATCAAGAACTCCACACACTTGATGTACTTGCAGCCACTGCATTTTACTGATTTAAAGTTCAACCATCCCGAACCAACCATCCCGAACCAGGTAGTTCAGGTACTAGGACAATTTGACCTTCCGGTTCGATACAAGGGGTGAACCATCCCGCACCGATTGTAGCCCCTCTGTACCGATGTACTAAACCCTACCTAATCATTCCATACCAAACCAAACCATTCAGTTCAGCCTGGTACAGTAGTGGATGTTGATGGGGGCCTCACGGTCCACCTAACCGATATTCTGCCAGTTCGATTTAGTACGTACTGTACTGAACCGTACCAAACCGAACTGGCCCAATGCCAATACCCGATATAGCGGACCTTGGTCGAGACTCAAGAATACGTAACCATTCTTAAAGGATTAATAAAAGCTGAGAGCTAATCATAAAACATTCTCAAACTTTGCCTTGATTTATGACCTAACCACATTTATGTTAGGTAAGCTTGTAGGTCAAGTTCTAGTCAAGGTAAAATTGGTGGACTTATGCTATGCCATTTACTATCATGGTTTTAGGTCTTGATAGGATATCTTGTGGGATGCTGAAATAAGTTACCGTCCCAAATGTTAAAATAGAACCATTCCATCATCATCCCAATGTACCAATTGGTGCACTTTGAGACGCCCCCTATCAAGTGTCAGAACAGGGCGGGATGGTGATACATCCTAATTCATAAAAAAATCAACATAGCCCTGTTCCACAGGATTTAAAAGCTTGTGTACCATAATATTGATATAGAATATGTGGATTTTAGTGGATATGATGTGAATCTATATCTTCTATCTAAATCATAAATAATCATAAGCAATCATTTTCAAAACTAGATCGATGCAGTTATCTATGTCAGTCTCACATTCAGACTTTGCTCTTATATTTTCCTCAAGGAGTTCATTATATAAAAAAGATTGGTGTTAATAAGTTTCCATAATGTATTTAGGCACCAAGATTGTGATAATGATTAGTTGGGCTTCTACAAGTAATGTGGATATCATACTTTTACCTCCTCAGAGTATAATATTTTTATCTGCAAACTATAGGAAATGTGATGTATTGAAGATGACAACACTGAAGGTGATGGTTCGATAGGAGTTATATCATGAATGATCTTAATGCAGCACTCACAAGTATCATTCCATGACATGAAAGGAATCTCGGTTTAGAAATGTGTTGGGGGTTGTGGCATGAAAACAGTAGCATCATATTTGAGAACTGAGTACTCTGACTACTTGATCTTTCTAAACCTAAATTCCAGATCTTGCTCCAATCTTCCAGATCTGTCTTCATATGTTTTCAACCGGACTTCCTGCTTTACTAATAATAGGCATGTTCTTCCCACTTTAACATGCAGAAGCTGCTTCACCCAAGTTGCCATTTCTGTTACATCCTATTGTTTTTTCATCTGCACTGCCATGATTATTACATTTTCTCCCCTTGGTTTACCACAGTGAAAAGAAACAATTCAACAGCCAAAAGAAAGAAAATAGTGAAATTCTCAGATAACAGACTAGGATTAATGAAAGGGAACTAGAAACTCCTAAATTTGATTACCTCAGTCCTTCCCTGCAAGATAGGTTTCCTGAAAAAAAGTTCAGCAAATACACAGCCAACGCTCCACAAATCAACAGTTGCTTCATAGTCTGTTGAACCTAGCAGAAGTTCGGGTGGCCGATACCATAGAGTCACAACACGGCTAGTTAGTGGTTCCTTATTTCCAGGTCTGCAGATATTTGCCAGACCGAAATCAGCAATTTTCAGAATTCCTTCATTGTTAACTAGAAGATTCGCACCCTTGATGTCACGGTGAATGACACCATGCGAATGGCAATGTTCAAGTCCAGAGAGCAACTGGTGCATGTAGCACTTGATCTGCAAAGTTAAATAAAGGCAAAAACAAAAAAAAAAAACAATATACTTCTCAGTAACAGCTCTAATTATCAAATCCTTTATTTTACTAGCAAAGACATGTTGGTTTAGGCAGTTATTCATGGATACAAACTTCAAATGAGCGTATACAAACCTGTGGTTCACTTAATTTGATGTCAGGAGAAGAACACAGTCCCGCAAGATCATGATCCATATATTCAAATACAAGATATAAACTATATGACGTCCGAGAAGTAATCAATCCCTCCAATTTTATAACATTTGGATGGTCAAGCCTGCGAAGTATGAGAATTTCTCTTGCCATAAACCTAATATTCTCTGGCTCAAAATTGTCTAACCGCACCTTCTTCAAGGCAACAATCTTTCCTGTGTCAAGATCACGTGCTCTAAATACACTGCTATAAGTGCCCTGTCCAATCTTCATATGGAGTACATATTTAAAAAAAAAAAAAAAAAAAGAAGTCAGCAATAGAGAATGTAGAGAAGCAAATGAAAACTATCTTGATAAAATAGCTACCAGAGTTATCCACCAGCAAAACATATGGTGAATTCATACATGTACAAGAAACTAGCTGCCTGGGAATTTATCGATAGTAAGGGAAAAAATTAGTATTAATATGTGATCATATGGTCAATACCTGATAACTTGAGTCGCCAAGATGGTCATTACCTGATAACTTTGAGTTGCCAAGATGAACTTTCTTTTTTAACTTTTTTTTGTAGGAAAAAAAAAAAAATTGCCAAGATGAACTTTCTTTTTAAATTTTTAACTCACTATTTACGCACATAAAACATCGTCCAACAAATTAATAAAACATCGTCCAACAAATTAGATCAATACATCAGACAAAAAGGACACGTTTCTTGGCATGAATTATTTCACACACCTCTCACACAACAAAGTTTTCTATCACCATGCTCATAGTAAATGAATTTGTTAACGACATCTGATTCTTTAAAAAAATAAAATAAAGAGAAAAAATGGCATGCGTTTTAAACGACCTTTCATTACCTTCTCCAATTTCTCAAAAGAGTCAGCTTTGAGCGGCACCCACCCCTGAATGGCCTCTCCGGCGACGGCGCTGAGCCAAGCGGGCCATCCGGCGGCAATTTGCTCCCCTTGAAAACCACTGGGGAGACCCGCCAGCCGATGGACCCGCCTGCTCGTGCTCTTAATGCTCACCTTTCCCGAGTCCGCCTGATCCCATCGATCCCCTTCCTCCTCCTTCGCCAAACGCTCCTTCTCGGCTCGTCGCCGCCGCGAGGAAGAATGAACCAAGACCACCTCCGGTCCCTGCCGGTGTTCCCTCAGCACGCCTGACGACTCCACCGCGGGGGTCACGGAGACCGCCTTCTTCGACACGACGCATCCCATCACCGCGGAGCACCCGCCGGAGCGCCGGCGACGAGATCACGATAATGGACCCGGAAAACGGGAGAACCCTCAAGAAAACGGGAGATATCTCTCTCGACGGGGGAATGAGAAGAAAAGGGAAGACGGGAGGGTAGGGAGCGGAGATAACGGATGACTGCGAGAGCTAACAAAAATGGGGAAAGGTGGGATCTTTATCGACTTTATCGGCGTCTCGAACGCATGCGAGATTAGCGGGGGAAGGAGAAAGGAGGAGAGAGAGAGAGAGAGAGAGAGAGAGGTGGGATTTTTTTCCTTTTGTACGTAGAGAGGTGGGATTTTAATTCGCAACGTCGCGGCGAGCGACGCCGAAATCAACGCGGAATTGGGGAATTTCCGTGCTTTCGCCGTTGGTTCCAAACGGAGAGCAGGAATGAAACATACTGCCGCTGGAGATCTGATGGGCAGCTGTCAAAGAACAAGGAGCGGTTTCTCTTTTGAAAAATTATTATTTAGATTATTATTACACTAAAAGAAGATAAGATTTAGAAAAAAAATTATTTGATGCACATTTGTTGATCTACTCATCTGACTTAATTACCGACCAAAACAAAGAAAAAGGAATTGGTCATTTATGCAAATTTAAAAATATTCAATCTTACCTAATTTTGATTGAACCGGTTTATGAACGTTGAAATGAGTCAAAATCTCATAAACAAAACATAAGAGGTATATCGTTGAGAATATTTTTTATTCTTTTTATTTATAAGTAATATATATATATATATATATTTATAGAAAAGTTTAAAGAGGAATGATTAATCATTATAATGATATATTGAATTAAATTAAATTTGTAATTTTATTTTCTATTATGCTGCGAGATTTATTTATTTACTTCTATGTCATATCTTGCTATAATCTTCATTTCTTAAGAAAGCTTCTGAAGCTCATTTATATTTGTTTTACATCAGATTGGATGCTCATATAATTGTTAGGAAAGTACATTCAATTCAAAATATATATAGATGATTTATTATTTTATAAGATAAAAATATACTTTTGGTTCTTAAACTTTCACTCAAAATTCATTTTGATTCTCAAACTTTTAGTTGTTATAGTTTAATCTTTATATTTTAAAATTATTATATTTTTGACATCCTATTTCATTGTATCAATTAAAATTAATAAAATAATTAATGTATCATATTATGATAATTATTTCATCAATTTTAACTGATCTTATTTAGCAGAATATTAAAAATATAATATTCTTGAAACATGAGAAATAAACTGTAACGACTGAAAGTGTGAAGAGCAAAATGAATTTTGAATGAAAGTTTAAACACCAAAAGTATATTTTAGCCCTTTTTTTTACCATTGTAATTTGCTTAAATCAACCTAAGGTAGGATAAGAGGCAAATATGTTTTCATTTCAATATACCTCGATTGATTGGACTTGTCTCATTTGCAAGTTAGTCTTTTAGCATCATGTTTAAGCCCCACATTGATTCAATACAAAGCTTCCCCAAACTTCCAGTGTTAAATGAGTAGACCAGGCTGAAACCTTAATGGAGGTTTGGCATATGAACAAATTGGACACCAAATATTATCTAGTTCACAAAATTGGATAAGCTTACAAAACTAGAAATGAGGCTTAACTAAACCCTCCTAGTTAACAAAGCAATGCTCCGGTAGTACGTGTAACCATACTTTAAGTAAATAAGCTTATTTAAGATTTTTTATAAAGTTCTTATAATTTTTTTATCAATTGAATATATCAATTTTTATGATCACCGAAGATAACTTAATGGATGATATAACAACTGTCAATAACAACCATCAATAGTAACTTTATATATATATATATATATTTATCATGTTGGTTAGGATGGTTCATAAGATAATTCTTAATGACTATTAAAAATATATTTAATTAAAAAAATTATAAGTAAATATATTTAATTGAAAAAAAAAACTCAATTGAAAATCGCAAGTGCACGCACTCTTAATATAATTATTTCAGAGAAAAACTGTACTCAAGCAGTAGATGAGAGATGGCTTAAGTCAAAGCGAGAAGAACAGGGTCTTATTCTATTGTTGGGGGAAGAAAAATGGAGGACAGATGGTTGAAAGGAAGACCTACCAGAGCCAACATTTCCATTCCACACAGCTGACTCCACTATGTGTGGGGGCCTCACAGAGTTGGGTTGTGCTGGGACCTACAAGAGCAACAAAAATGCTGGTGGCTCTGCCATACAAGAACTGGTAGCGAGTGCTGCTTTTTTATAGCATCATCAAGCTCTAGTTGCCTTAAAAGTGGGAGTTTTAGTTCATTGCATTCATTGGAATTGGATTAATGGGTTGCCAGCACTCAGGATTAGCATGATGAGGGCGCACTCTGTGGTTCTGAATTCTCCTTGAGAACATGGGAGCAGAAAAGCTAGTGAGTGCCTTCACCACTGAAGTTGTGAGGGCACAAAATTATTGCTTTAGATGTCAATTCTGTTGAAATTGAGTTGATTAAGTTGGTCATGATTAAAGAAAGACGTAATCAAGATTAGGTGAGATATTTTTCTTCATTCTTGATCACGCTTAGATGCCAGAAGAATATCAATTTGGTCTATTGAATGATGCTTGTGGATAGCCACTAGTGTTTTTAAACATATTAGAGAACCTGTTGCATGCACACGTGCGCATGCACACGAGTGAAAAAAAAAAAAAAAAAAAAAAAAAGGGAGGTATGAACACAGGCAACGCGGGTGCTAGCATGGGCGCAAGTGCTGCACTTTACCCTCAACACAAAATAGTTTAAGCTAAAATATATTTCTGATCTTCAAACTTTCACTTCAAATTCATTTTAACCTTTAAATTTTTTATTATTATGATTTAATTTTTTATATTTTAAAAATATTATATTTCTAACATTTCGTTATATAGAATTAGTTAAAATCGATGAAAAAGCTAATATGCTACCTTAACACAAACATATAAACTATTTGATAGAATAAATAGATCAACTATTCTATTAGTTTTGAAATATCGAAAATGCAACATTTTTAAAATATAAGAGAATAAACTGCAACAATTAAAAGTTTAAGAACCAAAATAAATTTTGATTGAAAGTTTAAAAATTAAAAGTATAACTTTGTCAATAATTTATATTATAGAATTTACCTAACTCACTCCATAGGAGCAAAGTAACAGCAAAAATCAAAGTCATATGGCCAAAAGGCAAACACAAGCCTTGAAATCCTTGTTGGGAGTATGGCTGCCTTTAAACGCACAAAGGAATTTGAGATCATGCTCCTAATTTAATACTCTGCCTATTAAGGGTTCCACTAAAAAAGCTTCCCAAATTGAACTCAGGTTCCCTTAATTAAAGATAGGAGAGCAAATGGTTGATATATGTCTACACCTGTGAATACTTTATATCATTTAGACTAGCTGATCGGTCCAAGGAGAAGCTATATCAACACTCCTCCACATGAAAGGAGGTTTCATGTTCAATCCTTAGGAGATGTTTCATCAATTATTTAAGAAACTTGATCAAAACGGTAGCCGTTACAATCGAATAGTTTATAATAAAGTTTTAAATTTTAGCAAGATATGTCATAGAATATTGGAATAGGTTACTGTTTCAAGACAAGATTATTAAGCTATCTTGCATCTCACTTAGCATATTTTGAGACATCAACGTGTCGAAATGAGATGGTACGGTGATACATCCTATTCCATAAAAAAAATTAGTATGATCCCATTACCATCCTATTTCATGAAAAATTTGGAATGCCTCGTTGCAATAGTTTTAAAACCTTGGTTTAGCAAGATAAATGGTAAATGGGGTTAATGAACAAAATCTATACTATAATATAATGTAATTATTTATCATTTCCAGTGCACTAATCTCAGCAGTACTTCAGAATTATTCTAATTGGATATCTTGAGATTCTGGATCTCCACTCCACCTCATTGAAGACCATCATGGATGCCACCTTTGAGCCAACAACTGGAGTTCATTATTCACAAGCCTTCTGTGCATCGATACCGACAATTTAAGCAAGAGAAAACACAAGGTCTTATCACGTGAAACTTTTAATGCAAAATCTCATTTTCCTCACCTCATTGTCGGGAGTTTTCTAAGATCAACGCAGGGGTCACCCTTGGCTCTGATACAAGAATCAATAACATAAGGATAGACTTGCCTTTTGGTTCTAAAATAAGAAGAGTGCTATATGGTTTTGTCCCTTCAAACATTCTCATGATAGTGGATGCAAAAAATAAGACAGGACATCAGTACTATATTAATGGCATCATTGGGAGAAGAGAGGACAAAAACCCATCACCCAGCAAACTTTCTTAATACAAACCTAGCTTTTACCTAAACCACTGTAGAGATGGTTGCATGATTTAGTCTAACAAACTTTCTATGTTGCATATAAGTTACTGATTGTATCTTTAAGCCAAGACTAGCACAGCCAAATACAACTTCAGGAAGTCAACCTTGTCAACAAAACATTGATAAAGAAAGTGATGCCTAACTAACACAATTGCTCACAATACCACATGTTAACCTTAGATTTTATAAATTTAATATATGAACAGATTAATATTCTAGGATGTGCCTTAGATTGAGGCACAAAATCTTAAACAACCTACACATACATAGATACATATGATAGAACTAGATCAAATATGTGACTTTCAAATATGTTATATAATATGGGTACTGAAGATGATAAGAAGTTCCCATTGTCTTTATCCAATAGCACTGCTTGTTAATTGTTTTTGATGATAATTATTGCTCAACAGCTTCACTTCATGCAACTTCTGAAAAAAATAAAAATAAAAAAATAATTAATGTCTTCATTTGGGGGTAGGTGATGACAACAGCTGGCAACCCGGTTCATAAAATATTCGTAGATTCTTGACCCCGACATGAAGTTTCAAAGGTCGATCCGTGACAGTTTGACCATGATTATTAATAAACTCCCTGTGGTTCTTATTTAATCTGAAAACTGACCTGCCCAAGTCTCCAAGTCTGTCATAAATTTCAATGTTGGCAACATCAGTGAAAGGAAGACTGCAAGGATCTCGCGCAGAAAGAAAAGCATGGCAATCAAAGTGATAAATGAACCACTCTTTGCACTTTGGCCATTCATTCCTTTCTCTTAGTCTTAGCCTTTTGGCAAAAAGCTTTTCAATCACCTTTGCCTCTTCCTTTTACTATGACTTTTCTTTCCAAGTAGCATAGAGTGCAGAAAAATCCAACAAAGGGGCTGAAACACCATTAAGAGCAAGAATCCTAGGTCACATGACTTAGAGAGGGATCGGCCTTGGGCCCTCCACAAGGACCTTCAAGTGCCCACTGGCTGCACCACCCCCTGATTAATTTGGCACCTACCAGGAGGTCTACCAACCATGCTGTCCAATAAATGGACCTTATGAAATGGGCAACAATTTTAAAGCATTCCACTAAGACACCCAATCAACCCTTTTAAAGTCAACACAGGATGCCAAATGGTACCTTACCTTCCATGATGAAGTGTGTTCCATGGTGTTCACAAGCAAAGCTTGCTGTTATCTGATCCCCATAAAGTGCCCGGTCATCCAAGTTATTGAATCATGAATTGATTTGGTGGTCCCGATTCACAATGTTGTGCATGCGCAGAAACTTTTGACAAGCTAATCATAATTGCTCAGTTGGATCCATCTGCTAACGTCAATCACAGCTGCTCATGACAAACTGCAGTTACACAGAGATAAACCATAGAATGGAAAGGAGAGCTGTTGATGCCAGCCAGAAGGATTTATAAGATAAGTCCAACCATTCCATGCTTATTGAAGCACCGCAACGCCTCTTCTTTTTGCATTTTTATCAACAGGAAGACTTGAGATCCCTGCACAGCGAACCTAGTCCACAAGTAAGTCATGCATTAATGATCAAAGAATATTTTAAAAAAATGTATCATTAATGGTTCTATCAGTTTTTTTATTGAAACCATCAGCGTGCACCACATATTCATAGACTGACATAAGCTTAAAATTGTTATAGTACATTTTACAACTGCATTTTTTGTTAATTACTTTTACAATGGAAGTAGAAACCTGAATCGCATCCAAGCACCAACTTACAGATTGGAATACAAAAGAAAAACAAAATACAAATTTCTCATTTGCCTGGCAAAATGTCTTGCATTCTGAAACCTGATATGATGTATGATAGTTACAGTCAACAACCTGATGAGGAGGGTCCTACAGGAATGCATACACGAACAGTAATCGCCATCGGAGGGATTTTGGTTGGTGTTCAATTAATCAGATACAACAACACAAACTGAGCTTTAATTAACGTTCCAGCTGCAGAACTCCCTGTCCAAATCTAATAATTTAGAGCACATTGCTGCTGTGTTGATAAAGTACCTGATCAGGCCTTTTCATAGTACACACCCATGCAGCACATAACCACATGAGCTTCAGTCCATGGTCCAAACTTACTTCACAGCAGAGTACTTCGAAAAATTAAGTGATTTCATGCTCTTCTTTCAGCTCTAGCACTGCAACTGGTCTTTGATCATTATTGGATATGGTATTTTTTAAGCAGTTGGAAGCACCACTGGCACTAGCCATGTTATGGCTGCTGTTCCTGGCGGCGGGTACATCATGGTTATGTTTTCCCTCATATGTTGTTATAACAGCCTTAGGATCTGTTGAAGCTCTCTCTATATGCTTCCTGACATTGCACCCCGCGTAAGTGCACTTGTAATAACTCCTGCTTATTGAAATAGAAGGTATCAGCTCTATCTACATAAAGAAACGGCTAATATATTTACAGAGTCAAAATAAACATCGCTAGGAATTATAGCAAAAAAAGGGACTCGTGAAACAAGCTTGAGCGAAGCTCTTCATATATCAGATGCAAATCATGCCATTACAAATAGTTGCAACTGTGATACTTGCAGATAGGGGTGAAATCAAGCCAATCTTGATTGAGCTAGGGTCTCATTGAGCTTGGCTTGAAGTTTTTTTTTTTAAGCCTAATTTCAAGATCAAGCTTGATTTGCTTATTATTTGCTTATTATTTGCCTATTATTTAATCAAGCCTAACTCAAGCTTAATTTTGAACCGAGCTGAACACAAGCCTAACTATGGGTTGATAATCTCAAATCAAGCTGAAATCAGTTGGAGCTTGTGTCATGCTTGAATCAAGTTTGGCTCAAGCTTGAATTAGTAGTTCACATGGATGATTTCTATTCTTTGACATGCATACAGAATAAATGACGGACATGTTCGCTATCCATATTTCAACACCTACAGAGATTTGTTTATGGATCAGCTTTACTTTTGGGGGGAAAAAACAATAGTATCTAACAAAATTCTCCCATAGCTATCATGGAATATTCATATCTTTTATATATATTTCTGCATAATTTATAAGGTTTTTGAGGACTTGGAATTTACCCAAACCCATCATCCATAAGATTATTAGAGTCAAAACAATCATAGAACGAACTAACTTTCAAGAACTAAAAGACTGAGACAGCCCAAACACCAAAATAAAAGATCCCCAAGAATTTTTCCCATAAACTAAAAGCCTGATTTTTCTCTTTAAGCAAAAGCCTGTGCAATGCACATTAGGGAAAAAATGAAGAAATATCAAAGTAAATTACTGATTACATTTACTTATCTCACTAATTAGTAATTCATAAAAAAAATATTATAAGTATATCTAATTTTTAATATGTACATATATATATATATATATATATGAAGAACTATTCTATTCTACCTATGAATTACATATACAAACAAAATATAGAACATACTGAAAGTATATATAAAAAATATAAAGCTTCAAACAATATGTAAGTCTACTTGAAAATTTGCAAAGCAATACAAGGCACTTGCAGTGAACAAGATTATGCTTCTTCATTTCCCTTACCATATTAATCAAAAATGGAATTACTAAAAAATAAGTTCAAACAAAAATGTTCATGGTTGCTTCTTCCTCCCTCCTATTGCACACTTGCACTCATCAGATCAACAATGGCTTTCAAAAACATATGAAGAAGAAACACAAATCAAGAAAAAAATAGAAATTATACATTGCCCAATTCTTGGTCGTGGACAATAGTTTCTCGACTTTCTTATAAATGAAACAAAAAAAAGAGATAAAATGAATGTCCTGAAATTCTGAAACAATACATTTTGTTTCGCATCTCATCTTTTGTTGCATCAATCAAAACAGAGAACTCAAAAAATAAACAAAAAGAATGAAAGAAAAGAAGGAAGGCATGCCTTGTTATTAGTTCCATACCAAGTCCATACAAATCTTTCCTTCGTAGTGCAATCTAACATTACCAAAATCTTTTGCAGATTTATTATTTCAAAGTCATTCTTATCTCAACTCTTGTAAGAGAATAAGGATCTCTTGGGAGAAGCATAGTATAGAGATAAAACTAAGGTTTTAAAATGCCAATAGCAAACCCTACACCAGTTTTGTCTTGAAATGGTATATGCTAAAAGTACAATACCAAGTCAATCAATCAACAAAAAAAAAGCAACCAGTATAATAATGGTATGGATGGTCAATACTAACAAGTCCAATCAGTACACATTGTGGATCACCACAAAAATAAGAGAAAAATCAGGAGCAGATGTGACCTTATTTATGAGAAGCAAGAGCTGAAGTAATCAAGTAATCAGGTAAATGTGGGAACTACATTTCTCAAGATTCATGCTTGAATCCTAACTAATTATGATCTTAAATTAATAAGGAACTTTCAATTATGTTGGCTAAGAAAACAAAGACACTTGCATAAAAGAAATTTTCATTAATAAAGATAATGATATAAAACATGATTGTCATATATGATAAAACGAATGTTTGGAAAGATCTTGCATCTCACATAGGTTAGGGTTTCGAAATCTAAACCCTTCTTCATGAGATTCAAACCTGAACCCTTCAATGAGAAGATTCTTATTCAGAGCCTTGCTGGTTTAAAAATCAGGCCTTAATTAAACCTAGTCCAAGCTCAAGTAGAGGAGCTTGTTGCTGCCATCTTCAATAAGACAAATTGCCATAGATTCTGGTTCATAGTTGGATCATCATGATACCTGAACCTGGGGAATAATATGGAATCCACTTTCATATGTATCATACAGGTCATCAATTAAATGATCATAAATGGTATGAGAAGCCTTTGTCAATGGATGCCAGCAAGTCTCTAGAGGTTCCAGACTAGCTACTCCAATATTCAAAGGATGATGGATTGAAATCCATGGTTGGGTCATGCTAAAATGTGGAGACAAGGAAGTTTCATAAGCCTTCTTTCAGTATTTGAAATTGAAAAGAAAATCAGATAAGTGATGAGAGTGCTACAGCTCAACAAAATATCAGGTATCTGCAGCCAGACTCAGAATTCAAGTTTAGCGATCCATCTTCCAGAAGCAAATACTCCCAGATCTGCCATTGGATTGTAATGATATTTGTAATCAAATCAACTTGGTACATCTTCTTTCAGATAGTTCAAGTAGATGACTGATCAAACTATCAGACAAGAAGACATATCCTCTGAATCCATCAGGCATCCTACAGTAATGCCCAGAATCCGGCTTTAGCCATCTGGAAGGTGATTTCTTCCAGATTCACCATTGGATCAAGATGATTCAAAGTCAGAGAAGCCTGCTAAGTCTTATTTCAAAGGCTTTAACTATATGGTTGATCAGATTAGTAGATAACATGCTACAGCTCTCTGAATTATGAAGCCTACTATGGATGAGTCCAGGATACAGTTTTAATTTTCTGAATTGCAATGGTCACTGTTCTCAGATTCACCATTGGATCTGGATGATATGTGAATTCCAAGATACTTGATGAGTCTTCTTCCAAAGGCTTCAACTGGATAATGAATTGGCTGCTATTGGCAAATCTGCTGTACTAGATCAGCTTGTAATTAATTTATGACAATATGTAAACATGGTTTCTCAACCCAATGCACAAAAATTTTAGGATTATAATTATGATTTTCATGCAACCTGCAATCAAAATGAAATTGTATAGTCACCGATGTCATGATGATTTCAAAAATTATATGGCACAAACATGACTTTTTCATGGAAATTTCAGCAACATAGAGATTCTATAACATGGATGATATGAAAGCAACTTCACTTGCCAAGCACTCTTGATATGAGAACAGCAGCAATGTCTTGAGATTGATGACAATCTAAAGAGTCTCAGCTTTGTTTTGGGTTGTATCAAAGCTCATCTCTTTTCTCACAGCAGCATATTTCATGTGCTAGTCCAATCGGTTTTGGTGTCTTGAGGGTAATACCCGTGCTGATTTCCATTGGAATGGTACAACTGCTGGTGGTATCATCCCATTTTGATGTATTTGATTCCATAGGTGAAATACACAAGGATAGAGACATAATTAGATGAGGAAAGGTTATTGGCTTTGGCCTTGGTTACTGAAAGCAGGTTGGGTGTGGGTCAGGGAAGCAAGTCTTAAAAAATTAGCTAAAAAGGACTTAGGAAGCAGATGTAGGAATGAGTTTTTATGAAGATTCAAAAGCAAGTTCACCGCATTGAAAGATTCCTACTACTAAATTTTTGACTAATTAGCTATCCACCTAAATGAGTGAATGTTTTATTATTAACTCCTAACACCAAAACAATCATTTGGTCAATTATCATCATTCATATAATTTAATGCTAGCCAAAATAATAGAAAATTTAGATTCCATTAAATCTAATGTTATACATTTTATAAACAACGTTACATCAGTTTCTATGATTGACACCACAACCCCATGACAGTTTTAAAAGTAAATATCTATATCGACCAAAATGCCTCACATGAAATCTTATGGGATAGCATGATCTCTATCTTTGTTTCTCAAAAATTGAAAGGAATTTATTAGTTACTCAAATAAATAAGGGAGATCTTTCGTAACCAAAGCAAGCACAGAGTGAAATGATGGGCGAAGTGCCATAAAATCACAACATATATGATAAAATTAGATCATAATGATTTTTATGTAGTCCACTTTCAGCTTAGGCAGGTTGGAGGAAAGAAAGGCAGAATTTAGGATAAAGAAAATTTCATATAAATGGATGATTTCAAATTTAAGATCTTTAACAATATCAAAAAGGATGACACAAATGTGCAAATTGAGGAAATAGAGTGAACCTTAGAATGTTTGGTTATTGGGAAGGACTAGGTTTAGAAAGGGTAGCTTGGAGATACATATAAGTCAATTGGACTCAACCATACAAACTAGTTGGGGTCGGCTACATAAATTTTCCCTCCATTCCACTCAGTTTAGAACCATTCTTTCTGAAACATATTGAGATATCAAATCCTTCCTTACTACTTCATCCCATACAATTTTTGTTCTATCTCTACCCCTCTTTATTCTTTGTATACGTATCAAATCACTCCTTTATACTAGATCATTCTTAGCTCATATTGTACATGTTCAAACCATCTAATCTTTTCTTAATTTATTCTTAATCAGTGCTACCTCCACCTCTTTACAAATGACTCCATTTCTTATTCAATCTTTTCTTATATTAACACACATCTATCTTAAAAATCTCTCTTTGGCCACACATATCTCTTGTATATATTGTTTTTTAACCATCCAACAATCTGTAACATAAAGCATAACCAGTCACATGGCTATATATGAGATTTTTTTTTTCAACTTCACACATATCTTATGATTACATAATATCCATTGCACTTCTCCATTTCATCCAACCTTCTTTAATCTTATAGATAGCAACTTCTTCAATTTCTTCTTCCTTATAAATATTCAATTCTAAATATTAAAATGATCACTTTTAAAAACTTCGTGATCCTCAATTTTTGCTTCTCTTCTCTATTTCAAAATTTACTAAAACTATATTTCATATATTCTGTCATGATCCTACTTCACCTAAAATCTATACATTTGAATGCACTACTCTATAATTTTAACTGAGAAAGATTCGTGACATATAAATGAATTATTTTAGTATATAGAATGCTTTGGAAAGAATGATAATATTGAATTTAAGGATTTCCTTATCTTCGCTTTTCCAAAAGGATTGTAACTCTTCTTTAACATTGCATTAAATGGACACACACATAATTATATAGAAGGAGAGAGAGAATGGTGTTTGATCTTGCAGACCACTCCAAGCAAAAGAAAAATAGGTAATTTGTCTAATGAATACTAAGATTAAGTAGATAATGGTGGGTAATCTTGAGGATCTTACAAATGAGATTAATATAAAGAAATAAGGATATTTTGGGAACAAAAGCTGACTAGAGAAATATTCCTAAAACATTCATGAAATTCAAAACTCCATTATTTTAATCTAATATAGATATGTTATCATGACAAAAACACTTCTCCAAGATGATCGGCACCAATTACGAATCCTCTTCCAACTTCATCTTAATAAGATATAGGATTGTTTTGCATATATGTTGCTCCAAAATGCCTATTTCCATAGAAAATCAATAAATACATATATAGCTCTAACATTTGGGTCTGTCCCTAGTTCTATCATCCTAATACAAATCCAATAGACCACATCAAAAACTAGCCATGTATTTTTTTTAAATGACCTAAACATCCTCTTGCAAAAATACCCCTCCAACTTTTTCCAACAACATCACTACAAAGCTTTCCTATGTATTATAGATATTTTAGGAACTTCTTTCCTTTTTTTTGCAACACTTTCCTTCCAAAATGTGAGAGAAGATGCGTCATTTAACTCAATAGATTACCATTTAACCCGCCAATAATGGGCTAGAATGCCAAAGCAAAGTAGACGGAGAAGACATGATAGCAGTGGAAGGGGAGTTAAGGGTATGCATAAAAGTATCAATTTTCCTACCTCTTTCATAAATTTGCCAACACCCTTACAACACTTAACGTCTCAGTTAAGCAATGTAGTCATCAAGTATACACTTGGAAGTAGGGATGCACATAGAATGGGTTGGGCTTGGCTATAAGTGGTTATGAGCTTACTTCAAGTTACTACACACCTAGCCCAAGCTCAACTTGGCTCGTTGATCGATCCAACATGCATGGGCACATGCTCATCCCAATAAGTTACAAGCCAGCTCATGTTAAAATTAGGCCAACCTAAATTAATAATATATCACGATTAAAAAAAGAACACTCTGATTCCCCCTTTATAGTAATAATTTATAGTTCCAAATCAATATTGATAATTTATGTACAATCCTTAATTAGAAGAATAATTCCTCAGACAACTAGTATCTTTACCGATATAAAAAAAATAATATTATGTTTTTACTATATTAGATTAATATATATGCCGAATATATGTGTACATACTATAAAAGTATCAGCTAGGCCATGTTGGACTATGAGTTCATAAATCATTAGCCCAAGCTTGACTCAATTTTAAATTGGACCAAAAATTTGTGACATGACCTCAATGTAACCTATAGAAACATTAGCCCAACTTTCTTATAACGTGGGCTCAGTCGAGCAAGCCATGGCCTAGCTTGACCCAATGAGTCACTATTTGGAAGGCCATTAGTTATTGATATTACTAAATTGAGAATAAAAATGTCATTCCATAACTAACAAGCCTTATCCATTTACATGTAGTTTGCTAAAATATCAAGCTATGATTCACAATGTTTGAGAATGCTGTGCTATTGCATCGACCTTCTATATTGGTTCTGAATTCTCAAAATGGGTGACTTATTAAAGGAAAATGTGGGGGCAACCTGCCATTTCCTAGCTATGGTAACAAAAGTGGAATAGTGGTAGACATGAGTATTAGATCGATCACAGACTATATAACAAACATATACATAGATGCATAAAATTTTCTTTTTTGATCAAGAATGAAATCTTGTTGAAACTATTCATATCAAGTTCATCCTTCAGAACAATTTCACATCCTAGATTTGATGAAACAGGATGAACTAAGATAGTATTTTGTAAATACATAATTATCTTGAATATATAGACCATTTTCTTTATTTTCTGATCATTTAGAAGAGATAAAAGAAACATCTTGTTTTTTATTCAAAAATGTATGATCTAGTGGACCTCTCAATAGGATTTGAGAACAAATGAAGTTATAACCACTTGTCAAAAAAAAAAATAAAGAACTGATCTTGTAGGATTCCCAGAAGTTGTTGGATTTTTTTGCAAAGTAGATGATCATGCATCTGCTTCAAATGTTTCATAAGCAGACGGGACATTGAGGAAAATCCAAAATAACATTTCAAAAACCAATCTAATAATTTCTCTATTCATTCAGTGAAGAAAGGGATGAAATAAAAGAATTGATCTTTCTTTTAGTTGCTAACTCTCTATTAAATTGATGTGTGATATTCAGAATCCTTTTAGCTACTGGAATCAAAATGATCTATGGATTGATCAAAGATTCTTTCAATTGGCTAGAATCTCTTACTTGAACAAAAATAGATATTGTGGAATCATGTTGAATATTTGATAATAGGGTGATTTTAAAGTTTTATGCTAATCAACAGATGAAATTTTTCAGCAAAAATAAATTAATGAAGTTTGATGATTGAGAAACTCTGATGTGATCAATTTTTGCTCTTTAGGATCGATTCTACAAAAATAGAGAGCAAAGAGAGGGGGAGGGGGAGGGGGAGGGGGAGGGGGAAGGAGGAGGAAGCAGCAGCAACAGCAGCAGCAAGTAGCACGGTGTTTCCGAAGAGTTTGAAGTTAAAAGCATATTTGAACTCAAGGTAAAATTCCATGAGAAAGATTAAAGCAGTAATATGTTGGAATGGATAGTGGATGGGTTACAGATAAAAAAAAGGACAATAGATATGTAATAAGGATGATAAATATGTTCATTACGAATTGAACTTTTGGAGTAGAATCATTCTGGGAAGAAGTGGTAGAGAATAAATTGAAAGTAATATCCTAAAGAATACCATATATTTGAAAAGGTCTGAGCAAGGAAAGTTCCTTGAGTTGGGTTAAATAGATGCGGTACAAAACAAAATACTGGGAAAGATGTGGGAAAGAGAATGGAACTGAGGATTTCATGATAGTAGAAATGGTTGAAAGTTAAATGACTAACTAGAAATAAATGGGATAGCATTTGGCTTTGATCATGGTTTACTGTTTTGTCAACATAATTCAATTTCAAACCATATCAGCGGGTTTTGTGTTTATGATATAATTTCAATCATATAACTGTGCAACATGCTTAAAATAGAATACCTCAAAAAGACAACCCGATAAAGAAAGACAAAATTACTTCCAAACCAAAATTCTTTCCTTCCCTTTCTCACCTTCCTCCTTATCCTCAAATAATTTTCTAATACAACCCTCTCAGACCACCCTTTGCCTTTATTGAAGTGACAAAAATTTGAGTTCATTTTTAGTTTCAGAGCCAAATTATTCTTCTGCATCTTCGCAGCTATCTCCTTTCTAATTTAATGAACTATGTGATTTTGTTCTTTTATTTTTTTCATTTTTCAAAAGCTATTTCATATCCAAAAGGCTGACAACTTTAAAAGTTCATATTTAACAACTAATGGTTCACATGTCAGAAAAAATGGTATTGTAGCGACATAGCTAATGAACTTAATAAAGTTCAAGGTTAAAGCCCGTTAACAGTAATATATTGCAATAAAAATGAAAATAGCTTAATTGTTATCAAGCAGGGAATGCCAGGATCAGCAACACCATCATAATAATCAGGTGTGCTTCCTCAAAATGTAGAATCCCTATAGTGTTGAGATAGATCTTCTAGATTTATAAATGCAATGAGCCTAGATCCTTCCATACTAAATTGTAGTGTACTTGAAAAGTTCCTTCTAGCAGTGATTTTATGCTCTCTTAGACTATATGTTTATAACAACTAAGACCAAGATATTGGATCATATGCATAGAAATGGCATCTTGAAAATTGGGGATAAATATGAGTGTCAAATGGCAAAAAGATGCCACCATCAGTTGGATCATGGAATTATAAGTGCTTAACACATTACTACTTAATAAACTTCTGTTTGGAGTTCTGGATAGCACAACAAATAATTCAGCAATACCTCTCAAGATATATATTCTTGTAGAATCTAATGTGGAGGCTTACCACATAACAATAAAGGCAGAGTACATAAGCAGCAAATATGGTGGAAGAGTGAGAATAAGTTCCTTCGGTTATCCTAGACAGTGAGCTGTCTGGTGTCTTGTAGTTCACGTAGATTTTTGAGCTAAGGATATTGCATTAGCTTTATTTTTTTTCAAAAAAAATACCATTTCTTTATTTTTTTTTAAAAAAAAAAGCATTTCGTAATGTTATGTTTGATTACCATCCAAGAGCTCATGGGATTACAAGAAAATCCTGGAAGGACCAAATGTAAAAATGGTTATAAGGTACACATTTAATTAGATATCCTATATTAGAAACTGGTCCCCTAATAATAGCAACCATAGAATTCAATTATCCAAGAAAAGTACTACCTTGGGTGAGGATTTCCTTTCACCACTTTCTGCCCATACTTGCGCCACCTATAACCATCATCCAGAAGATCAACCTCACTTGTTGTCTGAACAATGATCCTCGGCTCTGTCACAGTCCTTTGCGAAGAAGTTGATATATTCCTATCCAATTAACACAAACATTTTCAAAATCTGAAATTTAAATGTGACTATGGTTAGTTTATTAGATATAATAATATTCACCTTCTCTTAGGATCAGGCTCATTATCACCATCTTCATCTGTTCTCAGTTCAACACCGCCTGCTTCTTCACCATCACTTGCACCAGATAGTTGTTCAGGTGTTCCATAACTAGATTCTTGATCTCTCTTAGATGCCGAAGGACCAGCCATAGTCTCATCTGATCTACTGAAGTTTCCAGGATTACCCTGGGAACCTGGTTCAGAGTTAGCATGAATACCAGGGTTCCTGTTAAATTCATTAGACCCACTTGGCAAAGTACCACCATCCTTGACACGCTTATTTGGTTGGGGACGCTGATGATTGTGTTGACCCTTGTAAATTATCTCAGTTATTTGGCCATCAAGGGAGCGCTCTACCTTTTTCTTAACTGGACAGTTAGGATGCGTACATTTGTAGTAGCTCCGAGGATATTCACTGCCCTTCACCATCTTCTGCCCATATTTTCGCCAATTATAGCCATCATCAGCAGGTTTATCAACAATAAGGGAACTAGGTTGAGATCTTTGATCAGAATGAGAACCCTCTGCAGATTCAAAGGTGTTATTATCTGTGTTTGATGTCAGAGTTGACATTTCTTGGGTTGGGGCCGTATTATCTGTGTTCTGCGCTAAGGACATGGCTGTTGCCACTGAAAGGGAAGATGAATATTCAGCTTGACTGAGCATTTTAAATTGAGACTGGACAGCCTGGGCTGTGACTTGAGCTAGCACCTGTTGATGAGACATTCCAAAGTTCCCCTGCAAGGGTCCAATTGCCCATTGCAATGAAACAAGTAACCTATGTCACTGATGCTACAAACATTAACCACTTTTGGGACAACAATATGCCATAAACTGGGAATAAACTTGACCCAGGGCAACAAGGAATAGACTGATAAACATTTGTCAATTTCCAAACATTAAAAATGAAGCAGTGGTTTTTCAACTTAAAAAGTTGATAACTTTATAAGAAGACAATATTAAGAAGTATGCACCACAAAGAATAGCCCAAACTACTTCAGCATCTCATTTATGTAAATCAATTCAAAGGGTGAATGGTTATGGAGAAAAAACATTCAGATAAGCTAACTAATCAATAAAAAATAAAAGGATCATTGATAACAATCACCCACAGAACAGTCAATAAGAAACTATCCCCATAACCTTTTATGCTTGCATTTAAGGCATTTTCTTTAAATTGGCAACCAAGTCTTGTGAATAGACTAAACAGACCTGGCTAGAAATTTGATTCCAAGTACATATCAATGATACCCTTTCAATTGTGTCTCTTAATCTTTATTCAAAAAGAAGTTTCTTTCCAAATCCTGCCAAAAACATCAGCAGAGATATTCAGTCGAACAGCTGTCCATGATCTGCAATTGGCCATCGTGATTGGGCGGTCAAGATTGAATAATCTCTCTTCTTTTTTGGTGCAAAAGATTAAGTCTTTAATAAATGGACATGATGAGCATATTGATGACTGATGGAGTGATGCTAAGATATGTAGATGTTTGAGATGAATATGAACGGCTATGATTAAATCAAGGGTTTGATTGTTGTTCAGTACACCATAGCAAAATCTGCATCTATGGTCAACTAATATGAAGATTAGATAGTGGGGGAAGGGTGGAGATATGGAAAGAGGTGTCCAAGTGTATAGTTGGCATTTGAATAAAATTACAATCCCAGCACAATTTGTGAGTTTTGTCAACCTTAGCTAATGGAATTGTTAAGACAGTTTAGTTTAAATGAGGAGAGAAGTGGATGAGGGCATGAGGCAATAAAAGCATTATATTATTGCAGTGGAAAGGGAATGAACTTGTATTATGGATTCTATTACAAGTTGAACAATTTTAAGATCCTCATAGAAAAATCAAAAGTCAAGAAAGTACTTACCAATTAATTTTTTCAAACCTACCTGCTACTCTTAGACAAGAATTAGAGGAAAGGCAAGTTTCATAATCTAAATTATAGTATCAATGAGGCATCCTCCTTGACACATACAATTTACCACTAAAGCTAAACTTTTTCCCTCCAAATACTGAAGCATAACAAAAATGTGAATGATTTTTTATCGAAAGAAAAGATGAATATTGCCTTTTACAGATATGAAGCTTACATTATAACTTTTTTAGTAACACCAAGGATGGCTGAACCGTATTAAACCAGGCGATTCAGGGCGAAACATACTGAACCATCATGAAATTAGTAGGTTTGGTGGTTCAATTCAAAATAGGGGCCGAACCACCCCATGCCGGCCCCAAACTATCTCATACCAACCCTGAACCGCACTGAACTGCCCAAGACCAAGCTGAACTACCATCCCATACTGCACCAAACCATACCAAACCATCCATGAGTTAGGCCTCTCAATTCACCTGACTGGCATACCATCAGTTTAATACCATATGCCTTATATCGAATCATACCGATCTAATGCCAAAACGATACTGGTTCCCTATAGAGCAAACCTTGAGTAACACATTCAATAGGTAAGACTCAATACTTTTGCACTTAGTCTATTGTGATTCTAATGCTAACTCATAACAAATTTACCTCTGACATTGAAAACCAATTCCCAGATGAGACCATCATTGCCATCATAAAACATTACATGGTAAGAATGAGCAGGTGAACTACTGACTTCCTTTTAACCAACAGCATCTATCAAGATTTCTTTTTGAGGTCAATATTTCTTCATAAAATTTCTGTTCATTGAAAGTCAAAAATATCAAAGAACAACAATAATTTTATGAAAACTACGTTTCAGACAAAAACCTGTGCCTTCATAAGTGCAATTTGCTTCCAACATACTTTGGCCTCTATTATACAACCATTCACTCTTCTTTGATTTTCAACAAGAGAATCGGATTGCAAATACACCATTGTCAGCCATGGTCCAAGATTCCAGGTTCTTGTCAGATAAATAAACATGACCAGGACTTCCAAAAGTGTGATACATTTTTAACAGCCAACTAGCTTCCCGAAACACCCCATGTTATCAAATATATAAAACTATATCTCTGAAGTCTTTGGAGATTGAAGAGAGGAAATACGTTGAAAATTACCCTGCACAAAAGTTCCTCTTTTAACAAAATGTAATAGGTTAATCAAATTCTAATCAAGCTGCTCTGACAGCAATGTAATTAACTAAATTATGTTTGATTCCATAGTTTGTTCATGTTATTTGAAACCGGGGGTACCAGTTTCAGCACGGTCATATTTCAATACAACCAATACATTCCATAAAGTACTGTTTCCTTGCATATGGCATACCAGACATCCTTGTCCTCCACCCTGAAACAGACGGGGAGGAGGGAGGGGGTTGCACTTAGCAGATTAAAGTGGAATAGAGAACAGATTAAACACTCTCTAGAAGGCTTTCATCGAAGGAAACTACATCTCAATATCTTCCAAACACTCTCTAGAAGGCTTTCATCAAAGGAAACTACATCTCAATATCTTCCAAACCCTTTATCAACAAGCACCTTTTCCTCATTAGTGTTACGAATTAAGTTAGTATCCTTCCATTCATTGATTTCAATTATAGGGGTATAAAATTATTACTGCTTCTTGTAATTGCAGCATACACTTCTAATTAAGTACTACTTCACTACTTAGCAAGTCATAACCATAACAATAAAGCCATGTCCCAATTATTTAAGTGTGCTATATGAATCCTATAGAGGACTACTTTCTGAGGTTGTTTCAAGCTTTTCCATGTTCAGGTCCGTAACACTACTTACAAGCACAATAAGAAATCCATCTAACAAGTATTCCAATAAATACCCACTAACTAAACTCATTGAACATTTTTATGACTTATTCTTTTAGCTTATTGGATGCATATATTCCATTGTAGGTGTTAGCATGCTTGTATTGGCATGATCTCGGGTTCACAAAACTTGAATAATCTTAGATCAGTCAAAGTTAAAAAGAGAAGACCATACGAATCTTCTGATGCATAGAGAAAATTTAGATTCGTTTAGACAGAGTTTTAGTGGTTCATATAAAGGTGATGCCCCATGAGTCCCTGAGCTGAAGTGGGTACACACCATAGGTACAATCTCTTTTAGCTTGGTGGAACATGGAGACAGGCATGCCGGATTTTATGCATCAGAAATAGACTCGTAAATTTATAATAATCTAGAATTTCTAGTTACATCAAGAATTATTGAGCTGATGTTGCCCCATCTTTACTGTATATTAATTCTGCAATATAAAGTAAATGAGCAAAAGTAGTGATCCATGCCATCAGGAAATCCATCTGACGTTAAATGTGTTCGCCACCAGCAAAGAATTGTTTTAAAACAAATTAATCAATTTAACAGCATGGAAAAGGCTCCATGAAACATTCTCAGGTTATGTTCTATGAAAAATCTTGTCCGAAATCAACAAATTTCTTGCAAAATCCCATCCCATCCCTTTAATCATTATTACAAATATGTTCCTGGTTACTGTTATAGCATCGAGCAATTCAATACAAAACAAAATCGAATTGTTAATAGATCACCTACCAGATTGAAGGAAGGAGAACCAAGCAAGCCAGTGGGACTGAGCCCCGGAGGCACGGTAAAGATCTGAGGAGGCTGAGTCGTCTCCAGGTGGTTCTGCCGCGCCATCTCACCCTCCTCTCTCCTCTCCACCCCACAGCTCGAATCCCTCTCCTTCTCCTTCGCCTCCTCCCCAAACGTCCGCCGGGGCGTCGGCGTCCCCACAGGGGAATTCATCGCCCCCTGGAGCAGCTGCGTGAAGGATCGGAACTCCGAGTCGGGATCCTCGGCGAAGAAGCTCGAGACCAGCGTCAGCGGCCCGGGGCTGACTTCCGACGGGCCCCCACCGCCGCCGCCGCCGCCGCCGCGGAAGAGGGACTCGTAGGCGGAGCGGGGAGGGAGGGAGATGGTGGGCCGCGCCGGCTGGCCCGCCCTGGGGACCGCCGCTCCTGCGCCTCCACCGCCGTTCTCTGCCATCCGATTCCGATCGCAGTTTTCTTTTTCTGAATTTTTCTTTGCTGGTTTTTTTGCCTGGATTTCGTCGGGCGGTTCACGGCGTGGAAATTTGTGGAGAGATGATGAGGAAGTGGAGATTAAACTCCCTCCAAATTAAAATCAAATGCTTAAGCGCCGTTGACTTAGAAGGAGAGGGGGTGAGGTTGATAAATGGGGAATGGGTAATTACTCAATTAGCCTTGTTTTATTTTATTTTATTTTCCTCCAATCCCATCATACATTTACCAAAAATTCCCAAACAAATTATTTACTCTTTGAATCAATTATTAAATGGAATAAATTCTATCATTTACTCTCTCTCTCTCTCTCTCTCTCCCTAAAAATATTTCTTATTGGTTTCATCTATTATTTTTTATCTTAAAAATACTTAACTTACTTTTTTTTTAAAATATATTTAATTATTTCCTTATATTTTTTATGAGTGTCAAATTAGGCTTCATTTATATGTCTAATTTGAATCTTACACATTGCTTGACATCTCTTTCTTTCCCTCTATTATGAATGCTTTTGCAAGTTATAAACTAAAATTTTTTTTTTTAAAAAAAAATTATTTAGACATCTTATGCCAATTGCTCATTTTAACCTAAAAATCTCTTCTTTTATAAAAATTAGGAACTAAGTAGGTGCATATTAAAAAGAATAATAAGCCAATTAAGGCTCTAGCGATTAAGAAGACCAGTGATGTTTTTAAAATTTTAAAAAGAATATAATTCAAGAGGTTAGGAGTGCGAATGAGAGATTTCTATCTGGCTGAAATTTATAAAGATGAATCTAAATTAGATATATACTTCTTAATTATTTAGTTTTTAGATATTTATGTGCCCGAGAAATAAATTATAAATTTCAAATCCTAGTATTCTTTTTTTTTTTTTTTGTCAATTTTGTATTAGGATGTATATTAAGGTTTTGTTATGGATTTAAGTTAAGTTTTTTTTGTGGTGATATCTCTCTCGGAATTCTCTCTATTACTTTCTCTCTGCCATAAAAATTACTTGATGAAGCATGTGATTTTATAAAATAGACATGAAAGAGACACACCTTCTTGTAACGTCACTGGTGTTCTGTGGACATCACAAAATAGAAGAAAATAATGATAAAAATAAGGGGATGGAGACATGTAGGCCCATGCTTTCAAAGGCTATGGCGTTGGATAGAGAGAGACTTTTCTTGTCTTTCCCAAGGGGAAAGAAAAAGACACACTTGGGCAAGCCCCTCTCCAGCCACCTCCACGGCCTTAAAAATCGTGTAGCTGTGCAAAATTCCCTACCCTTCCCCTAGATTTAGCCTCTTCCAAACCTCTCCTATCTTATACACATGAAAACTATTATAACGCCGTAAAAATAAGGTGGATAATTTTCAACACAATTCGTAGGCATGATTCAAACTCCATATATAGTTAGTATGTTCGGATTGAATATAAATAAGTTTGAATTAAAATCAGATTAACCTATTGAATATAACTGACTAATTAATAAATTATATTTCGAATTGATTCTTAACCTAAAATTATTTTATAATTAATCTAATTATTAAATAAATCAATCCGTATGACATAATCAACAAATTTGAAGATAGCCTATTAGATCTGTTTAACTTATCTTAACAAATTATTCGTATATTTTTATTCAATATATAAAATAAAAAAAATAGAATGTTAAAAAAAAAGAAGGATGTTTTGAGTATTTCAGTACTCCATCAATTTGTACAGATAAAAAATAATGCATTACTGTCAACATGAACACAGCTTGTTTATTAAACAGTTTGCACGAATTATACTATGCAACCCATATTATACAGCAATCATATTCAGATTTAGATTTTTGACATAAATAATATATGAGCCGAATCTATACCCTCAAATTGACCCATTTAGAATTTATTGGTGCAATTTGCCATCACTATATAAAACATTGTTCGTCTTATGTTTCTTCTCAACCCTTTTCAATATCTTTTGGTTGAAAGACTATTTTCACTGCTAAGACTGAATCCTAAAGAGGTTGGTGTTAAATTTATTGGATTCCTATGAACATAAGCTATCTGTGATATCTTATCAATCCACCAGCTGTATGTCATCAAGAGTTTAGAAGCCTTGGCATTCTCATTGACTCGTCTTCTTCAGATTTCAAACATCAACACTCCTCTTGTGGAGACACTAATTTACTTCTATTTCTTTAATGATATATAAAACAATAATAATATTTCCGGACGCAGGTAAGATTTGAGGCAAGCCTGTTCATTGGCTTGTTCCACTTACAGTTCAAACATCGACTTAATTGCATAGTTCCTCTCATGGGACCCATAGTTTACTTAGGAGAGAAAAAATTCTTCTAAGCATGCAAGTAATATTTTATAGCAACCATACAAATTCCATCCCTTTCTAGTGATTTGGATGGATTTTGTTCCATGAGTCACAATTGCTGAACAATATTTAGTTTGCATTTGGTACAAGGTGTGTGTGTAAATGAAACATTAACTATGTTTAATTGTATTTATGTTTGGTAGCCAATGAGATTATTTAATATTTTATTAGTGATATTTCACCTACTGAATAATTTTTACCTTCAATCTTGGTTGACCTATGTATTTGAATTAACGATTTGGAGGGTAAAAGAAAGAAGGGATAATTATCTCTCTGAAAGAAATTAGCTTTACATCAAACTTTTTTAAAAAAATAAAAAATTATAAGAGTAACTTTTTCATTCCTTCCAACTTTATATCGAATACAAAAATGAAAATAGAGATAACAAATAGTTATATTAGTCAAAACTTAATCATATATCATCGAAGAAGTGTTGCCATAAACTATTTCTTAATATAGAAGCACCTTTTGTGTTTATTTTTTATGAATAAAAATGTTGATATTTTTTAAAAAATAAATGAAATAAAAATTGATATAACTCCTAATATAATTATTTACAATGATACGATTTTTGGTATTCTTATTTAACCAAACCAAGCCTTGGTATTGTCTATCAGATGCTAACCTCATAAAAGCAAGGTTAACCTTGTGGTGGAGGTGGCCATTATAGGTGGCAATTGATCAAGTTAGCTTGTATTAGGGCCTAATCATTATATGCATCCATTTATAAACTAAATGATTTTTGAATTGACCTGTTTTTGATTGAGCTTAAAAAATGTCAAATTCGAATTTGTTAAATTTGGGTGGATTTAGATGGTTTGGCAGGTTTAGATGTGCAACAATGAATCAATTTGAGTTCGACTGAAGTAGGTTTGGATCAAAAATTTGCAATCTATACCCTCCATTTATAAATATGTCGGTTTCACAGGAACTAATCCACATTTAAAAGATATCTTATCATATCCATTTATTTTAGTGAGCTTTTTGTAGATTAGTGGGTTGGGTTAGATTTTGTCGCTCCTAGCAATTATGTGCTTATTTAGAAAAGGTTCCATATATTGCATCTTTAATGCTTATCACTTTTTTAACCTAATTCACAATGTTGCTTGAGAGCTTAATAAGGCTCCAAATGACATCAAATATTTGGGAGCCACTTCTCCTGCACGAGTGCTTATTTTTTTTTTGTCCATAAAATTAAGGTCTAATTAATATTCGACTTATCAATGGGCCAGGGTTTATTTAGAATAGCTATTAGTTTTAGTAGTTTGCCAACAATTATCTTACATAACTACTACTTATTAGGAAATAGTCACTTAAAGGCATTCCAACAACCAATTCAAATAAGACCTTAAACATTGGGCTCTTGTTGAGTATCTAGTTAATAATTGGTTCAAACTATCAAGTTTCTTTAATTTTTAAGTCTCTCACAACTATATTTCATGAGAAGATAAGTGTGATCTTAATGACTAAAAGTTAGGTAATTAGTCCGTTGAGGTTAATAGCTAAAGTCCTCTTACAATGCATTTAGATTGTTGGATGGGATTGGATCGAATCGAGATCCGATCTAGTGTTTGGAAAGAAGAGAAGTTGTATACCCGTGGGCCTTACCAAAATATTAGTTTGGTACGACTAATAAGGCTGAATTGTCAAACCCAAGAGAAGACTTAGAATTGAAAAACCGGTGGGATTGGATTCCACCTTAACTAATTTAATCTTATCTCAACTAATCCAATTTCATCTTAATTCAGAATGGATACCAAATACATCTTAAGGATATGTTAAGTTTACTGCATGGGATTGGTTGAAGCAGCATGGGATTGTCAATTCAATTTCGTAAAATTAAAAAAATATAATGAGGAATTAGTTTAGCAATCCCAAGTTTATAGTATAGTTTATTAATCTCGAATTTATAGCTCAGAGAAATTGATAGGATGGTGAGACATGAATTATTTAAATATAATCCTTATTTTTTTTTTATCAATTTAATTTTATCGGTACCAAACTCGTCGAGGACCGGACGTGTAGTCGCTCTTAATTTAAACCATTGAGTTTCCACCGCACGGTAAATTTATATCCGATGACATCAATGCACCTGCAAGTTGTGGACAGTTGTAAACATCTTGCACCATACAACCACGTAAATGTGCATGATGTTATTGTGGTGGGTCTCACGCCAAAAGCTGGGTCGAGAGCACGGCAGGCATTGATGGATTCCATCAAAATGCCAAGGGCCATCTCAAGTAGGAGACAAAGATCTTCCTGTATAAATTCTAGGTGCACAACAAGCAAAATATTATAAGAGCTGACATTATTAATGCACATCGACACCATCAAAGTATCTATACATTCATTGCTTTGTAATTTTTTTTTATCTCAACTTCGAAATTAACTGCTATGGCTGTGAAATCCTAGGCTTCAACTACATATTCCTAACCCCCACTCTCTATTCACGGAAGGTATAGCAAAAGTTGGATCCTATGTTGACTAGAGTTTTGATCCCTATGACTCCCATTCTTACTTGTGTATCATACGGTAAACGATGGCATGGCAATAGGATGGAGCAAAGTTGGAGACTTCAATTTCAATTTCTATCAAATAAATAATTTTTGTTCCTTTTTTATCTTCAAAAATAATTTTTTTTTTTTTTATTTTCATCCTTATCTTATAGCAAATGAGAAATCTTCATCTGATTCCTCTCGTTCTTGCCCCCCTTAATCCTAATTAAGATTAAGAATATATATATATATATATGAGTGTAATTTTTATAAATAAAAATGTATAAAAATATTATAATACTTAAGTATGAAACAAATAGGATAGTGATGAAATGAGGCCTATTAGTGAAGATAAAAGTAATATTTATTGCATTCTTATTCTCATAAAAATAAAAAATTACTGTCCTAAATAGGAGCAAAATGAGATAAATTTTTATTTTATAAATTAAAATTACTATCATTAGACATGATGGCTATGATCGAAAAAACTGCATAGTATATGAAATGATGACTATAGAGTGCCATGTAAACATCCGTTAATCATAAACATCATGCAATACTTCAAAAGGACGTGATTAAGAGATTACACCTCTTGAAATTGAAAATACTTCTAAACTAAATATCTCTGCTGCTAAGTAGATTGCAAATTTTGCAGCAGAACGTCTTGAGATCCTAACTTGTTCCAATGAGATGTTTTTGAATTAGAATTATGTAATCATCTCAGTTGCCAATAAGTAAATAAATGAATGAATAAAACGAAGAGATAAATGATGCTAGAGAGGGCAATTCAGGAACTGCGGAGGTGGTTATGTAGTGGCGGCGTGTGAGAAAGACGTTCTTTCGTGCGGGTCACTGCAAAATGCTGTGGGTGCGTTGGCTGGATGCTCTTTTGGCCTCACTCAGAGTAGGCGAGGATGCATCAATAGCTTTCGATTGATGAGATATTCTAAGCACCGGCCGGACCACAGCATTAAGTAAAGCACGTCATCATTGCTATACATTCAACGAGAGTTTTGTTTATACATCATGCTCCTTCACATGTCATTTCTGTTTATTTTAATATTTCGTACAGTAGGAAAGTCGGACCGTGAACATTTAGTTTTTTTTTTTTAAAAAAAAATACTGGTTTAATTTATTGATTAACTTGGGTCAGATAGAGAATCACAATTCCCTATTTGTTCCTCTTTTCTTAAAAAAATTAAATTAAATTTGGTTAGAGTAGGATGAGAAGATTTGCTCTTATTAATTTTTACATTGAATAACAATTTAGTCTCACATGTAGAAACTCTTTTCAGACAATGTTTTATTAATTAAAGAGTATACATGATAAAATAATATAAAAATATTTTTACATATACATTTTTTTTGGGTTAGTTGTTCATTAAGTATTCAAAGGGCATGGTTTAGATTCATTTCTCTTTCTCTCTCTTCTCTCTCTCACACATACATAGAGAAAAAGAGTTTGACTTAACTACATCAAGACTCTATTCAATCTTGAATTTAAATTTGGACATTGAGGATTCAATATCAAGGAGTTGAGCCTTTAAAATGCTTGAATAAGCAAAATCAAATGATTTAAATACTTTTAAACGATGCATCAATGCATCGAATATATCTATATATACACACACGTGCGCGCGCTATTTCATGCCACTTAAATATATCTATACACACGCACAGGATAGAGATCTCTAAATCTCATAATTTTTTAAGTTCATACATTTTAAGGGTAGTAAGTAAATCACATCCAACTCCAATTTTTGATGCGGAACTATCACCTAATCAGACAAGAATGGATAGGCCTCTTGAGTATAGCTAAGTGAATTTGCTTTGAACCAGTTCACAATTCACTTATAATACCTGATTTGTCTTTTTTTTTTTTAGAACTCACATACAGTGGTTTTTTAAAAGGTAGAGAGCTAGTGGCTCATGTTGATAATAATGTCAATCCTCCATTTTAGCCTCTTCAAGCTAGACAAGTCAAGATGTTAGAATTTCTGAGAACATTTTTCCAAGTGATGGTAATTGGTAATTTAATTTCAATGATAAATTTAGTTCGCAAATTTTTGTACCGAAAGATGAACAGTCTGCTTTGTTAGAGCATGGCAATGGAAATTCTCATGCTGAAATGTCCACACCCAAGCAGCCCAACAACAAAACAACGGTGCTCGTACCTCACCGGGGGCACAAGCCCATTATATATACGTCAAAGTCGATCCAACAACAATGCGACCGTGTTACAGCATCGGAATCCACAGTCACATTTTACAAGGACAAGATAAATCATCCATTTCTTGAAATCTATCATCCAGGTGGAGTCATAGGCCAGCTCTTTCAATGCTATTTCAAAACACTAACACAACCCAGGAATTAAGCATTCCTGCACAACCCCAAATCACGGAGGACCCGCACTCAATATCCAAATAGACTAAAAATAGTTCACAGCATCTTTCGAGAATTATCAGCTGGCTAAGTTACAACGAATAAAATACAAAGATGTTTCCTTTCACTCATTTTCGTGAAAAGGGCTAGCAACTTCAAGATATAAAAATCAATCATTGGATTATTACAAAAGGCACGTCAGCCTCTGAATTCTAAGCCCAATGGAGACATGTAAACCGTAATGACCATGGCAAAATCTTAAAAACTCAGGAGCTCAGAAATTTCGTTTAGCTAAAATATTGGGGCCTAATAAAGCTCGACCGCATTTCTTCACCCTAAAGCTTGTCCACATTTTTTAACCCTAAGCAACATGAAAATTTAACGTTTCACATGGGAACTTATTTTGCATCCCATTGAGATCGGAACTCCATGCAGAACAATTTCAAAGAAAGTCCGATCCGGAACCCCAAATTCAGAAAGAAATAAAATAAAATAAAATAAAAGCTCCGCAGGCTGAAGAGACATCCAAAAACAGGGAATCTCCACTGACCCATCACCCATTTTACAGTTGAAGGATAATTACAAGAATTTATTTGTTTTCAATTGCATTATATATATATATATATATATATAAAATTAAAAAAATTAATTCATATAAAATTTTTAATGAGGTACATTTTTATCAACCACTAATAATAGCTTTTTTTTAAAAATTTTAATTAAATATCAAAAAATATTGATAAAAAAATTATAAAATCTCTCTTTTGACAGCCTTTTAACAACTAGCTCCATATGGTAAAACTAGACGGCCTCTAAAGAGTCACATGTCTATCCTTAAAAAAAAAAAAAAAAAGATAATTTTTTTTATTAAAAGGTGCATCAACAATATATCAAAAAAGTCTACAACAAAATAAAAAAATGTACGTAATTGATGAATTATAATTTTATCGTTATTTCATTCATTATTAATCGAACAATTGAAAAATCATCATTTCGCTCCTTAATCTTTTATGCATAAATTTTTTTCGGTATAAATAAATAATAGTATTTCTTCTTTAAATTATTGTGTATAAAATTTTATATATAAAAATTTTTGATTGATTAGTTTACCATGCATTTCGAAGAAAATACTAGTGAGACTTAAACAAGTATATTTAATTAAAAACTTTTACAAGTTAGTATAGTCAATTAACTAATATATATATATATATATATAGAGAGAGAGAGAGAGAGAGGAGAGAGAGGAGATAGGCTTGGCTACCAAAATTCGCTCATCTTTTTTATCCTTAAATTTACACGGATCTTAAAGCTACTCAACTTTTTTAATCTTTGGGATACGTGAACTATGTGAATCTAAGGATAGAAAAGATAAGCCTTAGCTACATTCGAATGTAGTCAAATTTACCTTATATATACACACATAAATACAAAAGGATTCAATTAAAAATCTAAGAAAAATTCTAGTACTTCTAGTGCCATCACCTATGTAATTACGCACACCGTCAAAGAAGCCAAGGTCTACCAGATTTTCAAATGGTAATTAAACAAGTCCTGTAGGATAAATAACATCAAATTACTCATGCAGAAAGATGGTGGCAGGGAAAAACCGAATGCCTAAGCAGTGAATATAATTCAGAGAGAGAAACCATAATGCCAATGAGTTGAGACATGGGTACCAACCACATAACCTCGTCTATACAGCAACCGCCAGCAAGAAATTTTTTTATAATATAGTAAATATAATGAGAATTTAAAATCCATGTTTTTAAAAGTAGATGGGCTACTATACCAGCTAACATAACCCTTGGTTGCTGTGGTAAAGCAAGTCCGGATGAAAACCTTATGGTAGCTATCCTCTCAAATCTCAAAGTCATCTGCAGCCAACAAATATTGAACTACTTTGGACCAATATCCTTCAAAGAACAAATCTGTTCCTCACCCATTGCAGACATCACGGAGACCACCAGATCTTTCCCTTCTGCAAATCCATCCTTGATCTGTATTCCACAAATATATAAATATCACAAAACAAATGCCACACTGCTTTATAATCAAAGTAAAGAAAAAAAAGGGAACGCCACCTTAAATGATCAAAAAGAAAATGCCGAGAGGTAGAACTTCAAAGAATCAGCTTCTAAAAATCATGAGCTTCTAAAATAATATTTTTAATGATTTGCTCCTCTTCTGGTACATACTGACCTGTATTGAGCGTATGGTACTGAACCAAAACTCAATATGAAAGGCATACCGAATTTCGGTATTGGGCATACCAACACGATACCAAACTGTAGTAGCGATATAGGAACCAGTATTAAGAGGACAAACTTTGATATAAGATCAGTACAGCGGGGTTCAACATTCATCCGGCAACATACCCTGATTCCAGACTGGTCGGTTAGCGTTAATCACTGCATTCCTTCCTCCAACGTTACAAACACCTTCCAAATCCAATAAGAATTGATGGGGTAACATGGAGAGAGAGAAGAGAAGCAGCATGATGGTGGATTCATGGGCTGGGTCAATGTGATGCACATAGGATGGGAGGATTGTAGTATCAAGAAAGACAGCATAAGCTTCAGGAGGAGCAGAGCTGGGGGAAAATCCGAGTCATGATTTAAGTCAGATTTTCTAATTTTGTTGAACATTAACCACAGAATTATAACTCAAATGACAAAAGGCAAGTGTATGTCAATAAAATAGCCAGCCATTTGGACATTCATGATCATGACTAGTCAAAAGGAAACAATGTTGATGGAAAGCATGCATATTTGATCTGCTAATTTTACAGTCATTTAAATTGTTTAGTGAAAAAGGTTGCTTTTACATGACCAAGTTAGAAACACCAATTTTATCAAACTAAGTTCTTCATCATAGACATGCATGCCTTTCAACAGAAAAACCCACTGAACCTGAACTTCTACTACAGCTAACATAGAAATAAAATATTTAAATAATTCAAATAAAGAATACTTAAATCTAATACAAAAAAAAAATCCACAAAATGTACCAAACAAAATAAGTATAACTAAAAAGATTACAGAACCTCATTTAACTTTTAACAAGACTAGAAACTATAGCTGTTAGACCTTGACTCAGTCATTTCTAAGTGCTGCAAATTGATACCTCCAACATGAACCCTTTTATACAAGACATCCAAGATTCAAGTCAAAGAAGGAGAGAGAAAATAAAGGAAACAAGTAAAATAAGTTTCAACCAGGATAACTGCTATAATAATAAGGTGATGAATGCAAGCTAATCATACAGATTATTTTGATACTTTGCTATAGAACCAAAGCCACACATTAGTTACAGTGTGAACTTGCAGACCTTATGACGATTCTTTGCAAGATAATTATCAATTATATCCTTTTCCCTCAAAAAAAAAGAAAAAAGATCAATTATATCCTAGTTGGAAGTAACTGCACCAATTAGCATCAGCCCATATTACAAAGTCCACAAACATCATGTCTCCCAAAGATTGTAGCTTTGGTGCTAGCGAATGTTTATGGCTCATGTCAATAATAAGGGATCTTTTCTTCATTTATATGGAAATTTGTGATTCTAGATCTTCATTATGACAATACAATCCCATCGGAATGTATGTATCTTTCATCATAAACATCATATCATGAAAACCGAGCATAATGAGGAGCTAGTAAGATGGGACAAGGGGCATCATCTTCACTTCCATATGGTTACTAGATTTTTTAAAAGAAAAGATATTGTCGAAATGTCTGGTAACACATCCCTTGAATCTAAGCAAACAAAATCCCATGTAAATCATGTAATCATTACGTACTTTCATCACTGTCATGCACACAAGATCACACAGAAAAAAATAATTAAATGAAAAGAAAAAACTATGCATCAGATTATGATACCTTTCCAAGTCCATAAAAAGTTCACAGTAATTTCATGAGAATTAATTGGAACAGATGCAATTCGAATTCCTTCTATGATGGTTAAATATTTATTTTATCCAATTTCAAACCTTAAAAAATAAAAGCGAAAGTATACAAATGAGATAAGGGGAAAAACATTCAAAGAACCGGCAATTCAAGTAGCTAGTTAGCAGTCTCCCCTAGAAAGGCACACTAAATCCAACATGGAAAAATTAAATCATTTTTTCTTTGCTCTAGTCAACCTTACTATATCTTAAGCAACCATAAATCTTAGCCAATTGAACCTAGTACCAAGAAAACCCTAACCTTCTATAACTTTGCTAACAATGCTGGAATTCTCTACCTAAAAATAATAATTTTTCTACATATACATACTATAAGCTACTGATTTGGGCATCAAGTGAAATATCACATCTAAATAAATTCATCAAAAATTCGTCAAAATAAGAAAATGCCTCTTATGTATGTTAATCAAATCAAAACTATTTCTGCCTCATTATTATCCAGTTGAGTGTTTTCATGGTTTTGACGGAGATCTTTTGCCACAGTATAAGCCTTGCTTGGCTCATTATGCAGATGTTTCTCTTTAGAGGAACATAGTCAACTTTGGATCTTCTGTAAGATCCTTGGAGAATTAGCTTAGCAGTTATTCTCAAAATTAAACATCACAATGTTAGCACCTAGCATAGCAAGGTGCACAAAGAATTGAAGAAACCTTTAACTTACTAACAAAAAGAATAATTTGTCATTAACTAAAATATTTGTCTTAAAGACTATGATTAATTAGAATGTTTTAATCTAATTAAACAAATTTCAGATGTGACTAGAACACTCGCTATTTTTCAGCATATACTAACATATTCAATTTGCAAGTGCATGTGGATGTAAACTCCTGTAGTAAGCCAATATGATCTAGGAGTGCGACTCAGCAAATTAGTAGAATATTATAAAAACAAGAAGAGATTTGTTCTTACTGCATATCCATTATAAATACTGCAACTACCTGAAGTTGAACCTGGTTATCAATGTAAAACGAAGATGCAGGATTTGACAGTCTATAATATTGTCTAGGCAAGGGTACTAGTCAGATTACATTGGTAATGGTAATGCAAAAATCACACAAAAAAAAGGATAGCATCCCCGTTTTGAAGCACAAAAGGCCAATCTATCATTATATTATTACCAAAGTGATAAAACAAAAAATTAATCCAACAACGAAAATGCTCAAAAATTGGCATTAATAGCAACTCCACCCTAGCAATCAGCATAATCTATTGCAATGTACTTACACATGATAGAGATTTATCATGAGAGAACTCCTAGAGAATTCATCATTATGACCTAGGAGCTCGGTCAATAACACTTGCTGTGCGAAACAAGCATCAGATTGGATGAGAAAAACTAACCTGAGTGAGAAGGGTCTCATCAGTTGGGAGCCTCAAATCATCCTTGGTGCCACCACTTTCAGTCAGCAGACTCACCTACCAGGGAAATAAAGAATTAAACATAAACATACTAGATTATCAAGACCACAATTTCAAATCCTGGCAAGACATCCTGTGGAACGCTGAGATAGGTTCCATCTCAAGTGACTGGATAGGACCATCCCATCATTCTCCTAGCATCCCAATTGATGCATCTTGAGACATCCGTGTCTCAAGTGTCAGGACGGTGGCCTATCCCATTGTATGAAAAAATTGAGACAGCCTTATCCCATAGGATCTAAAACCTTGATCAAGACACCACACGATGAAAGAAATTAGAACATACAAATCCATCCTCAGATATGTCAATGAGCTGATAGTCGGTACGATTAACATGAGGAACCTGTAAACAAAAGAGAAATCAATAAAGAAACCATTATTAAAAAACATGAGATCATATTGAAGGATTTGCTCACGTCACAGTTGTGAGATGAGGGCACAATATCTTCAAGCTTCTTTCCATTGAAGATGTCTATGCCAACAAAGTGACATTTGGCATGGCCATGCTTCCCAGTCTTTGAGGTTGAAACTTCCACTACCTATTGCAAACATCACAAAGCAAATCAATCCATAATGCAGACAGAAAGAAAGGGGAAAATTAGATAATGGGCAAAAGAAAAAACAAAAATCAAACCATTCATATTCACCTTCCATCCATATCTCATTCACTAACGTAGTAATCCAACAGAAATTTATTGAACAGCAAAACAAAGTATTCCACAGTATAACCCAGAAACATTTATATAGAACAGTACTATGCTCAACTAAAGGGCATTCAATATGTTTAACAGACTTATAATTTTTAAAGTTCAGAGCTCACGATAACCAAGATTGACTAATATACAAGAGAGTGGTTATGATGCTCCAGGCTACCTATCACTGATTCCCAAAGTATTATAAGTAGATGCTCCCACTGTAATTCTTGAAAAATTAAATTGCTAAAATCTACCAATGCAGAATTATAATATTAATATTTATGAATATTTTGTTTTTTATGAAAAGGTCAATTAGAACTCCATGGATTCAATTTGTTCTCAAAGTCACCAGTTTTTTTTTTTAAAAAAAAAATAAATGGAAGTGCCCCTAAGGAAAAGTAGACAGTGAAGAAGACAAAACAGCCAAGGCAAGTTGATCAAACCACCTAAATAATCAATCTTAAAATTTAACTGGTAGATTAGAATAAATTTAAATATTAAAATAAGTTCAATCCCAGTAGTATTAATAGAAGATTCAAAATCTCTTGATCAAAATGAAGTTTCTTTTCTGAATTTCCGAAGCTAGCTCAAATTGCTGTTTAGTTCCACGCTACATATGCCAGTGTTTTCCACACAACAGCCAGTCACCCCCAAACATCAATGACAAATCCCACGAGAAAAACCTTCTCACGATATGTAAATCAAGCCAAACCATCAATCCACAAGAAATGAACTCATCTCACGGAGAGAAGCACGCAAAGACTATAGTACAAAACAAATGAAAGAAAGTTCATCGGAAATTCACATCCCAGTCCAACAAAACAAAGAGAACCCTGCCAGAACTAACACTGAAATGAAGAGAAAAATGAACAAAGATCGAAAAATGGGAGAGATCACTTCGAATCCGCACTGACCTTGCAGGGTCTCCCCTTGATCACTATATACCCGTTCTTGCGGATCGTTCCAGCCTGCTGAGGAAAGGTCTTGGACGCTCCCGCGTCAGCCTTCGACTCGAAGTGGTGCTCCTCATCCGACATAGCTCCCGATATCAAAATCTACCGCGCTACGAAGATCAAGATAATAATAATAATAATAATAAAATCAGAATCAAGAAATCATCGAGAAATGCCGAGAAATCAGTACCCATCGAACGAGAAAAGCCTAGCAGATATCACCCGATCTAGAAATCGACGGAGGCGAAGCAGAGAAGAGAGAGGATAGAAGAATTGGGGTCGGGGTTTGGTTACCTTTCTTCAGGAGAGAGAAGGGGGAGCAGGCCCGGATTCCGCCAGAGGCCTAGGGTTTTCATTAACTTGGCCTAAATATCGCGGCGCGTCCAGGCCGCCACCAGCCGTCGGGTCGACCGAGACACGTGGACCGATGTTTAGAACTCGATGGAAAAGTACGCTACGGCTAAGGTGGCGTATGGTTCGCCGTAATATTTTCGAATTCTTTGGTAATCTACCAGATTTCTACTTTACCACAACAAAATATTGTAACCAGTTTGTTATATTTTAAAATTTTCTTTAAACTATTTTATATAAACCTTTTTTTTTTGGTCTTTTCATGACCTTCCTTCCTTTGAATATAAAATATTTAGATAAAAATCAAAATTTTTAATAAATTAATTTTAAAAATATTATATACTTAAATATTTATAAATATTTAATATATATAATATAATATGTTATATTTATATATTATAATATTATTAAATATCCTATTATATAACATATATTAATATATAATATAAAATATTTAAAAAATATATTATGTAATAATTTAATATTTACATATTATTATATAAATATATAATAGTATTTAAAATATTAAATATTCCATTAATATTGAATTTAAAATTAATATAAAATGTTATATTATATATTTAATATTAAATATAAATATAATATTAAAGATTTAAATATTATCTTATGTAAATTAAATATATAATTAGATTGGTATTATTAAATATTTATATGAAAATTAAGAGAATAATGTAAGATTATCAACTTTGGCAATCTCAAATATGCATAAAATATTTCATGTAGGAATCAGATTATCATGATTTATGATAATCATATATTATCGATAATTAAATATTACTATTTAAATTATCAAATCTAATTGTAAAATATGGTAATTTGCATAATAATCTCAAATTACTAAAAGAGATTATCATGAACCAAACGATCTTTAAGAAGTTTGAGCTCGAGTGTCCATTGTTGGAGAATCTATGGGAAATTTAAATGTTGTTTGTCATCACATAGTGTACTAGCTTTTTAAACCAATAGGTTAATTAGGGTGAAGTGGTCTCCTTTATTGGTTTTTATATATTTATTTATTTTATATAAAGAAGAAATTAAACACTAAGAGATGCTCCTTTCATTTTTTTTATGTTTGATTGGAGGAGGGATTGAAGATATTAAACATCAAGAATGAATTCACTGAAAAGTAAATACTATGAAAAAGTGGCATTTATTTTCTAATCCCTTTTTTCTTGGATTAAAAAAAAAAAAACCAAAAGAACGCTAAGAGAATCAAACTATAGCCAATTTTGAAACCCTGTATAGGAGCCAAATTGATAGAGCTTTTGGGTACACTTCCCAAATGATCAACAACAAAGTTGGCAACCTAATCTAAAGTAGTGCTGGCTTTATGCTTAGCTCAAAAACTAATAGAGATGAGCTGAGCATAACAATATGTTGCATAAGCACATGAACATCATCAGCCTTTGGACATAAATCACTAGAAAGCCATCTAATCATTATTTAGGATACCTCTCTAGCATAACATGAGTTGCTTAGACATGTCTTATGAAATACATAAGGCCCTTCCAAGCACCTCAAAGCTCAGCTAATGGAACAAAGACATCAAAGAGACCACAATCATCTATTGCTATGAAGTTGTGCCCGATAAGGTTTTGAATCCTATGAAGAAAGGATCGTTCTAATTTTTTCATGAAATAAAATATATTATTGTTTTGCTCTATCTAATAGTTGAGATAGATGATGTTATAAGATACGCCAATTGGGATGCTGAGATTATAGTGAGATGATCCTATCCTAATATTTGAGATTGCAACCTTTTTTTTGGCATCCCATGTGATGTCATGTTAGCACCTGAAACTATGGTGTCTAAAAACCCAAACGACAAAATTAGCACATCCTCACACTCCATATTTCTCATGCACCTATCAAAGTTAATGTAAGGGAAACTGATGGGGGTTCTTAAGAGAAACTGATGGGAGTTCTTAAGTGAATAAAAGAAAACAAGAAGACAAAAATCCTACAAAGTAGGATCCATATATTTTCCTAACTATCAATGCATTCCCATAAGGAAAAGCTTGAGCAAATTGAGTAGCCTAAAGGTAGGTACTCATGAGAATCATACAAGGACTCAGAAATTTTTTTGAAAAGATTAGTATTTTTAGCCAGCAATAAATGATAAATAACATAACACATGGGTCTTGCCTCAAAATTTAGCTTACCATTAATAGAATTACTTGATAAAGTTCCAAGGAAAAAATCTAATGTCATTGATGGCATTGTAGATGCCTAGGTTAAAAAAACCAAATTCCACACCTCTACTATTGTAGGACATTGAAAAGGGACATGCTCAAGAGTCACATCAACTCCCAAATCATAATCTTAATATGAAATTAAATTTAAACCGCTAGTGTAATATAGAGCAACAAGGAAGACAATTCCAACTAACCTTCCATAGGAATAAAGTAACCCCTGGGTGAACTCCAGATTTTCACACCCGAGCAACATCACAACGATGACTAAAGCTTGGTTGAAAAAAATTATAAAGATTATTTACTTTGACATGTGATAAAGTTAACTTATAAGGAGGTTGAGACATGGGAATTGGCTGGGACATAATTTTGTATGCCAGATCTTCACCAAAAGATACCAAAATATTATCCACATTCCACCCCATATCCCTAGTGTGAAATAAACTCTCAAGTCATGAGGGAGATCAGCATTCAATATAGTAGGCATATTAGCAATCAATATAGACATAACCCAGGGATCCTAAAAATCTCAAATAGCCTCACCATTACTAATATATCATCTAATATTAGATAAAATGATAGGAGAGAATTGACAAACAGCTCTCTAAATAGTAAAATAGTATCGAGGACTTTTAAAGGATTTAGACAATGATTATTTTACTTTGCTTTTATAAGCAAACTCTACATATTCTTTGGCTCTCAAATAAATTTATCTATCCACCAAGCAGTAAAGCCACATATCAAACAAATGGGCATGGAATGACTAAACCACCTTTTTTCCATAGGGAGATAAACTTTGTCCCATGACAATAGATGAATTCTTCTACCATTATCATCCAATCCCTAATGAAAATTCATGAAAAGCCGCTCCATTTTCAACATTGTTGGCTTAAAGATGATAGAATTAGCCATCGAATATATCTGTATGGATGACAATACAAACTTGATGCCTTTTCCTCGAGGAATTTTCTAATCCCATCAAGGAAATAGAAGCAACAAAATACTTATCTCCCCTGCTCCACGCCTTGATGCCTTTGCAACTTTTTCTTAACAAAAATTTCTCTCTTATTGGAACCAAATGTTCTCTAGCTTCATAAGAACAATTTTTTATTGTAAGTTTTGAGATGGCCTAAATTTGTTCCTTATGATTGAAGCTTCCTAGAATTAAAGATAGGGTTGACTATAGTGCTTTTGTTTTATTTTTTTTAGAAAACATGAGTCAAATTAGAGCCAGATAGTGGATGGAAGTTGATGGATGGGAGAAAGATGATGGGGAGTAGGGAGAGGGTAGAAGCAAATGAGAGAGCCATTCAAATTGGGTTTTGAAATAGTCTTTTAAAAGAGCTTCGTAAAGTATAACTTATTTATTACACTAGCTACTAGGGTAAGCATAGATTAGTTTGGGCATGTTTTAAACCAAAATCAAGAACTGACCCAATGCAGATTGGTTTGAAGATTTTGAACTCAGAACCAAACCAATTCTATACTGAAATATACTCAGCACAATCAGATCAGGTTGGTTACAGGATAGAATTTCTTCTTTTTTTTATGTATTAGCTCCATTTTTTTTACTTTTTTTTTATTTTGAATATATTAAATGTTTCTTTTAGTTATGAAAGTTGGACGAGAGGCTAAGAGCTATCATAAAAATGCTAAAAAAACTCACAATATTGATAAATATTATTTAATTTTTTATTTTTTCTTTGGATGATACTATTCTAATATCTAATGCTAATTTTTTTTCTTAGCTTTGTTAACTAAAAATAATATATATAATATTTGTTGGTCAATCTAACACTAAATATTTTTAGTAGAATGGTAGATAACTTATAAGGTATATCTAAGGTTCCTATTTGAGTCCTAAGAATAACCAAGGAACTGACCCTTGGAACTGAGAACAATTCGATAGAGATCAGTTCCAGGATTTTGGATTCAAAACCTACCCGATGAGCATTTAGAACCGAACTAACCCAATCGAATCAAGTTGGATTCGCATCGGTTCTTAGGTTACCTTAATCCATTGCTTACCCCTACTAGCTACACATATAACCAGCTAAAAGTGATTTGCAGTGAATAATTTATGTTCATTGAAATAAATCAGATGGTTAATATTTTTAAGTTTAAAAAAGTTAGAGAAGTACCATAATATTTCTTTTGAATATGACTTAGCATGACTAAATTTAGCCCACAAACATGGAGCAGTTAGAAAATCAAATTTAGACGCGACACTAGTTTGTCATGTTAATCTCAAATTTTGAACCATGCATTTGAGTGGTGTAAGGCGCTGGAATATATTTAAATTAATTTATAGCAAAATAAAGAAAAATAATTCATGTAGTCGACTTCAACTAATTTGAGATTAAGATTTATTGTTATTGTTATTATTATTGTTGTGGTTTGTACTACTTAAATCAAGCAAGATTACAAGTGCCTTTCACTAATCACAGAACATGTAATGTCTTTCAAAGTCATGGATAAAATTAATCATCATCTCAACGATAGCTTTAAACTTTAGGGCTAAAATCATAATACACACCATCATCTTTATGACTTTGCTTGTCGAGAGAAGTTTTAGTAGATTCAACATCCTCTATGGTATAAGATTTAGATGGTAGATAATAATACAAACATAGATCATTGTCACTTTTTATTCCCCCTTATAACATAAATTTGTTTAGACTTCCCAATCACACTACAAGTTGAATAAGTTAGGCCAATTTAAGGGTTAGAACCTAATTCAATTCATTTAGTCCTAACCCTACCCAACTTAGTCTTAGATTGGACTTTCAAGCTAAATTCAAATTAAGTTGGGACATGTCAAGTTGGATTGGACTCTACTAATTAGATCAAGTTAGATTGGTTAGAATTTTTAAGGTAGGAGAAATATTTTTAATATTTTTGTTAGCTTAGTATTTATTTGGTTGAGGTCTCAAACATCCATACATACCAATGTACTAATGAGCTCGTACTTGGTCCACTCGAGACCTCGCTGGCCAGAGCACGAGGGCGGGCGATTTCTCCATGGCCGGACGAGCTCTGCTCTGCTCTCAGAATGGCATCCACGCCGTTGCGCCGCTCTCTTCCATCGGTTACCGGGGCATTTTCTTTGTTGCCCCTCCTCCGCTGATGCCCGGCGGCGCCATCTCGTCGTCCACTTACTGCTGGAGCCACCTCCGGAACGAAGCGGAGGAGGCGAAGAAGCCCCCAAAGGCGGAGCCTTTCGTCATCACGACCCCTCTTTACCACGTGAACGCCCCTCCCCACATGGGCAGCGCCTATACCACCATCGCTGCCGATGCCATCGCTCGGTTTCAGGTTTGCTCCTCAGTTCTTCTCTCTCGTTCTCTTTTTGATGGAAGTTCGTAGGATTCGGTTTTGGGTACTGCAATTTCGATGCAGTATGTCATGCCCTTTTGTTCATTTTGGATTAATTTGTGGTCCGAAAGGTGGTGTTTTGTTGGTGCTAGCGGAAGAAAAATTTGGTTTTGGCTGATTTTTGATATCAGTCGCTCACAAATTCTCTGGCTAGTGGTCAGTCTTCTCATAAATTTAGAGCTAATTTCTCCTTAGAGTTAATTATGGAGTTCTTATTCTCTGACACATTCATATATTTTTTTAGAATGTAAAGCTAATGTGGTTAAATCACAGCTTAAAAGCGCAAAAAACATTTATTTTTCTCTTGTCACAATTTCATGCTAGCCTTGTTAGTGGCATTTCTACTTCTTCTTCTTCTTTTTGAGCTTTTCCAATGCTCTTCTATTTGTTCCAGAGGCTGCTGGCGAAGAAGGTTATATTCATTAAAGGGACAGATGAGCATGGAGAGAAAATTGCTGCAGCTGCGGAGGCTAGTGGCAACAGTCCTAGCGTGCACTGTGAGACTATTTCACATGCTTACCGAGTGCCCTGGAAAGAAGTATGTTTCCATATTCTCATTTGTTTTTTTAACTGTTTATATTTACAAGTGCTTTATATTGTTTAGTTTTTCTAAGTTATTGGTTGAATTGATCAAGTTCATGCTGAGAATTTTTTGTTTATAGTATAAGCAGGATAAGCATTACCTCCCTTTTTGCTCATTGATGGCAGCTAGACATAGCATATGACAAATTCATTCGGACTACTGATTTAAAGCATGAAGCAGTTGTGAAGAAGTTCTATTCTAGAGTGCTCAATAATGTGGATATACACCGAGCTGACTATGAGAGGCTCCACTGTGTGAACTGTGAAGAGTACAAGGTAAAACTTCGTATCTTCATCCTAGTGTGTAAAATTTCTTCCTTATGTGTAGAGGGCTGTATGCCATCTGCACCATCAGTGACAATTGGCAAGATGAAGATGACAAAAGCCAAGGCTATTGGGTATACTAATCAGCAATCAATTAACATAGATTCTAACTTACATATGTTTGTGTGTGCATGGAGGTCTGCATGCAACATAGTTTTTCTATAAAAACAGTGATGCATTAAAGTAAATGCTTCTGTTCAGACAATGATGCATTAAACAAAACTCTGAGCTGTCCCTGAAAAAGGGAGACCTGCTCAAAAATTGATTGCTGCTGTTTGGCAGAAAACTGAATAGCTAAATACATAGCAGGTATGCAATAGCATGGTTTTCCAGTAAAATGTCCAATGACTGAAGATTAGGGCTGCAAACAACCCTAGCTGCTCATAAGCAGCTCAGGATTGGCCCAACAAAAGCCCATTTGAACTCGGCTCAGCTAGGAAAGGAGCTGATCTCTAGCAGATCCTAAATCTTGACTCATAAATAAGCTGAGCCTGAATGCAAGCCATTTGAAAATATATGATAGGGCCTAGTTTGGCTTGACAAATAATTTTCTCACAGCCAATATGAGCAGAGCTTGAGCATTATATAGTAAGCTTGGCTTGAGCATGAGCTGAGGTCAAGCAGCTTTTTGAAAGTATCAAGCCGAGCTTGAGCAGTCTAATTCTCTTTTTGGCTGATTTGTGCTGCTACAGATAATGTTATGAAGACTTGACTCTACGATAGAAAGAAGAGTTAGGTGATAGTGTTTCTTATCACTGGAAGGTAAAATAGAGTAAGTATTTAGAAAATAGCTAGAGATAAATTGTCTATTACTTCTGCATTTTCTGTGTAATAGCAAGAGGAAAAATGGTTAAAGTAAAAAAAGAATGCATATGCTCATTATTTTTCACTCTCGTTTGAAAGTACTTTTGGTAGCTCCATAAATCCACTACTATGATGCTTTCTCAGTTTATTCTTCTTTGAATATTTTTTTTGTTCTCAACTGTTTAATGTCTTTAATTCATCCTTTCAGTTAATACATGCAGGATAAGAAAGAATTGCTTGAAAGCAATTCCTGTCCCATTCACTTAAAGCCTTGTGTATGACGAAAGGAGGATAACTACTTTTTTGCTCTATCAAAGTATCAAAAAATACTGGAAGAGTTTTTAACACATAATCCAGATTTTGTGAAGCGTTCATTTCGCTTGAATGAGGTGCGATACTTGGATTGGTTAAAATTATGGTTTTAGAGTTCATTTTTGTTTTGAATATGGTTATAATTTTTAAATTAAATTATGAGTTTTGACATCAAAGTTTTAACGTATACGATACTTCAATCTGTTGGGACAACTGGCTTCACATTTCATAATCAGAACTAAATGCAGAAGTTTACAGTAAATTCATTATTCATCTAGTATGGCTTCTGGATTTATTAAATTTCAAAGCTCAATTTAATTTTAATTTTAATTCTAATTCTAAATTTAAATGTTCAGGTATTTGAGCTCAGAATTGTATGAAAGATACTTTGCTACTCTTATGACATTTCCATAGAAATTTTCTTATAAATATATAGTTACCAAAATTAAAACTTGAAATTTTATTAGAGTTTATAATCTTGAAAACACCAAGACCTCCCCTTGAATAACATTTGTGTTCAATCATTTTATAAGAGTTTATAATCTTTCATATGGGCCAATCCAAGCTGCAATAATCCAGGGTTTTATATGTTCCTATCTTTGTCTTTTAGTTTATGATTGCATTTTCTAACCAAGATATTGTTTTAGGTGCAAAGCTGGATTAAGAGTGGGCTGAGAGATTTCTCTATATCCCCCTCGTTTGTGGATTGGGGCATAACCATGCCAAATGACAGTAGACAAACTATATATGTCTGGTTTGATGCTTTATTGGGGTAAAATCATCCTTCCTGCTATCTCTTTTTTAATTTGGCAGTCTGAATGGACGCAAACTTTTGTGTAATAATAAACAAATACTCATCTCCATAATCTCAAAATGTTTCAGTTCATCATTGCACAATATGGTGGTATAGGCATAGCCAAAGCTGAGTGCATAATGGCTTCATGGTGCATTGTGCCTGGTTTCATCCATTACGCTTATGATTTTGCTTGAGGATTTGTCTCTTAAATGGTTATTGTGTAATTATCTCCATGTTGTTTTTATCCCGGGGGGCTGAATGCCTGGAAAAATAGACATGAATATTTATTTTTGTTCCCAAGTATGACTTCCAAGAGGTTCTTAATGTTTAAAAAATGTCAGTGTATACTGTTTTTCTGTTGTATTTTTGGTTGTTTGGCCAGTTTTTATGTTGACCAAGGAAATTTGATAGTTGGGCACTAAACTGCTGAGGCTACATTCAGAGGTTTTAGATTTTAAATCTATGATTCTGTTTTCTTCATCAATTTGAAATTTTTGAATTTTTAGAAGTTCGGTTCTTTCAGGAGTTTTTTGGATGTTAAAAAGTGAAAGTTGAAAAATGGAATAATTTGAACATTAGGAGAGCAAAATGTGAATGCAAAAAGTTCTAATCAAAGTAGATTTTTTTCCCCTTGATTTCTAGACCTTTTTGAGATTTCATCAAACAACAAAACACCCCACATTACAAAACCACGATTAGTAGTTTTAGCAAACTGAAGATACCATGATTTTCTATGACATCCGAGCACGCGCTAAATATCTTGTTAGAGTATAGCTTCTTATGGTCACAATGTACTTAAGGTATTCATGTTTTTGTTAAAAGAAGTAAGGTCTGGAAACATTGTTTTTCCCCTCCCTTTTCTGCCAAAATTTTTCAAAATATCTTAGTTATGCTGTTTAAATTTTGAAAACCAACTTTAAGGTTCATTCAGAATAAGCTTTCAAATTTGAGCTTCTCATGTGTATTGCAACCTTGGGGTTGTGAATTAGCGATCTTACGGCTAAGCTAAAACTTCTATTCAGACTATATGCAGCTCTTTGTTCTGTTGTCTACCTCAATCATAGCCTCCTGCCCTGACATTTTGAGATTTCCTTGTAAACCCTTCTTCAATAGTTATCTTCTATCTAAACCCATATCATTTTTATGATAAAGTACTTTACTCTTTTTCTGGACTTCCTTTTGGTCCTTCTTTGTTATCTTCTCTTTTGCCCTTTCAATACAAAGCTGAGGGCCCTTCCTCTTTAGAGCATTGCGTGGCCTTTGTTGACCAAGTTATCTCCAATTGATTTCCTATTACTTAACCTTCATTGCGACTTCTTAATTTTGTAATATTCATTAAATACACCATGGTGTCCTTCCTTTATGCAGGTATATTTCAGCATTGTTAGAGGATGGAGAAAAATCAGGTTTACAACAAGCTGTTAGTTCTGGTTAGCCTGCTTCATTGCACTTAATAGGAAAGGTATTCTAATTTAGCTATCTTGGCCCCTATTCTATTGTTGAAAAGCATTCTTGATTCTTCATAATTTTATAGAAGGATGGTGTAGTGCATACACATTCAATGTGCTGGGAATTCATATTGATCTATTCTTGTGCATGTCCGTGTGGTTTTTTTTTGTAGGTGCATCACATTGTGTTACTAATTGGTAGCTAGAAGTTTTTTGAAAAATAATTGCTAATTCACACTTAAAAGTCATATTTAATAATTTGTTTTATAGCCGTTCTCCATTGAGGTGCTTATTATTCACTTTTTAGAGGTGAGCTTGTGAAGCATGGTTATATAACAAAACTTAAAAAAGCCTGAGCCATGGTAAAATGTCCAAGTTCTTTTAAAAGATTGGAAGTATAACTGTCACAGAGAATGGAAGCCTGAGCGATGTGCTATACTATCTTTATATTCTTTTTCTTAAATCATATTTGATGTTTAACAGTGCCACAATCAACATGACCTGTAGTTCTAGATGCTGTTGAATTTTTCCTTAAGCTGATTATTTAGTTTTCAAGCCTTAATGGTGCAACCATTGCTTTGCTCTTTCATCTTTATGTCGTTCTTTTTATTTCATGCCTCTTTTTGACCTTTATTACCATGGTATTGGTCAGTTATTTGCTATATTACTTCTTCTCCCCTTCTATTTGTGTTTCCCTAATAAATGCTTTAACTACCTCCTGAAAGAAAGATGCTAAGAAGGCTCTGTTAATTATGCAAATAATTCCTTAGCATTAAATGCCATTTAGGTGTTAAATGCTATCCTTCAGATCCTTTGGTTTTCTAGGGTTTAGATCTGGAGGACTTATATAAAAGATGTGAACACATCTGCACTTGTGTGTGTTGTACACTATATCTCACACCAGATAGAAACAAATCCATTGTTTCCTGCTAAAAAGTACCTTTTAGATGCCTTTTCCCATTTATTCATTCTTTCCTTATATAAACTAATAATCTTGTCAGATTACCTTGCCATTTATTCATACTCTCCTTGCAATTAGTTCAGTTCCCCGTTCCAAAGGTTGAAGTTGATATATTTCTTATTTTCTATGCATAAAATGGAGGCTCCCATTTTTTGTTTCCTGTTTTACAACTACAGGACATCTTGTGATGTCATGCAGTTTATTGGCCAGCAATGTTAATGTCAGCAGGATTAAGTCTTCCAAACATGGTATTTGGTCATGGTTTCTTGACAAAGGTATGGATGATCCATCTTGTTGAATTTTCTTAGAGTTTTGTGAACCATAGAGCACCCTAATGTTGGTCAAAATTCAAACATTGAATAACTGCAATGATTTAGTTCTCTCATACAAATCATTGTTCTCTTAAGATTCTGTTAGGAAAATAAGCCTTTCCACAATACTAGATTTGTGAAGCAATAAAATTATGCAGAATAAAAGCAGACAAAATAAGAATCCACAAAATTTACGTGGTTCACCCAATGTGGGCTATGTTCACAGAGCTGCTGTAGATCTTCAATATAGGGAGAAAAATGGCTACAAGTGTTTACAACACTCAACACTCAGAACCTCACAACTCTGATCCCAAGTATACCCAAGAGAATTACTTTTCTTTCATACTTTCAAGAGAATCTCACTATCTCTCAAAATATTCAAAGAGCTACGCCACTCTTTAATTTCCGAACTTTGGGACAAGAAAAAACAATGGGAGAAAGGGCCTTTATATAGGCTCCATAGGTACTCCCCTATTAATCCACCATATAATTGGCTTTCCTAATAAATCACGTTGCAAATATACATGATACCATATATATGTTTGCACCTTGATTCTCTCATTGCTTAAGATGGTATATATGGATCAATCGTATCTTTGCATATATCATAGTGATTTATTTTACCAATTAACCACATGGTTTTCTTGAATTTCATACGCGGATCATCAAGATTCACGAAATTATGCCAACAATCTGATACCATATTATAGTGATTTATTTTACTAATTAACCACGTGGTTTCCTTAAATTTCGTACGCAGATCATCAAGATTCATGAAATCATGCCAACAATCTCCTACTTGAAGACTTACTTCAGTTATGTCTTCATACAAGATCAATGCAACAGCTCTTCTCTGCCTTTCTAAGCTTGCAAGCCAACTGAAGTAGAACACAACTTCAGTTTATCAATCGTCACCGTCTTTGTAAGCATATCTGCAGGGTTTTCATTTCCATGAATCTTCTTAAGCTTTAGAGCTTTGTCCTCCAGAAGAGACCGAATAAAATGATATTTGATCTGAATATGCTTTGTTCTGGCATGAAAAGATGGATTTTTCGCCAAGTGGATCGCACTCTGACTGTCGGAATATAGAACATTGCTTTCTTGCTTCTTTCCCAATTCTTCCAATAGACCCTGAAGCCAAATCATCTCCTTGCTGGCTTCTGTAACTGCAATGTATTCCACCTCGGTAGTGGAGAGAGCCACGACTTTTTGCAATTGAGAAACCCAACTTATTGCAGTTTCTCCAAGAGTAAACACATATCTTGTACTCTTTCTGTTGTCGACATTTTCAGCTAAGTCAGCATCAACAAAGCCTTCTAGTTTCATACTTCTACTTCTAAAACAGAGTGCCATTTTTGTGGTACTTCGCAAATATCTGAGGATCCATTTGACTGCTTCCCAATGCATCTTGCCAGGATTATTCATGTACCTACTCACCACTCCCATTGCTTACGCAATATCTGGTCTGGTACAAACCATGGCATACATCAAACTTCCAATGGCTGAGGCATAAGGAACCTTCTTCATGTGCTCATGTTCTTCCTCGGTCTTCGGTGAATTCTCCTTGAAGAGTTTGAAATGGGCACCCAAAGGAGTGCTCACTGGTTTAGCATCCTGCATGTTGAACCGAGAGAGCACTTTGCTAATGTACTTCGCCCAGGATGACAAAGCATCAAAGTACCTCTTGATCTGTCTCTAGTAATCCTCATTCCAAGAATCTGCTTCGCAGCACCAAGATCTTTCATTGCAAATTGCTTCGATAATTTCCGCTTTAAATCATTTATCTTTTGCATATCAGAACCTGCAATGAGCATATCATCCACATACAAAAGCAAAATAATAAAGCTATTATCAAACCTTTTAATATAACAGCAATGATCTGCCTGGCATCTAATAAAGCCACTGCTGCTCATGAAGATATCGAACTTCTTGTACCACTATCTCGGAGCCTGTTTCAGACCATACAAACTCTTTTTTAGTTTGTACACCATGCTTTCTTTGCCTGCTACTATGAAGCCTTCTGGTTGCTTCATATAAATTTCTTTCTCCAAATCGCCATGAAGGAATGCCGTCTTTACATCTAATTGCTCAAGATGTAAATTCTCTATAATTATCATCTTCAACACCAACTTGATCATTGTCAATTTTACTACCAGAGAGAAAATCTCAGTGTAGTCGATGCCTTCTTTCTGCTGAAAACCTTTGACTACCAATCTTGCCTTGTAACGCTTGCTTCCATCATGCTCTTCTTTGATTCTGAAAACCCACTTGTTATGTAAAGCTTTCTTCCCTCCTGGTAGTTCAATCAACTCCCATGTCTGATTTGACATCAGCGAGTCCATCTCATTTTTCATAGCAGACTCCCACTTGACTGAATCTTTAACCTGAACTACTTCATCATAACACTCCAGTTCTCTATTGTCAGTTAACAATATATAATGCAAAGAAGGTGAATAGCGCTGTACCGGTTTAGGAGTTCTTGAGGATCGTCTCACTTCTGCTACAGGAGTGCGTGGTTCTTCTTGAGAGACTTCGTTAGCAAGACTTTGCCGATCCCCTAATTGCAATTCCTTCTCAGCATTCTCAAATTCAACGAACTCCTTTTTAGCTTCAACTTCTTTGTTGGTAGTTTCTGCAAACAAGTCCTTATACATTGCCTTCTTATTGAATATGACATCCCTGCTTCTGATGATTTTTTGATTCTCAATATCCCAAAATCGATAGCCAAACTCATCAGTGCCATATCCGACAAAAGCACATCTTCTGGACTTTGGATCGAGCTTGCTCCTTTCAGATGAGTCAGTATGAACATAAGAAATACATCCAAAACTCTCAAATGTGAAAAGTTTACCTTTTTACCGGACCATTCTTCTTCTGGTAACTTTTCTCCGAGAGGTACTGAGGGCCCACGGTTGATAAGGTAGGCCGCTGTGTTAACGGCTTCAGCCCAGAACATCTTGGGTAAGCCTGCATGCATTCTCATACTTCTGGCACGTTCGTTCAAAGTTCTGTTCATACGCTCTGCTACACCATTCTGCTGAGGTGTATTGGGAACAGTCTTCTCTAACTTGATTCTATTGGCCGCGCAGAACTCTTTTAGTTTCTCGTCCTTGTACTCTCCTTCATTATCGGATCTCAACCGCTTGACCTTCAAGCCTGTCTCATTCTCTACCATGGCTTTCCATTTTCTGAAAACATCACAAACATCTGATTTTCATTTCAGAAAATAAACCCATACTTTCCGTGTAGAGTCATCAATGAAGGTGACGTAGTATGATGAACCTCCGATGGATGAAACCGGTGATGGTCCCCACACGTGTAAATCAGCTCTAACTTCTCTGCTTTAGGTGGCTTGCCAATCTTTGAGAAACTGATCCTTTTCTGCTTGCCGAAAATGCAGTCCTCGCACAAACCAAATTCTACTGATTTCAAATCTGATAGCTTTCCCTTTGAAATAAGAACCTTCATTCCTTTCTCGCTCATATGACCAAGCCTTTGGTGCCAGACTTTTGACTTCTCTGATTCAGCAACTGCAACGACATTATCTATGACATAGAGAGTGCCGTTCTTTTTTTCACGAGCTACGACCATAGCTCCCTTAGTGATCTTCCATTCCTTCTCTGCGAAGGTTGTCCGGTAACCTCTTGATCGAGTTGACCCACTGAGATTAAATTCTTTTTCAGACTAGGAATAAATCTCACATGCTTCAATTTCCACAAAGTTCGATTTGACAGCTTCACTTGAATATCTTCTTTCCCCGTAACCTTCAAGATCTCATCATCAGCCAGATGGATCTTATCGAAATCACCGTCGACATAATTTTTCATGATTTCATGATGTGAGGTACGGTGAAACGATGCTCTAGAATCCAAAATCCAGGATTCAATCGAACTGTTAATGCTTAGGATTAAAGCATCTCCACTATCTTCGGCCACGTTCGCGGACTCCTTTGTACCGCTGTTGTTCTTCTTCGGTACTTTACAATCCCTCTTTTAAGTGATCGGCCTTGCCGCAGTTCCAGCAGCTGTACTCCTTTTTCTCATATCTAAACTTGCTTCGTCTTGACTTCGATCTGCTTTGGTTTGAGTTTCTGTCATTGGATCTACCTCTGGATTCAGTGTTTAAGGCAGAACTTGATGTTTCTCCTAATTCTTTCCTGCGTATCTCTTCGCTTAGAATTAGATCTCAAACATTTTTAAATACTAGTGTTTTACTCTCAGAAGAATTGCTTACTGCCGTCACCATTGCATTCCAGTTTTCTTCTTTCATTCACAAATTGAATAACCGCCTCATCAAGTGCACTTTATTTGAAGCGGATGGCTTCTCGTACATGTTGGAGAGAGCCGCCATAAGACTCGCTGTGGTCTTCTCCTTCGCTATATTGAAAGCGACATTGCGAGATAGCGTCAACCGGATGGCTCCAAGCGCCTGCCTGTCTAGTAGAGCCCAATTTTCAGCCTTCATCTCCGTTGGCTTTTTCTCCAAAAGAGGCAAATGCATGCCTTTTTGATATAAATGATCTTCAATCTGCATCTTCCAGAAGTTGAAATCTTTATCGTTGAACTTCTCGATTTTGATGGTCCTTCCTTCGTCTGCTGCCATTGCTTCCACTAGAATCTGGTTTCTCAGAATCTCTGCAAACCGCCAAGAAAGTTTCTAAGAAAGACTGGTAGGGTCACAACCGGTCCTTCATAAAATCCAGCTTCCTTAGACAGAACTTTCTTAGACTATCACCAAGCTCTCGAACACCGCAGAACTAATTGCAGAACTAGGCTCTGATACCAGTTGTTAAGAAAATAAACCTTTCCACAATACCAGATTTGTGAAGCAATAAAATTATGTAGAATAAAAGCAGACAAAATAAGAACACACAAAATTTACGTGGTCCACCCAATGTGGGCTACGTCCACGGAGCTGCTGCAGATCTTCAATATAGGAAGAAAAAATGGCTACAAGTGTTTACAACACTCAACACTCAGAACCTCACAACCCTGATCCCAAGTATACCCAAGAGAATTACTCTTCTCTCATACTTTTAAGAGAATCTCACTATTTCTCAAAATATTCAAAGAGTTACACCACTCTTTAATTTCTGAACTTTGGGACAAGAAAAAACAATGGGAAGAAGGGCTTTTATATAGGCTCCACAGGTACTCCCCTATTAATCCACCGTATAATTGGCTTTCCTAATAAATCACGTTGCAAATATACATGATACCATATATATGTTTGCACCTTAATTCTTCTATTGCTTAAGATGGTATATATGGATCAACCGTATCTTTGCATATATCATAGTGATTTATTTTACCAATTAACCACATGGTTTCCTTGAATTTCATACGCGGATCATCAAGATTCACGAAATCATGCCAACAATCTGATACCATATCATAGTGATTTATTTCACTAATTAACCACGTGGTTTCCTTAAATTTCGTACGCAGATCACCAAGATTCATGAAATCATGCCAATAGATTCTGATATCCGTTATCAGAACATGTTAGTCATATAGGATTTCTCATATTATCTTCAGCACAACTTTTACAATTCCTCTTTCTGCACAAGCTTGCTACTTATGACATTTAGTATTCTTACGCATTTACATTCGATAGAATATGATTGTTTTTCAGGTTAATTCTTAATTATGGGTGTACAAGTAATTCTATTATACAAAATTGTTAATAGAGTTAGTAGTTACAATAATTAAAATGTTTGGATTTTTTTTTTTTTTTGGCTTTGTATTTGTGTTAAAGTCAAGCTTTAGTCATATACAATCTCAACAGAATTTATTTGTCAATCACATCTCAGGTATTCAGACTTCTTTACATGGTTTTGGTGCAATACGCATCTTCTTCTTTGTGATGGATGTGCATAAGTTGTTTAAAAGCACCATAGAACCTGATAATCTATCTCATACATTTATTTTCATTTCATGCAGCTACTTTTTATTTTAAAAGTTTTAGGATGGTATGAAGATGGGAAAATCATTGGGAAATACACTTGAACCAAAGGATCTGGTGGATAAATTTGGAGCTGATGCTGTCAGGTACTTTTCTTTGTGAGAGGTGGAATTTGGGAATGATGGGGACTATTCAGAGGACTGTTTCATAAATATAGTCAATGCACATCTCGCAAATACGAGTGGTATGTCTACTTGGCTACTAAATTCTTTATTGATTGGAATGTTTACTATCTTGTTCCAGTAGTATGTAGTAACATTAGTTAGAATTCTCTACTCAGTTTTTATGCTTCTTTGGATTCTCATTTTACTTGGGTTGCTTGTATTTCATATGCACAGGAAACCTTCTCAACTGTGCCCCTGGACTTTTGAAGAACTGCCAGTCCATGCTGGCTTTTGATTCTAGAACTGCTGCAGAAGGAAATCCATTCAAAGATACTGTAGAGAAGTTGGTAAGGATTAGCAATATATTCTTGAAGGTCTCATTTCTTTTGAATATTGTCATGTCTTTCGGAGTCTGCTGCTTAATGATGTCATCAACATGCATTATGCAATTGAATCTTTTAATGAGTTCTTCTTTGTTATCTTTTAACACATGATTTAATTTTGGAGTCCTTATGGTTTTTAAGTTTTGGCAGAGGTAATACTCAGTGAGCCTCATTAACACCAAAAGAGCTCCTTATACATGTCATGGACCTATGCAAGATTTCGTATTCATCTCTGCCACATTTTGACATGTGCCAGTGCCTGCATCTGGACAGTGCATGAAGACTGCCATTATATTTTGTGAAGTCATTTGATGAAGAAGTGGGCTTTACCTAGTGGTTGATACCTTGTGGAGAACCTTATATTGAAAATTTTTTTAATGGGAACTGCTGCAGAATCGGGCCTCGGTTTGTTTATATATGTGCATGCATGTCAAATAGGGGAAGGATGCCTGCAGGTAGCATACTATTTTGCTCATCTTTTTCATGGCTTAATAATTCATTATCTTTAGAATCTTGTTTGTTTGGGTTTCCTGGCCTAATACTGCATAGTTTTCTTCTTTGGCACTCACAGCTAGGCCAGAAGCAATTTTGATTGAAAAACCTTTCATTGATGAAAAATTTCTCACAAAATAAATTTAGCTAATATCTTAAAAGTTATTTTTCATAATGCATTAGGAGAATATATATAGAACATAATTCTAACCTTAATTCAAGCATTAAACCTTGTATAAAATCATAACAGGAATAGGATTCGGTAATGAGAAAATATGAAAAGTCATAGTAGGAATAGGACTTGATACAAAAAAGATGCTAAAATTATTCAAGTGCAAATATAGAAACCTAGATAAAAATCGATATGGTCTCTAATGGAAAATTTTAAAAAAAATTCGTCGAAATCTCTGAATCAGACTTGGGAAGTTTGCATGTTCTTGTTGGTCATAGTAGTATCTTTATGCTATATCTTGTGCTCTTAGACCCTCTCTTGATTTGGTGATTAATTAGATAAATTCTCTGCTAATTGATCAGACTTAATTGGCATAATTGAATCTTATGATATCCTTGATATTGTAGGCAACTAGTATATTAGCACATGCCATGTACATGAGGATTTTTTAGATCTATGCCATGCATTTTAGTGTTGGGCAGAAATAAAATGCACTACAATCAGTGAATTACTTATTAAGTTTGACAATCTCTCTTTCTACATGTACAAATCATGGCAATAAGAGTTACAAAGAAAGAGGTATAGCCTTTATAATTAAAGAGTCATTTCAAGTATTAGGATTCTAATGGACCGGATTCCCATCTCACACTATCACGTGTGAGATGGTTGTGTGAGATGGTTGATTGAACCACTGATGGTTATTCAGGAGTTCCTATTATACATAGTAGATGGTAGATGTCTTGGCTAAAGATAACAATATTTGTGGTTTAGGTGAAGGATAGTTGTTTAAATTTGTTCACATTTCTCTTCATATCTCTACAAATTAAACTGCTACAAATAACAAGACTTGATTTTTTCCAGTAATATTTATCTAGAAAAATATCAGACGTTTGAACCCTCAGATGAATTCTAGTTCTTGATACATAGAATTGCTAAAATTAAGCAATAAATTTATACTTATGCCAAAGCTTTTATTTTGGATACCATAAGAACATTTCCTCAAATTAGAGAGCAGCCACAATGGCATTTTAATAATCTATTAATATTTTGATTAATATGATAATTGTTAACATTGTTTGGTGAACATCTTCCATGGCAAGATCAATGAATTTGTCCTCATACATGTTAAGGATCGATAAGAAATGCAAGATTATATTTGCTAATTATTTCATTGTTCATTTATATGCAGGACGTCATAATTATATTGGAGGCAATGAGGATTATCACAATTGCATTATGTCCAATCACTCCAACCCTATGTTTAAGATTATACCTGCAACTTGGGTTTTCCAAGTATCGGTTTGGAATAGTGACTTGGGTACTTTCAACTCTTTATGCATCTTCCTTCTTATCTAATATACACTTCTGAATAGGCTTCTGCATGATGGAACATACAGCTTCATGGAACTTTTGTTGCATCCATGAATTCTCCTATTTAGTGTGGTAGTATGCTATGCTCAATCATTTTATAGAAAATACGATAGTAATGATAATGATAATGATTTTGGGATTTTGTTCCTGTGATAATTGAGAGCATCCGATTTTATTTATTTTGCAAATTTTCATTGATATTTACATTTATGATTGTCTTCTTGTCTTCATCATGTGGAGTGATACCAAATGAGGAGGAATGAAAGCAGGTCCGAAGGTGGCAGATCCTAAGCCAGTGTTTGCAAGGATTAAAGATAGAAAGGAAGGAGAAGATGAAGTGCTTCACAAGGTGGTCAAGGATAAGATGAGAACACCTTGTAGTCAAGGGCTTGTACAGGCTTAAAAATAATAGCTGACACTTTCTACTCGAAGCGGTAGGATTCTTCTTGGTTGCCATGAAGAAGGCATATGATTGAAAGGGTTTGCTTGAATGTGATTGCAGCAAGTTGAGCAGTTCTAAGGCATTGTGTTCAGCTTTGTAGCTAGTTATGCAACAAGTGCCTTTAACTCCTAAGGATTCTTTTGTACAGCGTGGTTGTGATAATGTTCCTTTTCAAGATCTATTTTAAGTGTTTAGTATCTCATATGACAGTTAAAAAACTTGTTGAACTTGGAGGAAATATGAGAATCTTCTGTCTCCTTTTTTTTTTCCAAATGCTTATGGTTTACTTGATGCATGGTAAACCTTGTGCTTCTAGTTCAGGAACAAATTTTTGAACTTCCCCATGTTAGTTGCTTTGCTGAGACATATAGAATACTCGGATCCACAAGAATGGTCTCTAAAAGCTTGGCCCTTTCAACCTTGGATGTTTTATTACTTTTGGTAATGGCTCCGCCCTTTTATTGGCTAATTTTTCTTTTATGCATTATGAACCACATATTATGCCTAACCTAAACGATACTACATTACTCGAAATATAAGGTCCTATGTTTTACTGCTTGTAAGTATTATATGAGTCTTCTTGTGATAATGATGATCATTTTGGTCTACCCGATACCTAGCTTCTGTCTTAATCTTATTAATTTTCACCCTTGTGAAGCATCATTTGTTTCATGAAATGGGAGAAAATGTTATGATTCTCTTCATCAATTATAGAAGAAATACTATTTTCTCTATTCATATTCTCTGATTTGCCTCTATGAATGTTTGCCAACTCATATCTTCTTAAATACCACTCTTCATATCAAAGATGTTCGTCTTAAGCATCTCATATAAGATAAAAAAAGAGGGAAGCATTTCGTGTGAAATGATGACAATGCATTTGATTACAATTTAAGAATCAATTCTAGTAGGTGTGGATTGGAAAGAGTAGTTCATGCTTGGGCTCAGATTAGTTACACTCATTTGAGCTCAATTTGACTAGGAGATGAGTTTCTATCTCTTTTAAGATTTGGCTCATAAATGACTTGGGCTTGAGTGTTTTAGGTTTGTAGAAATGAGAGCTAGCTAAATGAAAAGTTTGTTTAAGTTTATATTATTTGATTTGTTCACTTCGTTGTATTGTGTGGTGGTTGATTACAAAAGAATTCATTTATAAATTATTTTTATGAAAGTAATTAGTTTATCTAATTGTGCTAAATATTAATATTGAGTATATTGGATATGTTTGGTGTATGCTTGAACTAGTTGGCACCTTGTTTGGGCTTTACTCTTGATTGAGAAGGATTTTCTTGCATGTTCTCTTATATGGATTTTGAGATGAATATAGATCATAATATAGAATACTTAATGTTGAATGGCTATAGTTATATTACTTTATTTTTCATTGAACATGAAAAGTAGATTTCACTTTAGTATGTAAGAATGATGGATGCATTTAATTAATTAATTAACTAATTAATTAAAATTAAAACTTATGAAAATGAAATATTGGATAAAAGGTATTTGGACTAATCATTATATTGCCACTCAAGACTCCTTGACTTGTTAGTTCGGGCTAAAGCATGATATTATTGGATTACCAAATCACAAGTTATAGCATGATTACAATGAGTCCAAAGTTAAAAAGATAATGTTTGTGCCTACTTGAGACTTTTATTGAATCCAGTCCTTGACAAATTGATCATAATAAACTATTACTTGAAATTACCATTGATTCAAATTGATGATGTGTTTGATACATAAAGTTTGTTGAGTAGTTGAAATAGAAATTTAACTCTTGGTTAATTTGAAGTATGCATTTTAAGACATTTGCATTTTCAAGAGTTATATTTATTACTAAATATTTATTAATTATTTATACATGTATGCATGTAAAGAGATTCTTTAACTCATGCTACATCTTTGTCTTTCTTTTCACAGCTGCGTGATATTTAGCTCTTGATTGAGGTTTGAGATTTGCTTGTGAGAGATGCAAAGGAACTAAAAAATTTTTTGATGCCATTGATTGTAATGGAAATTTGTAGTTAGAATATCTATACTTTATTTTATTCTTGGAGATAGTGATTATATTGTGGATGTTTTATTTGGTATGCCTTACATATTCCCTAAGATTATATTTTATAGAATGTGTGGCCATGTTACATAGCAACCCGAGTAGATGATTGTAGAATAAGGTGTGATAGGATGATGCAGATAAAGAAAGTTAGAAGATGGATGCAGATGATATGCTGCACCAAGTTCAAAGCTCAAAAATAATTGAAAAAAGTGCTAGATAATATTTTAAAACCCAGAGTATTGATCAATTCGTAAAAGAACTTAAGTCATGTTAAAGGTTTCAATCATCGGGTCAACCAAGTTAAATCATGACATTATAATGATGTATTAAATACTTTTAATTTTAAGATAATACATATATTATTATTAATTATTCTTATGTTTAAAAATTAGATTGAAATTATTGATATATTAAAATAAATAAATAATAAAATTTGTTAATATTTTTAACAATATTTAGCATTTTGCACTACCATTCAACATTACAATAATACATGACTTTATTATAATATGCTTCGAAGTTAAAAGTAAGCAACTTATGTAAACCTAAATCCTAGCCTCGCTCACCATCACCCCCCAGCCCTCTACCACAATAAAGAAGGAAAAATTAGCTATCAGTAAATCCTTAACTAATTCTATAAAATAAGTGTAGTACTATAGTAACATAAAAATTTCACTCAAATAAGTTATTTAGCTAATGTGCACTTTTCTCAATGCAGGATGGGAGACCTAGCACAAGATTTAGAGTAACCCAATAAAAGATTAAACTAATTATATAGAAAATTAAATGAAATCTAAAAGTAAGAAAACTATTATAATTTGAAAATCTAAATGTTAAGAAAAATTAAACAAATAAATTATCTAATTAACAAATAGCTTTACCCACTCGCTACTTGTTGGCACTAAGGACTCTATTAACTAATGCAATCGAGATGCTCCACAAGACTCCAAGAATAAAAGGAATAAATTCATTAAGAACTAAGAGCATACATCAATTGCATGCATTAGTACTCTCCAAAATTCATTAGGTACCGTGTAGAATGCACCACAGATGAAAAAAATTAAGAGCAGAAATGATTGAAATTTTCTCATAAGAAAGAAATTTTATTGAACTATGAAAAACTAGAGTATATAGGGGTATTAATTTATTGGCTTTGGAGCCCTTATGATGACAAGAATAAATGGGGACCCTTAAAGTTTGAAAAGAACAAGAAAAGAAAAAAAAGGCCTTAAGGCTACACCTAGGGGTGTCTATGGAAGTAAAAAAACATTTGACAACAAGGTATATGCATCCAATTTAATATGATGATACACTAACTATTGTTAATTGCTTTTGTTTGAGATGGACTTGAACCGGCCAATTTGGTGGTCATCTAGGATTCAAATTGGATATATAGTAGGATTTCTACCATCAAAATTAATAATCTAATACCATGTGTACCACCATCAGATTAAATTTAACACCATAAGGCCTATAGTTAGATTTTTAGTTTGGATTAGTACTAAACTACTTTAGTAATTTAGCCATAACTTTTTTTATCCAAGTTCTAATTAGGTGATTTAGGTGGTGTTAAGAATCTTCCTCAATATCAAATACAGTGGAAGTGTTTGTACTGCAAATTTAATTTGTGCCAACTAGGATAAAGTTATCTTTCATATTGATATATGAAGGGTTGCTTCTTGAAGTTATGTTTTTACTCCTTGGTTCAATCTTTCAAGACCATTGAACATAGAATTTAATGTATGAGGGTCTAAAAATACTAGACAAAAATTGTATTTAATTTGAGTTCTTTAGTTCTACATGTTCCAATCGGCATAAGTTTTTAAAATTTTCTTAATATATAACTCATATAGGGCTAAATGCATAACCATATGGATCCTTACGTTCTCTATTGTTTAAGCCTTGATATCCTGGCTAAGAATCTAAAGTTAGTCAAATATAACCATGAAAAAATTATTTAGATTCAAAATTTGTATTTATAAAAAAAATATATGCGGTAGAAAGTAACATACATAGAGATGCACACAATTATAAGATTTATTACAAATTTCCATAGCAACAATTAGAGAACAAACAACAAGCTCAGAGCTCAAGTTGCAAAGAAGTTTAACACTAGGAAATAGGTTTAGAATAATAAACGTTATAGCTTGACATTTATTAGAGGTAAGATACTAAGACTTTAACTCCCACTTAAGCTTCACCAGATCTTCTAACGAACTCTATTTCCAAGGTAGGCATTCCTAATTGCACGCATAGCGGTGGCAACATCACTCATGTTCAACCTTTGTTGCACTAATTCACTAGAGCAAGAAAGACCAATTCTTGCCATGGATGCTAAGCATTCTTGACTTTTACCCTCATCTTCTGCAAGCAGCATTAGGGGATCCACAATTGCCATGATTTTATTAGGAAAAGCTGTCTCAACGAATTTCCAAAGGCTTAAGCCATCTTTAAACATATCATCAATAGGTCTCTTTCCAGTAAGCATCTCCAAGAGAAGAATGCCATAGCTATAGACATCACCAGAAGTAGACACCTGACCACCTGCGCCATATTCTACAATCCACACATTTAAATGGTTGAGCAAAATGAACAAATTCAATCATTATCTTCAATTCCAAAAGAGAACAGAAATAGAAGAAAGAAAGTTCAACATGGATATCTAAAATTAAACAACTATGAGCCAAGAAGATGAATGGAAATAGAACATACCTGGAGCTATATATCCGATAGATCCTCTTATCCAACTTGAGCAGCTCTGATACATAAAGGAGTTTGTTGTAGCTTTAAATATGAATCTTGCTAGACCGAAGTCCCCCACATGAGCAACCATCTCATTATTAAGTAACACATTACTAGGTTTTAGATCACAATGAACAACAGATGGCTGACAATTATTATGAAGGTAATCTATTGCATCGGCCACATCAATTGCTATGTTCATCCTTTGAAGTAGGCTTAGACCTTCTGAATGATGATGCTCATCTAACTTTGGATGTAACCATTTCTCTAGACTTCCATTAGGAATAAACTCAAAAACCAAAGCTTTGAAATCATTGCCTCTAAAATCAACCATCGTGCAACAAGTTATGACCTTGACAAGATTTCGATGTCGAGTTCTTCTCAGCACCTCACATTCAGCTAGAAAGCTCTTTGAAGCTCCTTCATATTGGAGCTTGAAAACCTTCACAGCAACAATTGCCTGTGGAGTGCCTAACATGCCTTTATAAACAGTGCCATACCCTCCTTTACTGATGAGATTGATGGAAGAGAATCCATCAGTTGCTCTAACTAGTTCAGTGTAAGAAACTCTGAGAAATTGATCTTCCAATGGAGATGCAGTGAAAGAATTCATCCTTGACTTTTGTTTCTTTTGAAGGATGAGAAAGGAGAATAGAAGGATCATGCAGAAGATTACACCAGTTATTGGAATCACTATTTTTAGCAGTATAGGCCATCTAATCTTTCTCAACGATCTCTTTTGGCATACGGGTAGATGCAATTCTGGAACACCTCCACAAAGTTGATTATTTCCTCTAATAGAAAACTTAGTTGTATTTTTGAAGATCCCCTTCACAGGCACTTTACCTTCCAGATTATTGAAAGATAAATTTAAATATTCCAATAGAATCAATCTTCTAAAAATGCTGGAATAGACCCTGTAAGTTTGTTTTGCGATAGATCTAATTCTTGAAGGTTCTTCATGTTGCTTAAGGATTGAGGAATTATCCCTTGGAATAAGTTGTAATCCAAATACAAGTACTCCAACATTATACAATTGCCAAGCGTGCTAGGAATATTACCGGACAACATGTTCCCAGAAATATCTAGCCTTCCTAGATTCTTCAATACACCAACTTCATCAGGAAGTGATCCAACCAATGAATTCATAGATAAATCAAGATAACTTGACAAGGAGAAAAGGCTTAAAATCTCTTTAGGTATGGTTCCACTGAGATGATTGTTCCCAAGGTACAATTCTGATAGGTAAGTTAGATTTCCAAGCCCGGGAGGTATGGAACCTTGCAAGTTATTCTGGCCCAAATAGAGTATAGTCAATCGAGTGAGATTGCCTAAAGAGGATGGAATTTGCCCTGCAAACCTGTTGTAAGACAAGCTTAACATCTGCAGCCACATAAGCTTACCAATGCTTTCTGGGATAGTGCCTGTGAAAAGGTTTTTGCCGAAAGATAGTTTGTACAGGTTGGCTAGGTTTTCAATTTCACTAGGAATTCTCCCTGATATATAGTTTTTTGCCATTAGCAATATTTGGAGTTGTGAGGAGAGGTTGACTATGGAGTGGGGCAACATGCCTCCGAGCAAATTGTCAACGAGGGACAAGCACACTAAATGGCTACAGTTTGTTAGAGAGTCAAGAAATTCCCACCCCTTGGCATCTCCTGTTTCTAGTTGATTTGATTCTACATTAAGTTTGACGAGGTCTGCTAGCTTCCCCAACTCAGATGGCACCCTTCCAATAAAATGGTTACCTGAAATGTCAATGACTTTAAGCCTCGAAGCATTTCCTAATGTTGCTGGAATAGGTCCATCAAACTGGTTAATACCCAAGTAAAGGTATTGAAGATTAGGAAGAGTAATGCCAATATCTGATGAAATCCTTCCTCGTAAATTGTTGGATGCCACAGAGAAAAACTGCAGAGATGAGATGTTGTAAAGAGCGCTGGGGATTGTACCTGTAAGATTATTAGCAGCCACTCGAAAATATTCTAGGGTCGTGAGGCGGCCGATGTCATCCGGGATGCTTCCAACCAGATGATTAAAAGGGAGGGAAAGTCGTGTGAGTGATGATAGGTTACCGATGGAAGGTGGAATATCCCCAGTCAATTCGTTTTTCGCGAGATATAGCTCAGCAAGATTCGTAAGGGAGGCGATGCCTGGTGGAATGTTGCCAGTGAGCTGGTTGGAGGTCAAGTCGAGAATTCTAAGCTGAGAGCAGTGGGTCAAGTTGGTGGGGAGGCCACCAAGGAATGGATTGAAACTCAGATTGAGATGTTTCAGCCGGCGCAAACGGCCCAACTCTGGTGGGATCTCGCTGAAGAAACCATTATTATCGAGGACAAGTCTCCGAAGAAAGGTGAGGTTTCCTGTGGAAGGTGACAACGAGCCCTCCAATCCCCACGAGCTGAGGTCCAAGGCGGAGACCCTCTGCTTGTGTCTCCTGCTGCATGTGACCCCCAACCAGTTGCAGAAATGGACGCTGTCGTTCCACGAGCTCAGAACTCCAGAGGGGTCACGAGTTATTTGATCTTTGAAAGCAAGAAGGGATAGATGGTCAGTCTCGTTTCCGAATCGGAAAGCTCCGGTGGAATCGACCCCGGATGGCGCCAGTAAGCATGAGAAGGACCAGAGCAAGAACAATAACAACCCCACGTTCACTATCTGTTCAGGTTTCATGTTGTCTCGTAAAAGAGAAATCATGCAGCTCTGCTTAAGAAACACCACTGAGAGGTAGTAGGTGTATTATTAAATTATAAAACAAAAGAAAAAAAATATATATATAAAAGGAGAGCTCAAGGTTCGTCAGGTTTTGAGATTTTTCGATCCATACCTGGCTTTTTAATGGTGTCAGCAGAGAAGCAAATCCTTCCGAGCTTGAATAGGGAAAAGAGGAACCTCACCTTCCAGCGCTCTGGCCTGGAATTACTTGATTCCAAGTGATATCATCATATGCTTTCAAAAGCTTTACAGGTTATAGAGTCACCATGAGAAAACTGCATAATTTTTTGTTTTGTTTTGGTTGGTCATCGTTCTTCTGCTGCCAACTTAATTTATAGGCCACGGGGGCCTCAGGAGAAAGAGGAATGGTCGGCGTCCGCGTCTTTTTCAACTTGTCCTCTCCTGGCTCCTCCACCTGCCAGCCCTCTTCCTGGTCTGTTAACCCCTGTGGGAGCCTCTTCAACGTTCATTCCTCCCACAACCACTCCCCTCTAGCTTAATTTAAAGGTGCCCTCAACCACGCTGTTCTTGCTCACTGTGCCTCGTCTTTAATTTAAACCCTCCATGCTCGTCCGTACACACAATCTATTTCATAAAAGCGATGATTCCATTTTAGTCGTTGCTGGTGGTTTGCTATGAGTCCTAACTCCACTAGGATTTGTATCTACTTCAGCTAGCTATCGCGTCAGTCATGGGACCTAATTTGTATGAATTTTTATCGCATCAAGTTGTTTGAGTAGAATAATTTGCTTATTGTCCTCAGTTTTATCTACGATGGGATCATTGTGGCACAAGGCCAAGTGATAGATATGATATATTTGAGTTAAATATGTTGAATAATTTTATTAGAATTTTATAGCATCAAATTATTTGAGTTGAATATGTTGGCTGCCTATGTTTTATTCATAGTAGAATCGGTCACGAGTTATAATTATGAGGGAACATTGCATTATATTTTTCTACATCCCATGCAAATTAACGAGACTTCTGTGCTAATGATTTTATCCTTATCATGCGGAAGAAGCACGTTGACTTTGACCCACGGTGAAAAAGATGAGCAAGTGAGAAGTTCATGGAGAACGTCGACACAAACTTCACATTGATAGAGTATTGGAGGTTCATTGTGAGTCCTAGTTCTACGAAGATTTTTTTTTTTTTTTAATTCAGCTGGATGTCATATCAATGATAGGCCTCATTTCATTAGAATTTTACACCATCAAATTATTTGAGTAGAATATGCAGTTTAGTGCCTATGTCTTATTTATAGTAGACTTAGTCAAGTGATAGATAGGAGTTTTAATTGTGGTGGGACATGCTGTTGGAATTTTTTTTTATATCTCTTATCATTTGTATAGACTTGAGTGCTAATGATTTTGTCCTTAATACGTAGAAAAATCAAAGTGAAGCCGAAACATGTTGAAAGAGATATGAGCGAGAAGTTGCTCAGATAAAATCATCAACACAAACTTCATAATGAAAGAGTGTCACCAATTCATTATGAGTCCTAGTTTTATTTAGATTTTTTATTTTGATTTAGCCGGTTATCATATCAATAATAGGACTAATTTTATTAGAATGTTATAGTATCAAGTTATTTGGGCCTAATTTTATTAACATTTTAAGGTATCAAGTTATTTGTGTATAATACGTGAAGTGACTATGTCTTATTTATGGTTGAGTTGGTCAAGTCTTGTGATAGGTAAGAGTTACAATTGTGGTGGGACATCATATTAAATTTTTCTACATTTCCTATGAATTGACTAGACTTGAGTGCTAACGGTTTTGTCCTTATTATATAGAAAAGTCATAGTGAAATTGGTGTACATTGAAGGAGATGAATGTGCGAAAAGTTGCCCACATAAAATCATCAACACAAGCTTCATAATAAAAGAATGTGTCACTGATTCATTAGTCCTAGTTCTATTGAGATTTTTAATTTTTATTTAGCTTGTTATCATATCAATTATAGGCCTTATTTTATTAAAATTTTCTAGCGTCAAGTTATTTGAGTAAAATATGTTGCTTATTGCCTATGGCTTGTTTATGGTATAGTTGATCAAGCCGTGTGATAAATAGGAGTTATAATTGTGATGGGACATTAAGCTGCATTTTTCTATGTCTCGTGCATAAAGACTTGAATGCTTATAGTTTTGTCCTTATTATTTTGAAAAATCATAATGAACTCGACATGCATCGATAATGGGAGAGGGAGAGTTAGGAGTTGCTCGCATAGGATCGTTAACACAAACTCCATATTTCTACTTAGACTTTTTATTTTAATTTAGATGTTTATCATATTAATGATAAGCCTAATTTTTTTAAAATTTGATAGCATCAGGTTATCTGAGTAGAATGCATTGCTTAGCATTCATATATTATTTATAGTAGAGTTGATCAAGTCTTATGATAGATGAGAGTTATAATTGGGGTGGGACATAATATTTGATATTTTTACATTTCAAATGAATCAACTAGACTTGAATGCTAATGCTTTTATCCTTATTGTACAGATATAGAAAATCACAGCAAATGATGAAATTTTGGTTCTTAATTTTTCTTTTCATGAAGTGGACAACAGTGCTATCAAGGAAAGAGGGGTTGATATTACCCTGGCTTTTTATTTTGCATGAATTTATATAATATTTATTTTAATAAAATATTTTTGTTTAATTTATTTTTCTTTTACAGTGATAAAATTGTAGTCCTTCTCTATGCCTATGCTAGAACAAGACAAAATATTCCAGCGAGTTGCTCTGCTAACCATCATATAGATTTTTTCATGGTCCTGGTTGGATGTGCTCAGTTTTGACGAACTATTTGTCCTGAAATTCCACAAGTCTTCCGTTAAAAGCCAATGCTACTCAGAGACTTGCATTGATGAACCAATGCAGTCTACATGTTCGTAGTATTATCAATGGATTTTATTACGATCAATTCAATCTCAATAAATAGTGAGAGAGAAAGGAGGACATTGATTTCTACGTTGTCTGGTAGTTTGTGATGCGTATGGTTGCAGTCGTTGCCGTTGCCGTTGCCGCTACGAAATTGACTTAGCAAAAGCAGCCGGTGCCTTCGGTTTCTACATTCCTTCCGCATGAGGGTGTTGACTTTTAACTTTATTTTACCCCTTTTACATTTCTGGTGTCCCCCTGACTTTTTAGTCGTGTGATCCACATGCTAGGTACCCTGTATAATGTCCAACAATCTTACAACCAAATGGTTCAAACTCAAAAAAAAATAGCATGCTATCTTGGTATAAAAAAAAAGTTTACATAGTATCATATCACTGAACTCGATAATGTATCAGTATAGATCATGATATTAATTTTGTAAACCTTGATCTCGACATAGTA
>JACVBY030000042.1:27500-45961 GCA_017589505.3 Metroxylon sagu | reverse complement strand
AGCGTTGCTCTAAAAATCGAGATTGGATCAAACTTAAAATCAAACCGAGAATCAAGTAGATCTAAAGTTTTGCTCCAAGATTGGGATAAGGAATAAAACTAAGATCAAACACAAATCCAAGTTCAATTTGAAACATTGCTCCAAGATCGAGTAAGATCAAACTTAGATCAAACCCGTGTTAATGGAGTTCAATTTGGAGTGTTGAACCAAGATCGAATTGGATCAAACTTAGACTAAACCAAAATCAAGTACAATCTAAAAAGCGAGTGTTATAAGATTGAGATTTGATCAATAAGTCCGGATCATACCTAAATTAAAGGTTTAATCGAGAGCATTGCTCCAAGAACGATTTAGATCAAACTAAGATCAAATCCGAATCAAGCTAAATCGGAGGAGCGTTGTTCTAAGGAGTCGAGCTAAGATCAAACTAAGATTAAACTCGAATCAAGTTTAATCTGGAGTGTTGCTCCAAAATCGAATAAGATCAAACCAAGATCGGTCCCAAATCAAGTCCAATCAAAAGTATTGCTAAATGTTCATATTAGATTAAACAAAGATTAAACCCAAATAAATTCCAATCTGATGCGTTGCTTCAAGATCGGATTGGATTAAACTTAGATAAAATCTGGATCAAGTTGAATAAGAAGTGTTGCTCCAGGATTGGGTTAGATCAAACCAAGATCAAACCCAAATCATGTCCATTCTAGAGTGTTACTTCAAGGTTAGGTAGGATCAAGCTTAAAACAAATCCGAATCTGCTCCAATTTAGAGCATTGCTTCAAGATTAGGTTGGACCAACCTTATATCAAACCCAAATCAAGTACAATATATAGTGTTGCTCCAAGATCGGGTTCCATTAAACCAAGATCATACACAAATCATGTTCGATCGAAAGTGTTGCTCCAAGATTAGGTTGGAACAAACTTAGATCAAACCCGAATCAAGTCTAATCTAGAGCGTTGCTCCAAGATTGGGTTGGATCGGGTTCAACCAAACTTAGATCAAACCCGAATCAAGTCCAATATGAAGAGTTGCTACAAGATTGAGTTAGATAAAACTTAGATCAAATCCAAATCAAGTTCAATTTGGAGCATCTCTCTAAGATCAAGTTCGAACAAACTAAGGTCAAACCCAAATCAAGTCCAATATGGAGCATTGCTCTAAGTTCGTGATGGAACAAACTTTGATTGAACTTGAATCAAGTCCGATCTTAAATGTTGCTCTAAAATCGAGTTGGATCAAACTTAGGATCAAATCCGAATCAAGTCAAATATGGAGCATTACTCTAAGTTCATGATGGAACAAACTTTGATTAAGCTTTGAATCAAGTCCGATCTTGAACGTTGCTCTAAAATCGAGTTGGATCAAACTTAGGATCAAATCCGAATCAAGTCAAATATGGAGCATTCCTCTAAGTTCATGATGGAACAAACTTTGATTAAACCTGAATCAAGTCCGATCTTGAACGTTGCTCTAAAATCGGGTTGGATCAAACTTAGGATCAAATCCGAATCAAGTCCAATCTATAGCTTTGCTTTAAGTTCAAGTCAGATCAAACCAAGATCAAACCCAAATCATGTCTAATCTAGATCGTTGCTCCAAGATAGGATTGTATCAAAGTTAGATCAAACTCAAATCAAGTTGAATTTAAAGCATTGCTCCAAGATTGGGTTAGATCAAGCTAAGATTAAACCCAAATTAACTCCAATCTAGAGTGTTCCTCCAAGATTGGGTAGGATCAAACCTAGATCAAACCCAAATTAGATCCAATCTAATGTGCTGGCCTAAGATCAGGTTAGATCAAACCTAGATCAAATCCAAATCAAGTCCAATCTTGAGCAACAGATCGGGTTGGATCAAACTTAGATCAAACTCGGATCAAGTCGAACTTAGCACGTTGCTCCAAGATTGGGTTGGATGAAACCTAGATCAAATTATATCAATCCAAATCAAGTTCATTTTAGAGTGCTGCTCCAAAATTGAGTTAGATCAAACTTTGATCAAACCAAATCTACTTCAACCTATAGCGTTGCTTCAAGGTTAGGTTTGATCAAACTTAGATCAAACCAAAATCAAGTCCAATCTAGGGTGTTGCTCCAAGATTGGGTTGAATCAAACTTAGATCAAATCAAATCAAGTCAATCCAAAGTATTTCTTTAAGATTGAGTTAGATCAAATCAAGATCAAACTTGAATCTAGTTCATTCTGTGGCATTGCTTTAAAATCGAGTAAGCTCGAACCAAGATCAAAATCGAATCAAGTTCAAGCCAAGCATTGCTCCAAGATCGGGTAGGATCAAACTCGGATCAAATGTGAATCGGGTCAATCTAGAGTGTTGCTCCAAGATCGGGTTGGATTAAACTTAAATCAAACCCTCGAACCAAGTCCAATTTGGCACGTTGCTCTAAGACCAGGCTGGATCAGACTCAGATTAAACCCAAATCAAGTCTAATTTATAGCGTTGCTCTAAGACAATGTGTTGCTCTAAGATCATGTTGGATGAAACTTAGATCAAACTTCAATAGGTTAAATTTAGAGCGTTGCCCCAAGATCGTATTGAATCAAAATTAGATCAAACTCAAATCAATTCCAAGGTGGAGCATTCCGCTAAGATTGAGTTAGATCAAACCCAAATCAAGTCCAATTTAGAGTGTTCCTCCAAGATTGAGTTTGATCAAAGCAAGATGAAACTCAAATCAAGTTAAATCTACAGCGTTCCTCTAAGATTCATTAAAAATAAAACAAAGATTAAAACTGAATCTAATTCAGACTAGAGCATTGCTCCAAGTTTAGAATAGATTGAAACTAGTTCAAACTTAAATGAAGTTTAATCTAAAGCATTGCTCTAAGATCAAGCTAGATCGAGCTCGGATCAACTCCAATGTAGAGCGTGGCTCCAAGGTAAGGTTGGATCAAACTTAGATCAAACCAGAATTATGTTCAATCTAGAGCACTGCTCCAAGATCTGTTTGGTTCAAATCAAGTTCAATCTAGAGCATTGCTCCAAGGTCGATTAGGTTCAAACCAAGATTGGGCCCAAATCATGTCTAACCTAAAGCCTTGCTCTAAGATCGATTTAGATCAAATCAAGATCGAATCCAAACCAAGTTAAACTGGGAGTGTTGGTCCAAAATTGGTTAAATTAAACCAAGATCGAACCCGAATCGAGTTTGATATGGAGCATTATTCCATGATCGAGTCGGATCAAATAAGAACAACCTATAATCAAGTTTAATCAGGAATATTACTACAAGATCGGGTTGGATCAAATTTTGATCAAACTCGAATTGAGTCCAATTACTACAAGATGAAATTTTGATCAAACCTGAATCAAGTTTAATCAGGAGCATTACTACAAGATCGAGTTGGATCAAATTTTGATCAAACCCAAATCAAGTCCAATTTGAAGTGTTGCTCTGAGATCAAGTTGGATAAAACCTAGATCAAATCCAAATCAAGTTCAATCTGAAGTGTTTTCAAGATTAGGATAGATCAAACTTAGATCAAAGCAGAATCAAGTGGAATCTAAAGCATTACTCCAAGATCGGGATAGATCAAATCCAAATCAAGTCCAATCTAGAGTGTTTCTTTAAGATCTGGTAAGTTCAAACCAAGATCGAGGCCAAATCAAGTCCAATCTAAGCATTGCTCTAAGATTGGTTTAGATGAAATTAAGATCGAATTCGAATCAAGTTGAATTGGGAGTGTTGGTCCTAAATCAGCTTAGATCAAACCAGGATCAAACCTAAATAAAGTTCAATCTAGAGCACCATTCCATGATCAGGTCAGATCAAGTAAAAACAAACTCGAATCAAATTTAATTTGGAGCATTATACTATAAGATTTAGTTGGATCAAATTTAGATCAAACTCGAATCAAGTCCAATCTGAAGCATTGCTTCAAGATCAGTTGGATCGAACTAAAATCAAACCCGAATCAATTCAATCTAGAGCATTGCTTTATGATCAGATCAGATCAAACCAAGATCGATCTTGAATTAAGTTCAATTTGGAGCATTGCCACAAATTCAAGTTAGATCAAACCAAGATCAAACTCGAATCAAGTCCAATCTGGAGCGTTGCTCTAAAATCAGATTGGATCAAACTTAAATCAAACCAGAATCAAGTAGAATCTAAAGTTTTGCTTCAAGATTGGGATAGATAAAACTAAGATCAAACACAAATCAAGTTCAATCCGAAACATCGCTCCAAGATCGAGTAAGATCAAACTTAGATCAAACCCGTGTCAGGTTCAATTTGGAGTGTTGAACAAGATCGAATTGGATCAAACTTAGACTAAACCAAAATCAAGTACAATCTAAAGCAGTATTATAAGATTGAGTTTTATGAAACCCAGATCATACCTAAATTAAGTTTAATCGAGAGTATTGCTCCAAGAACAGTTTAGGTCAAACTAAGATCAAATCTGAATCAAGCTAAATCGGGAGCGTTGTTCTAAGATCGAGCAAGATCAAACTAAGATTAAACTCGAATCAAGTTTAATTTGGAGTGTTGCTCCAAAATCGAATAAGATCAAACCAAGATCGGTCCCAAATCAAGTCCAATCTAAAGCATTGCTAAATGTTCAGATTAGATTAAACAAAGATTAAACCCAAATAAATTCCAATCTGATGCGTTGCTTCAAGATCGGATTGGATTAAACTTAGATAAAATCTGGATCAAGTTGAATAAGAAGTGTTGCTACAGGATTGGGTTAGATCAAACCAAGATCAAACCCAAATCATGTTCGGTCTATAGCGTTTCTTCAAGATTAGGTAGGATCAAACTTAAAACAAATCTGAATCTGGTCCAATTTAGAGCATTGCTTCAAGATTAGGTTGGGTCAACCTTATATCAAACCCAAATCAAGTACAATATAGAGTGTTGCTCCAAGATCAGGTTCTATTAAACCAAGATCATACACAAATCATGTTCGATCGAAAGTGTTGCTCCAAGATTAGGTTGGAACAAACTTAGATCAAACCCGAATCAAGTCCAATCTAGAGCGTTGCTCCAAGATTGGGTTGGATTGGGTTCAACCAAACTTAGATCAAACCCGAATCAAGTCCAATCTGAAGAGTTGCTACAAGATTGAGTTAGATAAAACTTAGATCAAATCCAAATCAAGCTCAATTTGGAGCATCTCTCTAAGATCAAGTTCGAACAAACTAAGGTCAAACCCAAATCAAGTCCAATATGGAGCATTGCTGTAAGTTCATGATGGAACAAACTTTGATTGAACTTGAATCAAGTCCGATCTTAAACGTTTCTCTAAAATCGAGTTGGATTAAACTTAGGATCAAATCTGAATCAAGTCAAATATGGAGTAGGGTTTAGGATTTAAGGTTTGAGGCTTAGGTTTTGGGGTTTTAAGATTTTATGATTTAGGGTTTTAAGGTTTTAGAGTTTAGGGTTTAGGGTTTAGGGTTTGAGACTTAGGGTTTGGGGTTTTAAGATTTTACAATTTAGGGTTTTAAGGATTTAGAGTTTAGGGTTTAAGGTTTTAGGGTTTTGGGGTTTTGGAGTTTAGGGCTTAAGGTTTTAGAGTTTAGAGTTTAGGGTTTAGGATTTTAGGGTTTTAGGGTTTAGCATTTAGGGTTTTAGGGGTTTAGGGTTTAGGATTTTAGGGTTTAGGATTTAGCATTTAGGGTTTTAGGGTTTAAGGTTTTAGGATTTAGGGTTTAATGATTTAAGGCTTTAGTGTTTAATAGTTTTAGGGTTAACGATTTAGGGTTTTTAGGTTTTAGGTTTTTAGGGTTTATGGTTTTAGGGTTTAGGGTTTACGATTTGGGGTTTAGGGTTTAAGGCTTAGGGTTTGGGGTTTTAAGTTTTTAAGGTTTAGGGTGTAGGGTTTTAGGGTTTTGGATTTAGGGTTTTAGGGGTTAGGGTTTAGGGTTTTAGGGTTTAGGGTTTAGGGTTTAAGGCTTAGGGTTTAGGGTTTTAAGGTTTAGGGTTTAGGGTTTTAAGGTTTTAGAGTTTAGGGTTTAAGGTTTAGGGTTTAGGGTTTTAGGGTTTTAAGTTTAAGGTTTTGGGTTTAGGGTTTTAGGATTTAGGGTTTTGGAGTTTTGGAGTTTAGGGTTAAGTTTTTAGAGTTTTGAGCTTAGAGTTTAGTGTTTTAGGGTTTTAGGGTTTAGGGTATAGGGTTTTAGGGTTTAGGGTTTAGGGTTTTAGGGTTTAAGGGTTTAAGTTTTAAGGGTTTAGGGTTTAAGGGTTTTTAAGGTTTAAGGTTTAGGGTTTTAAGGTTTTAGGTTTTTAAGGTTTAGGGTTTTAGGGTTTAAGGTTTACAGTTTTAGGGTTTAAGGTTTGAGGCTTAGGATTTGGGGTTTTAAGGTTTTAGGGTTTAGGGTTTTAAGGTTTTAGATTTTAGGGTTTAGGTTTAGGGTTTAGGGTTTTAGGTTTAGGGTTTAGGGTTTTAGGGTTTAGGGTTTAGAGTTAAGGGTTTTAGGGTTTTGAGTTTAGTGTTTAGGGTTTTGAGTTTAGTGTTTAGGGTTTAAGGTTTTTAGGCTTTAGGGTTTAGGGTTTAGGGTTTTAGGGTTTAGGGTTTAGGGTTTTAGGGTTTAGGGTTTTAGGGTTTAGGGTTTTAGGGTTTAGGGTTTAGTTTTTTAGGGTTTAGGGTTTAGGGTTTAAGGTTTAGGGTTTAGGGTTTAGGGTTTAAGGTTTTAGGGTTTAGGGTTTAGGTTTTAGGGTTTTAGGGTTTAGGGTTTAGGGTTTTAGGGTTTAGGGTTTAGGGTTTTAGGGTTTTAGGGTTTAGGGTTTAGGGTTTAGGGTTTTAGGGTTTAGGGTTTTAGGGTTTTAGGATTTAGGGTTTAGGGTTTTAGGGTTTAGGGTTTAGGGTTTTAGGGGTTTAGGGTTTAAGGTTTAGGGTTTTAGGGTTAAGGGTTTGGGGTTTAGGGTTTAAGGCTTAGGGTTTAGGGTTTTAAGGTTTTAGGGTTTAGGGTTTAGGGTTTTAGGGTTTTGGGGTTTTGGAGTTTAGGGTTTAGGGTTTTAGGGTTTAGGGTTTTAGGGTTTTGGGTTTTAAGGTTTAGGGTTTAAGGGATTTAGGGTTTTAAGGTTTAGGGTTTAAGGGTTTTAGGTTTTAAGGTTTAAGGTTTTAGGGTTTAGGGTTTTAGGGTTTAGTGTTTAGGGTTTAGGTTTTAAGGCTTGGGATTTAGGGTTTTAAGGTTTTAGGGTTTAGGGTTTTAAGGTTTTAGGGTTTAGGGTTTAGGGTTTAGGGTTTAGGGTTTAGGGTTTTGGGGTTTTGGGTTTGGGGTTTAGGGTTTTAGGTTTAGGGTTTTAGGATTTTGGTGTTTAGGATTTTAAGGTTTAGGGTTTTAAGATTTAGGTTTTATGATTTTAAGGGTTTAGGGTTTAGGGTTTTAGGATTTATGATTTAGGTTTTACGATTTTAGGGTTTTAGGGTTTAAGGGTTTAAGGGTTTTTGGGTTAAAGGTTTAGGTTTTACGATTTTAGGGTTTAGGTTTAAGGGTTTAAGGGTTTTAGTGTTAAGGGTTTAAGGTTTTAAGGTTTTAGGTTTTCAGGGTTTAGGGTTTTAGGGTTTAAGGTTTAGGGTTTAGGGTTTGAGGTTTAGGATTTAAGGTTTAGGGTTTAGGGTTTTACGGTTTTAGGGTTTAGGGTTTGAGGCTTAAGGATTTTAGGTTTTAGGGTTTAGGGTTTTAAGGTTTTAGATTTTAGGGTTTAGGTTTAGGGTTTAGGGTTTTAGGTTTAGGGTTTAGGGTTTTAGGGTTTAGGGTTTAGAGTTAAGGGTTTTAGGGTTTTGAGTTTAGTGTTTAGGGTTTAAGGGTTTTAAGATTAAAGGTTTAAGGTTTTTAGGTTTTAGGTTTTTAGGGTTTAGGGTTTTAAGGTTTAAGTTTTAGGGTTTGGGGTTTAGGGTTTAGGGCTTAGGGCTTAGGGTTTGGGTTTTTAAGGTTTTAGTGTTTAGGGTTTTAGGATTTAGGGTTTAAGGTTTTAGGGGTTTAAGGTTTAGGGTTTTAGGATTTAGGGTTTAGGGTTTAGGGTTTTAGGATTTAGGGTTTTATGGTTTTAGAGTTTAGGGTTTAAGGTTTTAGAGTTTAGAGTTTAGGATTTAGGGTTTTATGGTTTAGGGTTTTAGGGTTTTAGGGTTTTCAGGTTTAGGGTTTAGGGTTTTAAGGGTTTAAGGGTTTAGGGTTTTAAGGGTTTAAGGGTTTAAGGTTTAAGGGTTTAGGGTTTTAGGGTTTAGGGTTTTAGGGTTTTAGGGTTTAGGGTTTTAGGGTTTAGGGTTTTAAGGTTTAAGGTTTAGGGTTTAGGGTTTATGGCTTAGGGTATTGGGTTTTAAGGTTTTAGGGTTTAGGTTTTTAAGGTTTTAGAGTTTTGCATTTGGGGTTTAGGGTTTAAGGTTTTGGGGTTTTGGGTTTTGGTTTCAGGGTTTTAGGATTTAGGGTTTGGGGTTTGGGGTTTTAGCGTTTAGGGTTTTAGGAGTTTAGGGTTTAGGGTTTTAGGATTTAGGGTTTAGGATTTATGGTTTAGGGTTTTAGGGGTTTAGGGTTTAAGGTTTTAGGATTTAAGGTTTAGGGTTTAGGGTTTAGGGTTTAGGGTTTATCTTTTAGTGTTTAAGGTTTGAGGCTTAGGGTTTAAGGCTTGGGGTTTGAGGTTTTAAGGTTTTAGGGTTTAGGGTTTAGGGTTTTAGGGTTTTCGGTTTAGGGTTTAAGGTTTTAGAGTTTAAGGCTTAGGGTTTAGGGTTTTAGGGTTTAAAGTTTAGGGTTTAGGGTTTATGGTTTTAAGGTTTGAGGTTTTAAGGTTTTAGGGTTTTAGGGTTTAAGGTTTTAAGGTCTAAGGTTTAGGGTTTTAGGATTAGGTTTTAGGGATTTGGGGTTTAGGGTTTTAGGATTTAGGGTTTTAGGGTTTAGGGTTTAAGGGTTAAGGCTTAAGGGTTTAGAGTTTAAGGGTTTTAGGGTTTAGAGTTTAAGGTTTAGGTTTTTAGGGTTTAAGGTTTTAGGGTTTAGGGCTTAGGGTTTATCTTTTAGTGTTTAGGGCTTAGGTTTAGGGTTTTAAGGCTATGGTTTGAGGTTTTAAGGTTTTAGGGGTTAGGGTTCAGGGTTTTAGGGTTTAGGGTTTAGGGTTTTAAGGTTTTAGAGTTTATGGTTTAAGGTTTAGGGTTTAGGGTTTTAGGGTTTTAAGTTTAAGGTTTTGGGTTTAGGGTTTTAGGATTTAGGGTTTTGGAGTTTTGGAGTTTAGGGTTAAGTTTTTAGAGTTTTGAGCTTAGAGTTTAGTGTTTTAGGGTTTTAGGGTTTAGGGTATAGGGTTTTAGGGGTTTAGGGTTTAGGGTTTAGGGTTTTAGGGTTTAAGGGTTTAAGTTTTAAGGGTTTAGGGTTTAAGGGTTTTTAAGGTTTAAGGTTTAGGGTTTTAAGGTTTTAGGTTTTTAAGGTTTAGGGTTTTTTTTTGGGTTTTTTTGGGGTTTAAGGTTTACAGTTTAGGGTTTAAGGTTTGAGGCTTAGGATTTGGGGTTTTAAGGTTTTAGGGTTTAGGGTTTTAAGGTTTTAGATTTTAGGGTTTAGGTTTAGGGTTTAGGGTTTTAGGTTTAGGGTTTAGGGTTTTAGGGTTTAGGGTTTAGAGTTAAGGGTTTTAGGGTTTTGAGTTTAGTGTTTAGGGTTTAAGGGTTTTAAGATTAAAGGTTTAAGGTTTTTAGGTTTTAGGTTTTTAGGGTTTAGGGTTTTAAGGTTTAAGTTTTAGGGTTTGGGGTTTAGGGTTTAGGGCTTAGGGTTTGGGTTTTTAAGGTTTTAGTGTTTAGGGTTTTAGGATTTAGGGTTTAAGGTTTTAGGGGTTTAAGGTTTAGGGTTTTAGGATTTAGGGTTTAGGGTTTAGGGTTTTAGGATTTAGGGTTTTATGGTTTTAGAGTTTAGGGTTTAAGGTTTTAGAGTTTAGAGTTTAGGATTTAGGGTTTTATGGTTTAGGGTTTTAGGGTTTAGGGTTTAGGGTTTAGGGTTTTAAGTGTTTAAGGGTTTAAGGTTTAAGGGTTTAGGGTTTAAGGGTTTTAGGGTTTAGGGTTTTAGGGTTTAGGGTTTTAGGGTTTAGGGTTTTAAGGTTTAAGGTTTAGGGTTTAGGGTTTACGGCTTAGGGTATTGGGTTTTAAGGTTTTAGGGTTTAGGTTTTTAAGGTTTTAGAGTTTTGCATTTGGGGTTTAGGGTTTAAGGTTTTGGGGTTTTGGGTTTTGGGTTTAGGGTTTTAGGATTTAGGGTTTGGGGTTTGGGGTTTTAGGGTTTAGGGTTTTAGGATTTTAGGGTTTAGGGTTTTAGGATTTAGGGTTTAGGATTTATGGTTTAGGGTTTTAGGGGTTTAGGGTTTAAGGTTTTAGGATTTAAGGTTTAGGGTTTAGGGTTTAGGGTTTATCTTTTAGTGTTTAAGGTTTGAGGTTTAGGGTTTAAGGCTTGGGGTTTGAGGTTTTAAGGTTTTAGGGTTTAGGGTTTAGGGTTTTAGGGTTTTCGGTTTAGGGTTTAAGGTTTTAGAGTTTAAGGCTTAGGGTTTAGGGTTTTAGGGTTTAAAGTTTAGGGTTTAGGGTTTTAAGGTTTAAGGTTTTAAGGTTTTAGGGTTTTAGGGTTTAAGGTTTTAAGGTCTAAGGTTTAGGGTTTTAGGATTAGGTTTTAGGGATTTAGGGTTTAGGGTTTTAGGATTTAGGGTTTTAGGGTTTAGGGTTTAAGGATTTAAGGCTAAGGGTTTAGAGTTTAAGGGTTTTAGGGTTTAGAGTTTAAGGTTTTAGGTTTTTAGGTTTTTAAGCTTTAGGGTTTGGGTTTTAGGATTTAGGAGCTTAGGGTTTTTGAGGCTTAGGTTTAGGGTTTTAAGGTTTTAGGAGTTAGGGTTTAGGGTTTTAGGGTTTTGATTTTGGGGTTTATGGTTTTAGGATTTAGGGTTTAGCATTTTAGAGTTTAAGGTTTAGGGTTTAGGGTTTTAGGGTTTAAGGGTTTTAGGTTTTTAAGGTTTAGGGTTTTAGGGTTTAGGGTTTAGGATTTAGGATTTAACGCTTGGGGTCTAGGGTTTTAAGGTTTTAGGGTTTAAGGGTTTTAAGGTTGGGGTTAAGGATTTTAATGTTTAGGGTTTAAGGTTTAGGGTTTTAGGGTTTTGAGTTTAAGGTTTAGGGTTTTAGGGTTTGGGGTTTTAGGGTTTAAAGTTTAGGGTTTAGGATGTTAGGGTTTAGGGTTTTAGGTTTAGGGTTTAGGGTTTTAGTATTTTGGCATTGAAGGTTTAGTGTTTTAGGGTTTAAGGGTTTAGGGTTTAAGGGTTTAGGATTTTAGGATTTAGGGTTTAGGGTTTTAGGGTTTAAGGGTTTAAGGGTTTTAGGCTTAAAGGTTTAGGGTTTTAAGGTTTTAAGTTTTTAGGGTTTAGGGTTTTAGGGTTTTAAGGTTTAAGGGTTAGGGTTTAGGGTTTAAGGCTTGGGGTTTCAAGTTTTAAGATTTTAGGGTTTAGGGTTTTAAGGTTTTAGAGTTTTGCGTTTAGGGTTTAGGGTTTAGGGATTTGGGGTTTTGGGTTTTTGGTTTAGGGTTTTAGGATTTAGGGTTTGCAGTTTGGGAATTTAGGGTTTAGGGTTTCAAGGTTTAGGGTTTTAGGATTTTAGGGTTTAGGGTTTTAGGATTTAGGGTTTAGGATTTAGGGTTTAGGGTTTTAGGGGTTTAGGGTTTAGGGTTTAAGGATTTAGGGTTTAGGGTTTTAGGGTTTTAGGATTTAGGATTTAGAGTTTTAGGGTTTAGGGTTTAAGGATTTAAGGGTTTAGGGTTTAACATTTTTAGGGTTAAAGGTTTAGGGTTTTAAGGTTTTAGTTTTTTAGGGTTTAGGGTTTTAGGGTTTAGGGTTTGGTGTTTAGGGTTTAAGGCTTAGGGTTTAGGGTTTAAAAGTTTTAGTGTTTAGGGTTTTGAGGTTTAGGGTTTTAGGATTTTAGGTTTAGGTCTTTAGGATTTAGGGTTTGGGGTTTGGGGTTTGGTTTTAGGATTTAAAGTAGGGTTTTAAGGTTTTGGGTTTTAGGATTTAGGGTTTAGGGTTTAGGGTTTAGGGTTAAAGAGTTTAAGTTTTAAGGGTTTAGGGTTTAAGGGTTTTAGGGTTTAGAGTTTAAGGGTTTTAGGTTTTAGGTTTTTAAGCTTTAGGGTTTTAGGGTTTAGGTTTTAGGTTTTTAGGGATTAGGGATTAGGGTTTAAGGCTTAGGGTTTGGGATTTTAAGGTTTTAGGGTTTAGGGTTTTAAGGTTTTAGAGTTAGGATGTTGGTTTTTGGTGTTTTGGGGTTTTGGGTTTAGGGTTTAGGGTTTTAGGAATTAAGGTTTGGGGTTTATGGCTTAAGGTTTTAGGGTTTAGGGTTTTAGGGTTTTAGGATCTATGGTTTAGGGTTTTAGGAGTTTAAGGTTTACGGTTTTAAGATTTAGGGTTTAAGGTTAAGGGCTTTAGGGTTTAGGGTTTGGGGTTTAGGGTTTAAGGCTTGGGGTTTAGGGTTTTAATGTTTTAGGGTTTAGGGTTTGGGGTTTAGGGTTTAAGGCTTGGGGTTTAGGGTTTTAATGTTTTAGGGTTTAGGGTTTAAGGTTTTAGTGTTTTGGGTTTAGGGTTTAAGGTTTAGGGTTTTAGGGTTTTAGGGTTTAGGGTTTAGGATTTGGCATTGAGGCTTTAGAGTTTAGGGTTTAGGGTTTTAGGGTTTAGGGTTTTAGGGTTTTAGGATTTTGGGTTTTAAGGTTTTAGAGTTTAGTGTTTAGGGTTTTAGGGTTTAGGGTTTTGAAGTTTAAGGTTTAAGGTTTTAGACTTTAGAGTTTAGGGTTTTAGGGTTTTAGGGTTTAAGGTTTAAGGGTTTAGGGTTTAAGTGTTTTAAGGTTTAGGGTTTAGGGTTTTAAGGATTTTGATTTTTAGATTTTAGGGTTTTAGGGCTTAGGGTTCAAGAGTTTATGGTTTAAGGGTTTTAAGATTAAAGGTTTAGGGTTTTAAGGTTTTAGGGGTTTTTAGGGTTTAGGGTTTTAGGGTTTGGGGTTTAGGATTTGAGACTTAGGGTTTAGGTTTTTAAGGTTTTAGGGTTTAGGGTTTTAGGATTTAGGGTTTGAGGTTTTAGGGGTTTAAGGTTTAGGGTTTTAGGATTTAGGGTTTAGGGTTTTGGGTTTTGGGATTTAGGGTTTTAGGGTTTTGGAGTCCAGGGTTTAAGGTTTTAGAGTTTAGAGATTTAGGATTTAGGGTTTTGAGTTTTAGGGCTTTGGGTTTAGGGTTTAGGGTTTAGGGTTTTTAAGGTTTAGGGTTTTAGGATTTAGGGTTTAAGGCTTTCAATGTTTAAGGTTTAGGGTTTTAGAGTTTAGGCTTAATGGTTTTAGGGATTTAGGTCTGGGGTTAATGGTTTTAGGTTTAGAGTTTAGGGTTTAGGGTTTGAGGCTTAGGGTTTGGGGTTTTAAGGTTTTATGTTTTAGGGTTTTAAGGTTTTAAAGTTTAAGGTTCAGGGTTTAGGATTTATGCTTTTGAGTTTTTTGGGTTTAGGGTTTGGAGTTTAGGGTTTAGGGATTAGGGTTTTAGTGTTTAGGGTTTTAAGGTTTAGGGTTTAGGGTTTAAGGATTTAAGGGTTTAGGGTTTAACATTTTTAGGGTTAAAGGTTTAGGGTTTTAAGGTTTTAGTTTTTTAGGGTTTAGGGTTTTAGGGTTTAGGGTTTGGTGTTTAGGGTTTAAGGCTTAGGGTTTAGGGTTTTAAAGTTTTAGGGTTTAGGGTTTTGAGGTTTAGGGTTTTAGGATTTCAGGTTTAGGTCTTTAGGATTTAGGGTTTGGGGTTTGGTTTTAGGATTTAGAGTAGGGTTTTAAGGTTTTGGGTTTTAGGATTTAGGGTTTAGGGTTTAGGGTTTAGGGTTTAGGGTTAAAGAGTTTAAGTTTTAAGGGTTTAGGGTTTTAGGATTTAGGGTTTAGTATTTTAGGTGTTTAGGGTTTAGGGTCTTAAGGGTTAGGGTTTAAGGTTTAGGGTCTTAGGGTTTAGGGTTTTAGGATTTAGTGTTTAAGGGTTTTAGGGTTTAGGGTTTAGGATTTAAGGTTTTTAAGATTTAGGGTTTTATGGTTTAGAGTTAGGATGTTGGTTTTTGGGGTTTTGGGATTTTGGGTTCAGGGTTTAGGGTTTTAGGGGTTAAGGTTTTAGGGTTTAAGGTTTAGGGTTATGGGTTTTAAGATTTAGGGTTTAGGGTTTTAGGAGTTTAGGGTTTAGGGTTTTAAGATTTAGGGTCTAGGGTTAAGGGTTTTAGGGTTTAGGGTTTGGGGTTTAGGGTTTGAGGCTTAGGGTTTAGGGTTTTAGGGTTTAAAGTTTAGGGTTTAGGATGTTAGGGTTTAGGGTTTAGGTTTAGGGTTTAGGGTTTTGGGGTTTAGGGTTTTAGGATTTTGGCATTGAAGGTTTAATGTTTTAGGGTTTAAGGTTTTAGGGTTTAAGGGTTCAAGATTTTAGAATTTAGGGTTTAAAGTTTTAGGGTTTAAGGGTTTAAGGGTTTTAGGCTTAAGGATTTGGGGTTTAGGGTTTAGGGTTTTAGGGTTTAGGGTTTAAGGGTTTTAGGATTTAGGGTTTTAAGGTTTTAAGTTTTAGGGTTTAGGGTTTTAGGGTTTTAAGGTTTAAGGGTTAGGGTTTAGGGTTTAAGGCTTGGGGTTTCGAGTTTTAAGATTTTAGGGTTTAGGGTTTTAAGGTTTTAGAGTTTTGCGTTTAGGGTTTAGGGTTTAGGGATTTGGGGTTTTGGGTTTTGGGTTTAGGGTTTAGGGTTTTAGGATTTAGGGTTTGCAGTTTGAGAATTTAGGGTTTAGGGTTTCAAGGTTTAGGGTTTTAGGATTTTAGGGTTTGGGGTTTTAGGATTTAGGGTTTAGGATTTAGGGTTTAGGGTTTTAGGGGTTTAGGGTTTGAGGATTTAGGGTTTAGGGTTTTAAGGGTTTAAGGTTTAGGGTTTTAGGATTTAGGGTTTAAAGTTTTAGGGTTTAGGGTTTAAGGATTTAAGGGTTTAGGGTTTAACGTTTTTAGGGTTAAAGGTTTAGGGTTTTCAATTTTTAGTTTTTTAAGGTTTTAGGTTTTAGGGTTTAGGGTTTGGGGTTTAGGGTTTAAGGCTTGGGGTTTGGGGTTTTAAGGTTTTAGGGTTTAGGGTTTTGGGGTTTAGGGTTTTAGGCTTTCAGGTTTAGGTCTTTAGGATTTAGGGTTTGGGGTTTGGTTTTAGGATTTAGAGTAGGGTTTTAAGGTTTTGGGTTTTAGGATTTAGGGTTTAGGGTTTAGGGTTAAAGGGTTTAAGTTTTAAGGGTTTAGGGTTTAAGGGTTTTAGGGTTTAGGGTTTAAGGGTTTTAGGTTTTAGGTTTTTAAGCTTTAGGGTTTTAGGGTTTAGGTTTTAGGTTTTTAGGGATTAGGGATTAGGGTTTAAGGCTTAGGGTTTGGGATTTTAAGGTTTTAGGGTTTAGAGTTAGGATGTTGGTTTTTGGTGTTTTGGGGTTTTGGGTTCAGGGTTCAGGGTTTTAGGGTTTAAGGTTTAGGGTTTATGGCTTAAGGTTTTAGGGTTTAGGGTTTTAGGGTTTTAGGATTTAGGGTTTAGGGTTTTAGGAGTTTAGGGTATACGGTTTTAAGATTTAGGGTTTAAGGTTAAGGGTTTTAGGGTTTAGGGTTTGGGGTTTAGGGTTTAAGGCATGGGGTTTGGGGTTTTAATGTTTTAGGGTTTAGGGTTTAGGATTTTAGGGTTTTAGGATTTTTGGGTTTAGGATTTAGGGTTTTAGGGGTTTAGGGTTTTAGGATTTAGGGTTTAGGATTTAGGGTTTTAGGGGTTTAGGGTTTTAGGATTTAGGGTTTAGGATTTAGGGTTTTAAGGTTTAGGGTTTAAGGGTTTTAGGATTTAGGGTTTAGGATTTAGGGTTTTAAGGTTTAGGGTTTAAGGGTTTTAGGTTTTTAAGTTTTAAGGTTTTAGGTTTAAGGGTTTAAGGGTTTTAGGGTTAAGGGTTTAAGGTTTTAAGGTTTTAGGTTTTTAGGGTTTAGGGTTTTAGGGTTTAAGGTTTGAGGTTTAGGGTTTAAGGCTTGCGGTTTGGGGTTTTAAAGTTTTAAGGTTTAGGGTTTAGGGTCTTAGGGTTTTGGGTTTAGGGTTTACGATTTTAGGGTTTAGGGTTTAGGGTTTTAGGGTTTAGGATTTTAGGGTTTAGGGTTTTAAGCTTTATGTTTCAAGGTTTTAGGGTTTAAGGTGTTAGGGCTTTAAGGTTTAGGGTTTTAGGATTTAAGGTTTAGGGTTTTATGGAATTAGGGTTTAGGGTTTTAGAATTTAGGATTTAGGGTTTAGGGTTTTAGGGTTTAGGATTTTAGGGTTTAGGGTTTTAAGCTTTACGTTTCAAGGTTTTAGGGTTTAAGGTGTTAGGGTTTTAAGGTTTAGGGTTTTAGGATTTAAGGTTTAGGGTTTTATGGAATTAGGGTTTAGGGTTTTAGGATTTAGGGTTAGGGTTTAGGGTTTTAGGATTTAAGGTTTTAAGGATTAAGGGTTTAGGGTTTAGGGTTTAAGGGTTTTAGGGTTTAGGGTTTAGGGTTTTAGGGTTTTAGGGTTTAAGGTTTTAAGGCTTAAGGGTTTAGGGTTTTAGGGTTTAGGGTTTAGGGTTTGAGGCTTGGGGTTTAGGATTTTAAGGTTTTAGGGTTTAGGGTTTTAGGATTTAGGGTTTAGGGTTTAGGGTTTAGGGTTTAAGGTTTTTAAGTTTTAAGGGTTTAGGGTTTAAGTGTTTAAGATTTAAGGGTTTAGGGTTTTTAAGGTTTAAGGGTTTAGGGATTTAGGGTTTTAGGGTTTTAGGGTTTAGGGTTTTAGGGTTTTAAGGTTTAGGGTTTTAGGATTTAGGGTTTAGGGTTTTAGGGGTTTAAGGTTTAGGGTTTTAGGATTTAGGTTTTAGGGTTTAGGGTTTAAGCATTTAAGGGTTTAGGGTTTAACAATTTTAGGGTTAAAGTTTTAAGGTTTTAAGGTTTAGGGTTTTAGGATTTAGGGTTTAGGGTTTTAGGGTTTTAAGGTTTAGGGTTTTAGGATTTAGGGTTTAGGATTTTAGGGTTTAGGGTTTAAGGATTTAAGGGTTTAAGGTTTAACGTTTTTAGGGTTAAAGGTTTAGGGTTTTAAGGTTTTAGTTTTTTAGGGTTTAGGGTTTTAGGGTTTTAACTTTAGGGTTTAGGGTTTTAGGCTTTAGGGTGTAGGGTTTTAGGCTTTAGGTTTTAGGGTTTAGTGTTTTAGGGTTTAAGGTTTTAAAGGTTTAAGGTTTAGGGTTTAAAGTTTTAGGGTTTAGGGTTTTAGGATTTAGGGTTTAAGGATTTAAGGGTTTAGGGTTTAATAGTTTTAGGGGTTTAGTGTTTTAAGGTTTTTAGGGTTTAGGATTTTAGGGTTTAGGGTTTAGGGTTTACGATTTAGGGTTTAGGGTTTGGGGTTTTAAGGTTTTGGGTTTTGAGTTTAGGGTTTTAGGGTTTAAGGTTTTAGAGTTCAAAGTTTTAGGGTTTAGGGTTCTAGGGTTTAGGGTTTTAGGGTTTTAGGATTTAGGGTTTATGGTTTTAGGTATTTAGGGTTTAGGGTTTTAAGGGTTAGGGTTTAAGGTTTAGGGTTTAAGGGTTTAGGGTTTAGGGTTTTAGGGTTTAGGTTTTAGGATTTAAGGTTTTTAAGATTTAGGGTTTTATGGTTTAGGGTTTAGGGTTTGAGGCTTAGGGTTTGGGTTTTAAGGTTTTAAGGTTTAGTGTTTTAAGGTTTTCAAGTTTAGGGTTTAAGGTTTTGGATTTAGGGTTTGGGGGTTTTAAGTCTAAGGTTTAGGGTTTTAGGGTTTAGGGTTTAGGGTTTTAGGGTTTAGGGCTTTAGGGGTTTAAGGTTTTAGGGTTTAGGGTTTTAGGATTTTAAGGTTTAGGGTTTTAGGATTTAGGGTTTAGAGTTTTAGGGTTTAGGGTTTAAGGATTTAAGGATTTAGGGTTTAACGTTTTTAGGGCTAAAGGTTTAGGGTTTTAAGGTTTAGAGTTTTAATGTTTAGGGTTTACGGTTTTAGGGTTTTAAGGTTTAGGGTTTAAGGATTTAGGGTTTAGGGGTTTAGGGGTTTAGGGTTTAAGGGTTCAGGGTTTTAAGGTTTGGTGTTTAGGGTTTAAGAGTTTAGGGTTTTAGGATTTTAGGGTTAAAGGTTTAGGGTTTTAAGGTTTTAAGGTTTTAGGGTTTAGGGTTTTAGGGTTTAGGGTTTAGGGTTTAGGGTTTAGGGTTTTAAGGTTTAGGGTTTAGGGTTTTAGGGTTGAGGGTTTTGGGTATTGGGTTTAAGGTTTTGGGTTTTAAGGTTTAGGGTTTGGAGTTTAGGGTTTTAGGATTTAAAGTATAGGGTTTAGGATTTTAGGGTTTAGAGTTTTAATGTTTAGGGTTTATGGTTTTAGGGTTTTAAGGTTTAGGGTTTTAGGATTTAGGGTTTAGGGGTTTAGGGGTTTAGGGTTTAAGGGTTTAGGGTTTTAAGGTTTGGGGTTTAGGTTTTAAGAGTTTAGGGTTTAAGGATTTTAGGGTTAAAGGTTTAGGGTTTTAAGGTTTTAAGGTTTTAG